>CM056051.1:15690213-15714798 GCA_029574335.1 Rana kukunoris | reverse complement strand
AGCAATAAAGCAAATCAAAAAAATTACACACATCTGGCAAATAAAAATGTAATCAAATAAAAACAAAAAAGCCAGGAAGAAAGCAAAGGAGACCCTGCTGGTATTTGAAAAGACAAGGGTCCACCAAAGCAACACTGACGTCCTGTCAAGACAAAATAAATTTGATTAGGGGCACCATCATTTCTTTTCCCTTTACTCTTCCCTGCAGTCTTCCCTGCAGCCTTCCCTGCAGCCCGAGTCTTCGGGGGCTGGGTTCCTGGAGGCAAGGTTGTGGCAGGAGCCAGAGCAGGCTCAGAAGAGGAGGAGCAGGAGAAGGAGCAGGAGCAGGAAGAGCAGAGAGGACAGGAGTGCTGATCAGCCCAATGTCAATGTCGTCATTGAGCTTGCCCAGTGTGGCCATGCTTATGGCCTTAAAGATTAAGAGCTCGCAGTGCACACGCTGGCCCGGCTCCAGCTTTTGGAGCTTGCCAGCGATCAGCGCTCCAAAGCCCTCTTCTTCACTGGGTTGCTCTCTGATGGCCGCTGTTGCTTCACGGAGCATGGCCTGGGTCTCCTCCTCCATTTTGCATGAGTCTCCGTGCCCTTTTTTGCGGGAGTGCGTAGAGGAGGGATCTGGGAGATGCAATCTCGCCGGCGTGACTCCTGTCCCCCCGTGGGGCCTGCCTCCTCCTGTCTCCTCGTGGGGCCTGCCTCCTCCTGTCTCCCCGTGGGGCCTGCCTCCTCCTGTCTCCCGTGGGGCCTGCCTCCTCCTGGCTCCCAGTGGCTCTGCCTCCTCCTGGCTCCCAATGGGCTCTGCCTCCTCCTGGCTTTGCTCTGTCTGTGTAGGAAAAAAAAGGGACCTAGTTTGTTGTCCTCATTAATCACACCCATTTCTAAAATCCTGACATATGCTAATTGTCTGCAAAAATCGTTTACACACAGGGCACACATCCCTAATTTTGTGGCCTCTTACCCAGCTACAGATATGTGCCCCTAGCGGTGGGGGGTTGATGTTGGCTGAAATTGCTCAGTAGGGGGCCTTTCCACAAACTAAAAATGGTGTGTTTGTTTTGTGGGGGTGGCCCAAAATGGGAATTACATAAAAGGCTGTTTCTCATCTGCGACCCCTTCCCGGTTGTATTGTGTTTACCCCCCTAGAGGTGTACCCAAAATTTACACACAATCATTATGACCTGTGCATTTATGGATTTTGTCCCCATTCTGTTTTGCGGCTATTGCCTAGTGACATGTTCCTAATTTTTGCTGCAATCATATATAATTTACAACACTTGTAACATCAATTTTGACAACATTATTCTACATTGCAGTTCATAATTTGTTAGTAAAATGCAATACCTGGCTCCATGGGTCACAATCTGGGTCCTCCAGTAACTCAGCCTCTTCCTCCGAGGTAGCCTGCTCTTGCCTACAGGGAAGACTGGAGGACTGACTGCAGGGAAGAGGGGCCTGTCTCCTTGGGGGAAGGGTCGACACGGGATGGCCGGGATTCTATATGGTCATCCAGGAACTGCAGCTGATTATAATACCAGAGGTTTGGCCTATATACGGACTCAGCTGCAGCTCCTGATCGGATTGAGGCCTGGACTAATGACCGTTGGGTCCTGTAGGTGCCCCTAATCAAATTTATTTTGGTCTTCACAGTCGCAGTAGTTGCATTTGGGACCCTTGTCTTCACAAATACCAGAATGGTCTCCAGTGCTTGCTTCCTGGCCTCTTTGTTTTTATTTTTTTTGTTTTTTGTTTGCCAGAGGACTGGCTGCTCCCTCCATCTTTGTATGAATTCTGTAAAAAATTCCTGCTCCTTGAAGGCCTCCATGTTGTCTGCATGTGAAATGGAAAAACCTAGTGTCAGTGAAGCCACTCCTACTACTAAAAGCTTTTAAAACACCATATCTTCTCTAGCACACAACATCATCCACTGTTCAATAATATTAACGTCAAAAATTCAGTTACATACCGTCGTATGATTCGATCGTGACTTGCGCCTTCTTCCGCAGACTGTGAACGTCGCTCTTTCAATGACGTCGGATCCCTTTAAACACTGCGCACGTGTGACGCGACGCACACGTGTGATGCGAGGCATACCCGCCCCTGACGTTCGGTCTCGTCCTTTACACGCCCCTTTCTCTAACTTTTTTTGGTGGGTGTCATTTCTGGAGGAACAAGCCCGGGCAAAATATGGCAAGCTCAAGCCAGGAGGCAGGCCAGAGCCAGACCAGAAGAAGCTCCAGGCGGAGGTACAAGGCCTCAAACATGGCTTTCAAGGAGATGGTGGAGATGGTGAGCATCTTTCAGCAAGAGGACTATGATGGCAAGCACGGCCTTACCTTCACCCCAATAAGGTGAAGGCGGACATAATGGAGAAAGTCATTAGGAGCCTCAGGCGGAAATTTGGACAAAGCAGGAGCAAAGAACAAGTCAGAAAGAGGTGGTCTGACCTAAAGAATAGAGAGCCAGAGCAGCTGCAGCGAATAAAAAGAATGATTCGAAAACAAAAGTAAGTAATTTTGATGTGGCCTCATTTTTGGTGTTTGTTCTTTGTGCCATGTGCTTCTTCTTTCAGGTTGTACTGTATCTGTTTGTGCTCACACTAAAATTGGTCGTAGGAGTAGTCGATCATTCGTCGCTTTTTGTACTAATAAACGACGATCTTCATGACTAGTTCCCGTGGACAAATCGGAGTGCAATCACTGTATCCTCTAAAAAGGGCGTATTTTGTATGATTGCAGTTTGAACATACGACGACTCCTACGACCAGTTATTGTTCTCACAAACATTAAAGTTGTGACATCTTTATTATGTTTTTAATGTGACATCAATTGTTTTTTTTTTAATGTAGATGTGTACCTAGTAGATGTGAATAATTAATAGTAATAACAATACGCAGAAAAAGGAGAGTGTGCTCAGCATTGGATTCTACACAATGTGGACCAGTGAGTCCCCTGCAGTTATATTTGATTAATTAACTCCCTCCTTCATCACTCACACATCTCTTTACCTTTCTGGTTTCCCTTTCTTCTATTTCGTAGGGCGTAAGGAAGCATCAAGGCAGGACGCAGTACACTGATCAAGTAACACCCCGAGGGATCTGGATGAAGGGGAAGCTGCCACCACATCCGGTAATGTGTCTGATAACACAGATACACAGGTTATGTAGGATACTAGGGATTAATTTTTATTAATACATGGTTTTGCTCGCACATTTCAGGAGCAAGTCGTGCTGGGTCAGCACTTGATAAGGACACTGCACCTTACCTCATTCGAGAAATATGGTCCTGCGCCGAACAAATTGAGGACATCCAGCAAGCATCCAGACAAGTCCTGGAAAATACAAAAAGGGTGGGACTCCAGCTCAAAAATGTCCTGGATGTTTTGGGGAGGGTTTAAAGTATTTTTTTTTTTAATTTTTTATGTACGTTTTGTTAATGAGAGGAACAAACACTATTTTATAGTTATTTTAATCACCAGAAAAAAAAAAAAAAAATATGATTGTATAGTTATTTTAATCACCAGAAAAAAAAAATATGATTGTATAGTTATTTTAATCACCAGAAAAAAAAATAAAAAAAAATAATATGATTGTATAGTTATTTTAATCACCAGAAAAAAAAAAAATAAAAAAAATATGATTGTATAGTTATTTTAATCACCAGAAAAAAAAAAAAAAAAAACATATGATTGTATAGTTATTTTAATCACCAGAAAAAAAAAAAATATGATTGTATAGTTATTTTAATCACCAGAAAAAAAAAATATGATTGTATAGTTATTTTAATCACCATAAAAAAAAATAAAAAAAAATAATATGATTGTATAGTTATTTTAATCACCAGAAAATAAAAATAAAAAAATATGATTGTATAGTTATTTTAATCACCAGAAAAAAAAAAAAAAAACATGATTGTATAGTTATTTTAATCACCAGAAAAAAAAAAAAATATGATTGTATAGTTATTTTAATCACCAGAAAAAAAAAAAAAAAAAACATATGATTGTATAGTTATTTTAATCACCAGAAAAAAAAAAAGGGTTTTTGTTTGAATCACTAGAAAAAAAACAAAGGATTGTACCTGTTTTCTTGTTCAAATAATGTTAAAAATTAAAAAAATTGTCACTTTCACAATTGTGTGGCTTGTTATTTTATATGAATGCTGACCTTCAAATATGTTACTGCTGGTAACATCAAACAATGATGGATTTTTTAGACCATTCAAAACACATTAAACACTATGATAACCTAGGAGGCAATGAAAATACACAAACATTCACAATATTGTAAAAAAAATAAGTAGACTGTTTCTTTCATTAAAGATTTTTATTATGCAAATCAGCCAGATCTGGCATTGGTATGGCCCCCCTACCCATAAAGTAGTCCACGTAGGCCTGGCGCACAGCACGTGCATTTTGGGGGGCCAAGCCTGGATGGCCTGCCTCACGGGCCACATCAGGTACTATGAACTGCCTCGTCAGGCAATAAAGCAATATAATTGACAGAATGTCTTCTGAGATAATTATGTAGGATACAGCAACATAAAATGATGGTATCCCATTTATATTCAGCCATGTTTATGGCCGTTAAAAACAAGCGGAACCCGCTGGCCATGATGCCAAACGCATTCTCAACCACTCTTCTGGCTCTGGCCAGCCGATAATTAAAGACCCTCCTCTCATGGGTGAGGGCACGTTGGGGAAATGGCCTCAGGAGGTGGGGACCCAAGCCAAATGCCTCATCTGCAATGAACACAAAAGGAAGCCCCTCTTCGTTCTCCTCCGCAGGTGGCAATCCCAGCTCCTCCGACTGAAGCCGTTGGGCAAACTCGGTCTCGGCAAAGACCCCGCCGTCCGACATCCGCACATTTCCATTCTTCCCAACGTCTAGATATAGAAATTCATAATTTGCTGAAACCACCGCCATCAGCACGACACTGTGGAACCCCTTGTAGTTATAAAAATGGGATCCGGAATGGGGTGGTGGCACGATGCGGACGTGCTTGCCGTCAATAGCTCCTCCACAATTCGGAAAATTCCAGCGCTGGGAGAATTCCGCTGCCACAGTCTGCCATTCCTGTGGCGTGGTGGGGAACTGTAGAGAAAACCGAAAAAAAAATTATTCAAACAAACATTCCTAATAGAATATCCAAAAACATTCTTGGATCCTAAAAAAAGAAGAGCGTTAAGTTCAAGTATTAATTATTGACCCAATCATAAATTAAAAATAATTACTAAGCATATTAATCACACCCTCTGATGGTCACAAAACACAAACAAAATAGGGTGAGGGGGGGCCCCAAGATGAGTTTGAGACCTTGAAACATTTATTTAAAAAAAAAAAAGGGAAATTGTAAAAAAGATTGGGGGGGGAGGGGGAACTACAATAGGGAACAAAAATCAAGGGGGATATAGGGACTTCAAAATACTGAACAACAATAGGGAACAAAAATCAAGGGGATATAGGGACTAGGCTAGGTGGGCTTGTACATTACTCAAAAATATGAAAAATAAGAACAGTTTGTGCATTTAAAGGACACACTTACCTTAATATACTCCTCCTGCAAAACCTGGATTATGGCACAACAGGTGTCCGGGATTATGAGGCCCAGAGCTGGGGGGAGATGCCCGTCGAGAACTTCAAGTCCTGCAGACTTCTCCCTGTTGCCAGGTACCGCAAGGTGGCAACTAGCCGCTGCTCAGCAGTGATGGCTTCCCGCATAACGGTGTCCTGCCTGGTGATATAAGGCGACACCGAAGCCAAAAGCTGCTGGAATACGGGGTCAGAAATCCGAAGAAAATTCCTGAAATCATCAGGGTTATTTCTTGGATCTCCCGCAGCAGAGGCATATGAGAGAACTGGTCCCTGCGAAGAAACCAGTCCTTGGCCCACAAAGTCCTTCTCGCCCTCCTCAAGGACCGGAGCCGGGATGCAGCACACATCCTAACAAGATGCAAAGCACGCTCTCGGCGACGAGAACGTACCCGCAACATGGTTAGAAAACGGTCGTCAAATCAGATCACACTAAAAAAAAAACGCGCTGAAGAACAGAAAGGCCTCTGAAGAACGACCTGCAAAACAGTAACGTGCAAACAAGAACGCACTGCCAAAACAGATACGATCTGAAAACAAGCACTGTAACACAGATACGAACCCAAAAGCACAAACTGTAAGACAGAAAACGTTTTTTAAAGCACGAAGACTGAAAAGCGCGAATCGTCTCTCACCAAACTTTTACTAACACGCAGCAACACGATATCAGCAAAAGAGGCCGTCTTCCGCATGGAAATGACCCTTTATAGTCCCGTCGTACGTGATGGATGTCACCGCGCACTCCTCGAGCTTTTGTGAAAAACGATGGTGTGTACGCAACGTCGTTTTGGAAAATGAAGTTTGAAAAACGTCGTTTTTTTTTTTCATGAGAGAAAACGTCGTTTTTTTTCATCGCAAAAAGTGATCGTGTGTACGCGGCATAACTCTCTGGCCATTCAAAAAAAAAAAAAAAAAAAAGATTTGCATTTGAACACGTTTCTTTTGTTATTTTCGTATGTTGATATGACACCTATAACAAAAAAATTGCCTTCAGTATTTTGAATACACAGAAAAAAGAAAAAGGAATTCATTCAATATACATAATGAAATTCTTTTGTTATAGATGTCATTGAACAAAGAACATACAACTGAAAACGAACACAAAACGGATTCAAACAAAATACACAATGCAAACCTCTTGATACAGATTTAATTTTCGTTATTTTGTCATTTTCGTTTTGTCGTTTTTTCCCGTCGGATCGTTCGTAATTGCGGTCGTTCGTTATGCGGCTCATCCGTTATCCCGTCGTTTTCGTATTTTGGTGCTTTAATATTTTCGTATGTACACATTATCCCGCGGGTACGAAAATGAACATTTTCGTACGAAAATAACATTCGTACGAACGGGAATGCACATATCTACCATCCATTTCACTGGCCCATTCCTTAACTGATGGAGTTTGTATTGAGCGCCAGTGCCGTGGTATAACTAATCTTGCTGCTGTCAACCAGTGTCTCAAAAGACCCCTTTTAATATTCTTATATGATCCTGGTAGTATTGATAGCAAAGTGATTTGTGGTATATTTAATATTGGTTCCCCAGTAACTAAAGTGTATAGCTGCATAATTTTTTTCCCAGAAATTTAAGATTGGGGGACATTCCCACCAAATGTGTAGCAATGAACCTTTAAATATATGGCATCGCCAACATATGTCTGATTTATCTGGGTATATACGCTTTAATGATATTGGGCTCCAATACCACCTGGAAAGAAGTTTGTAATTTGTCTCTTGTGCTTTAATTGTTAGTGACATACAATGTGTTAAATTAAATGCTTTCTTCCACTCTGCATCTTCAATTTGAACATTTAACTCATTCGCCCATTTCCTTATGTATTCAGGAAGTTCAGGGTGTTTTTTTATAGCTAATATCTTATAGATTGAAGATAAGACATGTTTTGGTTTTGAGTCTTGTAGCAATAGAAGTTCAAACTGAGTTGTGTCTCTATACAAAAATGTATTTGAGGGAAGAGAGGACAAGAAAGATAATAGTTGCCGATATTCCAACCATTGCGTAAGTGAGGGCTTCGATGTAAAGATTAGGTTTAGTATAGGTGGAAATGCTGCCTGGCAAGTAATCTGGCACACTCTACGATGAGATTCTTTGTTCCAAATGAGGAAATCTTTACGTTTTAAAGCCGGCGGAAATCGTGGGTTACCAAATAAAGGTGTCATAGGTCCCACTAATGAGGAAAGTTCTAATTGTAGAATTGTTTTGGTCCAAATTTTTAATAGGTGGGATGTTAGGGAGGGCATAGTAGAAGATAAATCTCGATAGATATCACTATTCTCAAGGTCTAACCAAGGGAGGGCGGTAAGATCAAATTGATTTAGCCATTGCTCTATTAGTACCCATTGTTTAGTATTGGAGGAGTGGAACCAGTTCACTATCCTTGTTAATACTGCCGCTACATAATAATGGTAAAGATCAGGTGCACCCGCTCCTCCGTTCACTTTGGGTAGTGATAGTAATTTCTTTTTCAATTTCTGCCAATCTTTAACCCTGCCCTATTTATTTTTTTCTCTCTCCCTCCCCCCCTTTTTTTATTTTATTTGGGGATGGGGATGTTGTTTTGTCTTGTCTTGTCCCGTTTTGTTTTGTCTTGACCTGTCTTGTCTTGTCCTGTTTTGTATAGTTTCAACAATATATGGAAACAAAAATATATCCGAAATTGATTAGATGAAATAACTGTATTACTTATATGAACACATCAATGTCTGTATCATATTCTACAATGTATTGTCATAATATAATAAAATCAGAATGAATTGAAAAATATTTAGAAGAATACGTATCGCCCTAAACTGAGGGAAAAAAAAAACGTTTTTTTTATATATCTTTTTGGGGGGTATTTATTATAGCAAAAGTAAAAAAAAATTGTGTTTTTTTTCAAAAATTCCGTTCTATTTTTGTTTATAGCGAAAAAAAAAAAAAAACGCAGAGGTGATCAAATACCACCAAAAGAAATCTCTATTTGTGGGGGAAAAAGGACGCCAATTTTGTTTGGGAGCCACGTCGCACGACCGCGCAATTGTCAGTTAAAGCGACACAGTGCCGAATCGCAAAAAGTGGCCCGGTCATTGACCAGCAAAATGGTCCGGGGCTGAAGTGGTTAAGAAGTATTTATTCATATCAAGGTTATAATGTAAGAGTAATTTCATATATATACATATAAATTGTGCAAGGTATAAGCATGATGGATATAAAATACATATAAATCAACACATAATCATATTAAATACATGATAATTGATGTAATTGTATATAGAGCAGTAATATGGCCTGGAAGTGCCAAGGGCGGAACGCCCGATAACTGTATCTGTACTCACATGATATATAGCAGGGGTGTCAAACTCAATTTCTTCGTGGACCGCATCAGCAATATGATTGTCCTTAAAGGGCCGGTTGTATCTGTAAGATTAGATGTCCAGCGCATTCCCTCCCCTTACATTAGATGTCAAGAGCCACCCCACCATCAGAAGTTGAGTGCCCCACTCTCACCTTACATCACAGTGCACCCCCCTTTCCTTATGCTGCTACTGGGAAGAAGCTGGATGCATTGCTTGAAAGCAGAAAGTAGGGATCTGGAGCAGGGGCGGATCCAGGGTGGGGGACAACGGGGCAATTTCCCCCTCCAGAATGCGGGTGGCTCCATGGGTGACGTGTGTGGCAGGTGACGTGGCAAGTGACAATCCGCAATGTGTGGCAGGTGATGTGGCAAGTGACAATCCGTATTTGGTGGCAGGCGACGTGGCAAGTGACACCCTCAATGCTCCCACTGATTCTACATTATGGTGAGTTGAACCTTTTCATTTTATATTACAATGTAATAATAGAAATCATGTGCTTCAATCATCCTGACACCATAACAACATGGTGCCGTGATGATTGAAGCGCCAAAATCAGCCACTTACCTGATAAATTGCCTCCAAAAAAACATATTTTCAAGCAGCGCCCCTCCGGAAGACTAGACTCTGGATCCACCCCTGGTCTGGAGGAGGACCTGAGGAGGGCTGGAGCTTTCCTGCAGCTGCAGAAGAGGTGTGAGGGCCAGATTCGGCCCACGGACCTTGTGTTTGACACCTGTGATATATAGATGCCGGATTGTATATTAGTAACATCGTCAAACATGGTGGGTGGTAGATAGATAACAAAGCATATCTGGTATAACTGTTGCATCAGGTATAGCTTGATGTGTTTCGTATATATACATCAGGAGCAGATGCACTATAGACAAAAAAGAGCGACAATTTTGAAAATATTTTGAATATTTGAAACAATATTTTGTACTTATTTAGGGGGGGCACATGGGGGGACAGGGACAAAAGTAGGGGGGCCAACTATAAAATGCAATTTATATATATATATATATATATATATATATATATATATATATATATATATATATATATATCCTGGGGCCCTTTACTACGATCCCACAACGAGCCCTTTCACATGTTCTGCAGTGAGCTCCCTTCCTACTATACTGGGGCCCCCCAGGGTGTCAGAAAACAAGAGATATATGTCACCAGCACACCAAGAAAATATAAGGGTCCAAAGCAGTGGGAGAACTTTCAGGGTTGCAAAGGTTGTCTGGTGTTCTGCCACTGTGGGGTTTCCCAGCTGTCCTGTCCCTGCTATTGGCAGTGCTAGTCTGGCATCTGTCTCCTTGGCAGCGGCAGAAGTCTATTAGGACCTAGTGCTGGTTACATTACGGATGCATGCAGGGGAAGGCTGGCACTATTGGTTATAGAGAGCCGAGCACCCAGCTGGTCACCTAGCATGTATATTACCTGCCTAACTGAAAGTGAAAGTAAATTGTGAATATCTTGAAAGAACAGGAGAGGGGGAGGGAGACAGATGGGGAGAGAAGAGATGGAGATAAAAGGATTTTTAATAAACAGCTTACCTGTAAAATCCTTTTCTTGAAGTACATCACGGGACACAGAGCGCATAGCCATTACACTTGGGTTATATGGGTACCTTCAGGTGTGGACACTGGTGTAATCAATTTCACAGGAAGTTTCCTCCCTATATAACCCCCTCCCACTGGGAGTGCTTCAGTTTTGTAGCAAGCAATTCCTCCGAGGTTACACAATGTTCCCCAAAAGAGGGGTGGGAGCTCTGTGTCCCGTGATGTACTTCAAGAAAAGGATTTTACAGGTAAGCTGTTTATTAAAAATCCTTTTTTCTTTATCGTACATCACGGGACACAGAGCGCATAGCCATTACACTTGGGATGTCCTAAAGCAATGCTCTATGAAGGGAGGGAGACCGTAAGGCCAAGAATAGCCAAACAAAAAATTATCAGGAAGTAAAGTAACTCCACCAACAGAAAAAAGGGGGCGTGACCCGGACCAGAGGATTCTATACTGCTGCCCGTAGGACCGCCTGCCCAAATGCTGCGTCCGTACCCTTTGCGACGTCCAACTTATAAAATTTAGTAAACGTATGTACGGAAGACCAGGTTGCCGCCTTGCAAACCTGTGCCATAGAGATCTGATGGTGTGCCGCCCAGGAGGCACTCATGGCCCTCGTAGAATGGGCTTTAACTGATAAGGGAGGTGGAACGCGCTTCAGACCATAGGCCTGAAAAATCAGCTGCTTAATCCACCTAGCCAAGGAAGACTTGGCAGCCGGCTGACCCTTCTTGGGGCCATCCGGAAGAACAAAAAGCACATCTGTTTTCCGAATCTTCTCTGTAGCCTTGAGATAGACCCTCATGGCTCGAACTACGTCCAAAGTATGAAGCCGTCTTTCCTCTCTGGACTGGGGAGTAGGAAAGAAGGATGGTAGGACTAGATCCTGATTCAAGTGAAAACTGGATATGACCTTAGGAAGGAAAGAAGGTTGAGGCCGCAGAACCACTCTGTCCTTATGCAGAATAAGGTATGGCTCCCTGCATGACAAGGCTGCCAGCTCGGAAACCCTTCTGGCCGAAGCCATAGCCACCAAGAAAACCAACTTTCGGGTTAGTAGCACAAGAGGGATTTCTGTCAGAGGTTCAAACGGCTGCCTTTGTGAAGCTGACAAGACCAGATTTAAATTCCAGGGGCAGAGGGGAGCTCTAATAGGGGGATTCACATGCAAGACCCCCTGCAAGAAGGTTTTCATAAGCGAATGGGTGGCCAAGGGTCTTTGAAACCATATCGATAAAGCCGACACCTGCCCCTTTAGAGTACTAAGAGCCAACCCTTTGTCAACGCCAACCTGGAGGAATCGCAAGATCCTGTCAATAAAAAACTTCGAGGATGCCATTTTTGAGACTCGCACCACTCCACATAGGTCCTCCAGACTCTGTAATAAATATTTCTGGAGACTGGTTTCCTAGCCTGAATCAACGTAGATATGACCTGAGCTGAGTGGCCTCTGCCCTTAAGAATTAGGGATTCAGCCGCCAAGCCATCAAATTTAGCTGCTGTGAAGCAGGGTGGCAGATTGGTCCCTGAGACAGCAGATCTGGGCGCAGGGGGAGCGGCCACGACGCCCCGACTGACATCTTCATGATGAGTGCGTACCAAGCCCTCCTGGGCCAGGCTGGGGCCACCAGGATCACAGGCCTGCGCTCCACCCTGATCCTCCGTAGAAGGCGGGGAATCATCTGCAGTGGAGGGAACGCATACAGGAGAGAAAACTGGTGCCAGGGGCAAACCAACGCATCGGTCCCGTAGGCCGAGGGATCCCTGGCTCGGGATATGAATTTGTCCAACTTTTTGTTGGATCTCGTTGCCATAATGTCCACATCTGGGACTTCGAATCTTTGGCAAATCTCTTGGAATACCTGGGGGTGAAGAGACCACTCCCCCGGGAGCAACTGTTGACGACTCAAAAAATCTGCTTGAGAATTGTCTGTCCCTGGGATGAACACCGCCGAGATGCAGGGTACATGGGCTTCGGCCCATGAGAAAATCAGGTGTACTTCCCTTTGGGCTGCTAGGCTCCTCGTGCCCCCCTGGTGGTTTATGTATGCCACCGCAGTGGCATTGTCGGACTGTATCCTTACTGGCAGACCCTGAAGGGGGAGAGTCCAGGCGATCAGGGCCAGCCGAGCAGCTCTGATCTCTAGGATATTGATGGGAAGCAGTTTTTCTGCCTCCGACCACTGCCCTTGCTGGGTCTGTGCTTCTAGAACTGCCCCCCAACCTGACAGGCTGGCATCCGTGGTTACTATCTTCCACGTGATGGGGCAAAAGGATTTCCCCTTTGACAAATTTTGAGGGACCAGCCACCAAAACAAGCTGCGCCGGACTCCTGGGGAGAGCACTAACGGACGATCTAACGCCTGAATGGACTTGTTCCAAGCAGAGAGAATGGCTGCCTGAAGATATCTGGTATGGATCTGGGCGTAGGATACTGCCTCGAAGGCGGCCACCATCTTCCCCAGCAGTCGCATACATAGGCGAATAGTCGGCCTCTTCTTGCCTAAGATCACTTGAACTGCTTGAGTTATTGATCTGACCTTTGCTTGAGGTAAAAATATCCTCTGGCAGTCTGTATCTAGACGAAGGCCTAGATATTCCAACTGCTTTGTGGGTTTCAATATCGATTTTTCTTGGTTCACAATCCACCCGAATTCCTCTAGATGCCGAACTGTGCGAACTACTGCATGATTGAGGCTGGAAGCTGAGCTGTCGATAACCAGAAGATCGTCCAGGTATGCCAGGACCAAAATGCCTTCTGTCCTTAGGACGGCTAGCACCGGGGCTAATACCTTTGTGAATACCCGCGGAGCTGTTGCCAACCCCAAAGGGAGGGCTACGAACTGGTAATGACAGTGATCTATCATAAAACAAAGAAACTTGTGATGTGCCGGGTAGATCGGCACGTGCAGATATGCATCCTTTATGTCTATAGATGCTAGAAAGTCGTCTTGATGTAGGCTGGCTGCCACCGAACGTATGGACTCCATACGAAAGGTCTGAATCTTTAGAAAGCGATTTAGGCGTTTGAGGTCTAAGATAGGCCTGACGTCGCCATTGGGCTTTGGTATTATGAAAAGGTTGGAGTAGAATCCCAGACCCCATTTCTGGGTTGGTACTTCTACAATTACTCCTTGGAGCAAGAGACGATCCAATGCCTTTACCAGAGAGGCCCTCTTTAATGGGTCGCTTGGAAGACTTGACCCCTGAAAATGAGGAGGGGGGACTTCCCGAAACTCTAGCTTGTAGCCCGTGGCTACCACAGATAGTACCCAAGAGTCGGGAATTCTGGCCTCCCACACTTCGGAGAAAAACCGAAGCCTTCCCCCCACCCAAGAGAGTGGGGGCGCCCCTTCATGAATCTGACTTGATGACTGGTTTAACCGGCTTGCGAGACCATGGCCTCTTGCCTGCCGTGGCTTGTCCTTGTGGGCGGCTATTAAATGCTGAACGCCCGGGAGGCCGTCGATACTGACGGGAAGTTGAAGGGGCCGAGCCTGCGAAGGCCTGTCGCTTAAACGCGGGCCCACGCGATCTTTTCTTGACAGGCAAGAAAGAACTTTTACCACTTGATATGGTCTGGATATATTTATCTAGGTCTTCACCGAATAGTCTCCCACCATGAAAGGGAAATCCTGCTAAAAGCCTTTTGCAGGGTGCCTCTGCTGACCAGTTTTTCAGCCACAAAAGGCGACGCATATGAACCAACAGCAGAGATAAACGGGACGCCTGTTGAATGGAGTCCTTAATAGCATCTACTGCAAAGCAGAGAGCCCTTGGGAGGTCAGCCAATTCACAAGCTTGCTGAGCCGGTATGTCCTTTAATATCTGTTTAGTCTGATCCTTTAAAGCAGGGGTGTCAAACTGGCGGCCCTCCAGCCGCCCCGAAACCACAAGTCCCACCATGCCTCTGCCTGTGGGAGTCATGCTTGTAACTGTTAGCCCTGCAATGCCTCATGGGACCTGCAGTCCCGCAACAGCTGGAGGGCCGCCAGCCCGACACCCCCGCTCCAAAGCCCGACAAACGCCAATGGCTGCCACTGCTGGCTGAACCACGGCACCTACTGTGGTAAAAGAAGCCTTCAGTAGGGTCTCCAACTTTTTGTCGACTGGATCTTTAAACATCTGGACATTTTCAACCGGACAGGTCAGGGATTTATTTACGCAGGAAATGGCTGCGTCCACGGTAGGGAGTGCCCATTTCTTTGCAAATTCTTCTTCCATAGGATAGAGAATAGTGAACCTTTTAGGAGGGATAAACATCCTATCAGGTCGAGCCCAATCCTGAAAAATCACGCTCTCCAGAAGGGGGTGAACCGGAAAAGACGCACCACTCAACGGTGCCTTCAAGGAACCTAAAGAGGATACCGCGGGGGCTAATTGTTCTGACACTGGAAGTTTAAAAGCAGTGCGAACCATATCTGTCAGAGACTGGATCCACAGGCTTGAGAAGCCGAAAAAATTTCATCTATAGTGGAACCTTCAATGTCTGAACCGTCGGGACTCGGGTCCGCTTGATCCCCCTGTGGGTCCAATTCCTCCGAAGAGAGGACCTCTGCATCTGAAAACACCAATCTAGGTGACGGGGATCTAGCCCGTTTGCCACCTGGCAAAGAGCGGGCAATTAAAGCAGTTAACCTTTCCTCTAGCCCACCCAGGGTGGTCGCTAGCATTTCTTCCGTAACGTAAACGGGAATGGCCGTAGGCATGTGCAAAAGTGAAAAATTCGTTTCGTTTCGTTTCGTTTCAATTCGTCATTTAATAAATTTCGTTAAGTTAGGTTCGTTACATGTGTTGAATTCGTTTTCGGAATTCGTTCGTTTTCGACCGAATTTCGAAAAATACGGTCGAAATCGAAAATATTTCGACCTTTTTTCGAATTCGTTCATTTTCGACCGAATTTCGAAAAAAAACGGTCGAAATCGAAAATATTTCAACCAGATTAGAAAACAAATAGTCTCTTTTCGAATAGAATTTTTTTCGAATTAAATTCGAAAATATTTTTTTTTTTTTTTTCGAATTCCGATCGAATTTAGTCCTCGGGTATTCGATTCCGAATTCGAAAAAAAAAAAATCGATTTCGACCATTTTTTTTCGAAATTCGGTCGAAAATGAACAAATTCCGAAAACGGTCGAAATTTTTCGCTAATATAGCAATTCGGAAATTCGTATGCATCCGAATGTCCGAATAATGGAAAATTCGTCCGAATTTCGATTCGGAACGAAACGAAATGCACATGCCTAGGAATGGGTTGATTGGGGGCCGCCTCTGCCCCTAGCACCCTCAATGGCTCCTGCAACATGCTGTTCGGCGGTCTATCTGGTGAGGGTGGGACCGCTAGAGCCTGGCCCAACTCCTCTGACCCCGATGGAGACCCCTTTAGTTTTTTGGTACCTTTTGCAGCCTTAGCTGGTCCTGATCCCTTGGGAGCCATTGCACAACCTTGAGACACCCCTAAAGCCAACACCCAACTGTTGTAGCTAGAAGTGAACCATTAATAAGAACAGGCTATGGTAAAATTTTTCAAAATTTTCATACGCCCGAGAAGGCGGCAATACCGAGGAAGGTCCTGTGAGTATTGCCACACCAATGCCCGTTAGCTGGAGCCCAAGGTTGCACCGACTCAGATACTGCCAGATCTAAGGCTGAGTCCCTTTAAGAAAAAAACCTTTTTTTTTTTTCTGGTCAGTATGGAGCCAAGTCCAGACCTGAAGATCCACAAACCACCACTGGGTGTCACTGTTAGCCAGAAATAGCTCAGCTGCGCGCTCTGTGTCCTCAGCCTCCTCTGCTTTCAGGAGGGACTGACCAGCCAGGAAATGCTTTGTTGCTTTAATTGAGACCTGACGCTGCTGGCCCGCCCCCCCCACGCACGCTGACGCTGTAAAAGGCGGCGCGCACGCGCGCGCGCGCCCCCCCCCCACGCTGAAACCAACATGGAGGAAGCAGAAAGCAGAGGAGAAGCCTGGACCAGCGCTAGCAACCCAACAGACACCAGGCAAGACACTAATCTTTATTGTAGTGCACACATAGATGAAGCTGTCCCCATAGGCTTCCTAAGAAACAGGAGTTTTGTCAGCATTTCCTCCCTATAGCACGTGGGGCTGCAGTATCATGCTAACAGGCAGATCTGGGGGGAGTAGCAAATACATATCTTTTAAAAGCATACATATACCTACATGTTATCTGGGAAAACATTAGTACATCCCATCCTGCCTCAAAAGACATAGTGGAGATAGTGGCTGATGCACAAGCATACCATTAGCCAACCCAGAACCCCCAGGGGGATACCTACTGTCGAACCAAGTCCCGCAGGTTCCCTCTTACCTGCTCCACGCCGCAGGGTATTGCAAAATGCAAGAGGCCCAACCTTCCCCCATCTCCGTGGGTATTGTCTTGGACCTTCAGGGACCGGGGTCCTGTGTTAAGGAACCCACACACCTGGACCTATATAGCATCCTGGCATCAGTAGCGTTTAGTTCTTGGAAGAGACTAAGGCACTGGAGCCCAGAATCCAGCCCTCCAAGGAGAGGCATTATAGGCAAAACCCCACTCCAGCAGGGCCCGGGTACCGTACACCTTGGCTTTGAAGCACTTCAGACGGATCCGGCTAGCTATCCTGGGTCCCGAGACCTCCGAGGGACAGCTAGACGTGACCAACACCTAAGACACTGCTCATATGTGAGGAGAGTTATGGCTGGACTCACTGGGCTGTAAAAGAGTGTCATAGACTGACACTTGGCTCAGCTTGCAGTCACCACTCTCAGAATTTACAGGCTGGTTCTCCTATCCTAAGGACGGGAGAAATCAGTCTGTTTTTTCAGTAAATGAGATGATTGCTTCCCCCACACACACAGTGCTCATGGAGTCCTTTCTGCAACTTGCTCTTCTCCGTGTCAATGAGGATGCAGGGGAAGAAGCAGATCGGGCGGCTGTGGTTGTGTGAGCGCTCGCATTATGCAGTGTCAGCGAGCAGAGGGAGGGGGGAGAAATGCCCCGCAGAGCTGACTGGGGATGCTCTCCCTCTCAGGAGAGACTGTTACTCCAGTGGCGGCCTGAGCAAAATACAAAAAATGCAACAACAAAAAATGCACATGGGGGGCACATGGTGGGGCACAGCATCATTTTGGGGGGGTCAGGGCCCCCTCTGGCCCCCCCTAGGGTCGCCATTGTTTGCGCAAAAGTTATAGTGTCCACAAAATAGGGGAAAGATTTATGGCATTATTTATTATTATTTATTTTTTACTAGTAATGGCGGTGATCAGCGATTTTTATCAGGACTGCGACATTATGGTGGACACATCTGACACTTTTGACACATTTTTGGGACCATTAGCATTTTTTTACAAAGACTGCGGTCATTGCGACTGCCAGGCACGTGCATCGGTTTTAGCGTTGCACCGGTGGTGCACGCGCTCCCCCTAGTGGTCAAAAGTCGAACCGATGTACAGCTACGACGGTTCGCCCAGGGGAGCCAACCTGCCACAGTATAACTCGGGTTGGGAAGGGGTTAAAGTAAAATAAGGATACACTACAGATCCACCAAATCTTTTATACCCTATTGCCAAGAATCACCTGGTTCACATTATTACAAAGCTAGCTGAAGACTCCTGGATTTCTACCTAGTTATATGCAGCTAGGGCATTCTACACCTTTCAGCTGTACATGCACAAATGGGCAGGGATGCTTGTGACATCATCAACCAAATATGGTCACATGACCATAGTAGATTAATTTCATTGTCTTAATATGGCCTTGTGGCCATACTAGGACAATGATGTCACAAGCGTTTCCACACTTCGTATACATTAAGCTGCAAGTTGGGTTCAGTGTGAACCCAAGTTTCGACCATATCCATATCCTACTCACCTCTCATCACTCTTGGTGATACATTAACTTTCTATAGTTAGTTTTGACCACCGATCGCTGTTTTTTCACTGATAGATAATATCCTCATTTACTCCCTTGTTATCTCTCGCGTTGACTTTTCCCTTCTCATTGGCCCACCTCTCCATAGGCTATCCCCACTTCAGTCTATCACGAATGCCGCTGCCAGACTCATCCACCTTACCAGGGCCGGTGCTACCACTAGGCAAACTAGGGAGCCGCCTAGGGCGCTCTGCTGCCTAGGGCGCCTGGCCACTGGTGTTCCTACTCTCTTCTATGTGCAGCAAGCAAGCAACTAAGTCTCAGCTTCAGCAGGCAGCCACCTGTGTCAGAGGCGCAGCCGTAGCAGAGGACTGTGTCTGCGTCCCAACTCCTGAATGAATGGAAGCAAGCAACATTTTATTGATGGTAGGTTGCATTGATGGGGCGCTGGTGAGGCTGCATGTGATGGGCGCAGGTAGGCTGCATTTGATGGGCGCTGGTGGGCTGCATTGATGGGGCGCTGGTGAGGCTGCATTTGATAGACGCTGGTAGATTGCATTGATGGGGCGCTGGTGAGGCTGCATTTGATGGGCTCAGGTAGGCTGCATTGATGGGGCGCTGGTGAGGCTGCATTTGATGGGCTCAGGTAGGCTGCATTGATGGGGCGCTGGTGAGGCTGCATTTGATGGGTGCTGGTGGGCTGCATTGATGGGGCGCTGGTGAGGCTGCATTTGATGGGCGCTGGTGGGCTGCATTGATGGGGTGCTGGTGAGGCTGCATTTGATGGGCGCTGGTAGATTGCATTAATGGGGCACTGGTGAGGCTGCATTTGATCATTAAAAAGGTGGGGTACACATGGGCAGAGCAGATGTGGTGGAGTCAGAAGTGGAGCCAAGTGCAGCAGTGGCGGAGGACTGTCTGTGTCCTGCCTCCCGAATTAATGGAAGCAAGCAAACATTCATTGATGGGCTCTGATAGGCTGCATTGATGGGCGCTGGTGAGGCTGCATTTGATGGGTTATGGTGGGATGTTTTTGATGGGCGCTTTGTTAAAAGGTAGGGTATACATGGGCAGGGTCAAGGGGGTTGCGCCAATGGGGGGGGGGGGGCGGCAAAATGAGGCTTTGCCTAGGGTGTCAAAAATCCTTGCACCAGCCCTGCACCTTACCAACCGCTCAATGTCTGCCAATTCTCTCCTCCAATCCCTACACCGGGTCCCGATCAACCAGTGAATTAAATTCAAAATACTAACCACAACATATAAAGCCATTTACAACTCTGCCCCGAGCTACATCGCCGATCTTGTCTCCAAATATCACCCAAACTTTTAAGTGGATGTGGTTTGTGGACAACCCCCAGTGGTCACTTTATTATCTACACCTATCTTGTAGTGGGAAGGACCCCATTTGCCTTTTAGTACAGCCTGATCGGTTTGCAAAAATGTTTTGTTTTTGGTACAATTCCTCAGAGGATTTGGTGACCGACTCAATAGAATCATTAAAGTTCTGCAGATTTATTATTCAGCTTTCATAATCCTTTGCTTATTCTAATATGATGTTGTGAACACATGTAATGACAAAAAAGGAAACAAGCACATGTAAAAAGAGGAAAAAAAAAAGATACTTACTGTCAGAGCTTTTTTTCTCAGAAAATAGGTACAGGAACTCAACCACGACCCGTTCAGATTTCACAAACAGTAGAAGAGTCTTAAAGGGGCATTAAATACCAGAATTGCATTACATACAGAGTGCAGAGTTCAGGGGGTTACAAAGCTGTCACTTTTAAACACAGAAACCAGACTTCTGTGTTTACAAGTGATTGTGGTGAGCGGGCACCAAAGGGTCTGAGCCAAAGGTGGTGGAACTGAGTTCCCCCAAGTTCCCCCAGAAAAAAAGCCCTGCTTTTGTGCAGAATCAAAATACTCCATGGATTTCTTCTTTTTGTTATAAGCAGCCACCCGGGATGGGACGATTTCAAGCGAGATCAATCCGGGGGCCATGGTGAGGACTTTGGCTCCATGCGAAGGCTCATAGAGATCCTTTTCGTTTTCTGGGTGTGGCATTCCTGCAGGATCTCTCCCCACTATGTAAAATTTAGCACCTGTGTATGCCCTATCGGACAGAAAATGTCCGATGGGGCATACACCCGGTCAAGATTTCAAACCAAAAGCTCACATGGAACATTTCTTGTGTACGCGGCATTACCAGTGTTTCCAACCTACCAGATTGAAATTTACTGGCACGACACCCAAAATTTACTGGCGCAGCCACGTTTTTACTGGCATTTCACAAAAGTTACTAAATTATATTTTTAGGTGCAAATTTCAGTATTTAGGCTACAACCAAGTACGCTAGGCAAATACTAATGTGATATTAGAGTAAAAAAACATATTTTTGTTATTTTTGATATAATAAGGGCAAATTATTTAGTCACATCACCCCCTGCCTCCATCCCCCTCTGCCACCAACACCCCCTACCCAGTGCCTTCACCCCCCTCTGCGGTGCCACAATCTCCCTCTGTCTCCAATCTCCCCTGCCTTCAATCTCCCCCAGGCCCCCTGCCTCCAATCTCCCCCTGCGTCCATTCCCCTCTGCGGTGCCACCAACAACCCCTGTCTCCATCCCCACCCTCTTCGGTGCCACCATCCCCCTCTGCAGTGCCACCAACACCCGCTGCCTCCAATCACCCCCTGCCACTAACACCCCCTGACTCCAATGCCCCCTGCCTCCAATGCCCCTCTGCGGTGCCACTGCAACCACCATCACCTCCTGCCTCCAATCACCCCCCGCCTCCAATCTCCATGCGCAGTTCCAAGCCGAACCGATCTCGGCTATTATTACTGGCACATTCCTGCAACCACAGACATTTACGAACAGGGCAAAAAAGTGCCCGTTTTTACGAACTGTCCGTAAAAATACGAACAATTGGCAACCCTGGGCATTACTACCTTCAGGTCATCCCTGAAAACAAATTTCTTCAGGGAAGCCTATCACGTCTCCAACTAATCTTTTACCATTTCCATCAGCTCATTCCCCACAGTTACAAACTTTTGTACCACCTACCCCACTCTATTAGATTATGAGCTCTTTTAAACGGAGCAGTCTTAATCCTCTTGTATTTTATTGTATTATAGATGGACCTGAGACTGGACAGCACCGCGCATCATGAGACCCTGATGAGCCTGTTTTGCAATTGTGTATTGTAAGTGCATTTCTTTTGAGATTAAACATATTATCTGACATATGTTTCCTTATCAGTAGAATTTACAGCTATCATGAAAAATAGTACAAATCCCACCCATAGATTGAGTGAGTAACTTTTATAGCGCTACAAATACAAACTAAATCGCCTCAAGGCGCCTCAATAGCACAGCAACACCTACTCATCCTTTGACACCTGCCCACCAATATATTCAATCATATCTCCAATATATCATATGAATGTACAGTACAAGATAACATGTAATGCTTACAAAACTGAAGCCTTGGACCTTGGAGACAAGAAAATGCAATGATTAGCAGTACCCACAGTGGCTGCCGTCTGGTCTACTTGGCATGTGTGGCATAATGTGCCCAGAACACTTCTCCAAAATACAAAGGTTCGGACTTCAACTCCGACTTCAGACCACAAAATATGAAAAAAAAGTGTTTTCATGTATAAGTTCACTTTTATTCTATAACATAAGTATTGCTTAGATTTCTGAGCATATATTTTGTGATATATTTTTTTTTTTAATTATCTTATTTCACTCCCTTGATTTTTATGACCTTTTGCGTCATTGTCCAACCTTTGATCTGTTCCCAGGTGGGCAGTACCCTCCACTTTGGACATCACCACCCAACCACTTTGCCTCCTCCAACCAGAGAACGCCTTGCATTCATTGACAAAATGCAGAGCAATCTCTTAATGACGCCTGTGCGAGGAAGGAAAAGAAGGACAGCAAATTTACTATATACATAAATAACAGGTACATGATAAAGCAAGCAATCTGACAATACAAGAAAGAAAAGGAAGGAAGGAAAAAATGGGGAAAAAAGACAAAGAAAAACAGCAAACCATTTTTAATGTAAATTTACAATTAATACAACCATAAATAGCAGGAGCAATAAAATAGGCAATGTAGAAAGAATGAAAGAAAGAAAGAAAGAAAGAAAGAAAGAAAGAAAGAAAGAAAGAAAGAAAACTTTGGTGGGCAGTACACTCTGGTTTGGAAATCACCACCCCGACCGTTTGCCTCATCCAACCAAAGAACGCTTCCAAGGAAGGAAGGAAGAAAGGAAAAGAAGAAAAACAGCAAACTTTTTTTATGTAAACGTACCATTAAAATATACATACATATTAGGTGTATGAATAATATAATAAACAATGTGACAGGAAAGAAAGAAAAAGATAGAATAAAAAAAAGACAAAAAAAAGGCAAACTTTAATTTGTAATGTAAATTTGCCACTAAAATATACATAAAAGAGAGAAAGAAAGGCAGACAGACAGGCAGCAAACTTTGGTGGGCAGTACACTCCGGTTTGGACATCACCACCCCACCTCATTGACTCATCCAACCAGAGAACACTTCCAGAGAAGGAAGGAAAGAAAGAAAAAGATAGAAAAAAAATCGCAAAATTTTATTTTTAAATGTAAATTTACCATTAAAATATACATAAACATTAGGGGCCAGATTCTCTAAGAAATTCGCCGGAGTAGCGTAAGCCATTTCCACTACGCTGCCGCATCGTACTAGAGCAAGTGCCGTATTCCCTAAGCATTTGCTCCGTCGTTTGCGTTGGCGTAGCGAAAATGGCCCAGCGTAAGCCCGCGTAATTCAAATGAGGCGGCTTGTATTTAAATGAAGCACGCCCCTGCGTCGAACGAACTGCGCATGCGCCGGTCGGGGAGAAAGCCCAGTGCGCATGCTCCAGCTCACGTCGGAAAGCGTTGTTGAAACCGACGTCAAAACGACGTGAGCGCCATTTACACAACTCCCTATTCGCGAACGAGTTAGTAAAACAACGTAAGCGACGGAAAAAGCCGACGCTGACCCGGCGCCATACTTAACATGGCATCCGACGGCACCCAACGGCATCCGACGGAACTTCGTAAGGTTACTCCACATAGAAGCTGGGGTAACCTTACGCGGACAAAAACGACGTACGCGACGACGGGGCGGCGTAAAAGCAATCGGGAATCGGCGTACTAGCCTCATTTGCATAGGCAAATGAGAAAACAATCTGTGATACGCCTGGCGTATCGCCGCTGAGAATCTGGCCCTAGGTGTATAAATACTAAAACAGGCAATGTGATAGGGGAAAAAAAGAAAGAGGAATTAAGAAAAAGAAAGAAAGAAAAAAAAAAAGAAAAGAAGGAAACCAAAGTTTTTTTTTTAATTTACCATTTCAATATCCTTACATGCTAAGGTGTATGAGTAATAAAACAGGCAATGTGGAAAGAAAGGAAGAAAGAAGAGAGAAGGAAAAACAGCAAGATTTTATTTTTACTGCAAATTTACCATTAAAATATCCATAAATAGGAGGTGTATGAGTAATAAAACAGGCAATGTGACAAGAAAGAAAGAGAAAGAGAAAGAAAGACAGACAGCAAACTTTGGTGGGCAGTACACTCTGGTTTGGGCATTACCACCCCACCTCTTTGGCTCATCCAACCAGAAAACACTTTCAGGGAAGGAAGGAAGGAAGGAAGGAAGGGAAAGAAAAAAAGACAAAGAAAAACAGCAAACTTTTATTTATTTTTTATGTAAATTTACCATTAAAATATACATAAATATTAGGTGTATGAATAATAAAACAGGCAATGTGACAGGAAAGAAAGAAGAAAAAAGAAAGAGGAATGAAGGAAGAGAAAGAAAGAAAAAAAGAGGAATGAAGGAAGAGAAAGAAAGAAAGAAATAAAGAAAGAAAGAAAGAAAGTTTAATTTGTAATGTAAATTTACCACTAAAATATACATAAATAGTAGTAATAAAACAGACAATGTGACAAGAAAAAAAGAAGAAAGAAAAAAAAGACAGACAGCAAACTTTGGTGGGCAGTACACTCCGGTTTGGACATCACCACCCCACCTCTTTGCCTCATCCAACTAGAAAACGCTTTCAGAGAAGGAAGGAAGGAAGGAAGGAAGGAAGGAAGGAAGGAAGGAAATAAGGAAGGAAATAAGGAAGGAAGAAAAGGGAAAGATAGAAAGAAAAAAGACAGACAGAAAAACAG
>CM056051.1:15267713-15685213 GCA_029574335.1 Rana kukunoris | reverse complement strand
CCCTCCAGAAAGATCTGGCAGACACTGGAGTTGTGGTACACTATTCCACTATAAAGAGATACTTGTACAAATATGGTCTTCATGGAAGAGTCATCAGAAGAAAACCTCTTCTACGTCCTCACCACAAAAATCAGTGCTTGAACTTTGCAAATGAACATATAGACAAGCCTGATGCATTTTGGAAACAAGTTCTGTGGACCGATGAGGTTAAAATAGAACTTTTTGTCCGGAATGAGCAAAGGTACGTTTGGAGAAGAAAGGGCACAGAATTTAATGAAAATAACCTCTGTCCAACTGTTAGGCATGGGGGTGGATCAATCATGCTTTGGGGTTGTATTGCAGCCAGTGGCACAGGGAACATTTCACGAGTAGAAGGAAAAATGGATTCAATAAAATTTCAGCAAATTTTGGATGGTAACTTGATGCCATCTGTGAAAAAGCTGAAGTTAAAGAGAGGGTGGCTTCTACAAATGGATAATGATCCTAAACACACCTCAATCCATGGGGGAATACATCAAGAGGCGTAAACTGAAGGATGTGCGGTGCTGTGTAATGTAAAAGGGGTCCAGAGGTGCGGTGCTGTGTAATGTAAAAGGGGTCCAGAGGTGTGGTGCTGTGTAATGTAAAAGGGGTCCAGAGGTGCGGTGCTGTGTAATGTAAAAGGGGTCCAGAGATGCGGTGCTGGGTAATGTAAAAGGGGTCCAGAGATGCGGAGCTGTGTAATGTAAAAGGGGTCCAGAGATTCTCCAGAGAAATGTTCCAGCAAATGAAATGTGGTAACATGATGCCTCAGATGCATGCTGGGAATAGGGGGGCTCGTACAAATGGAAATGATCCTGGGTAATGTCGAAGATGGCGAATGTGTGTAAACTGATGTGCGGTGCTGAGGTAATGTAAAAGTGGGTCCAGAGGTGCAGTGTGTAATGCTAAAATGGTCCAGAGGTGTCCAGCTGTGTAGGCGGTGCCAAGTGTCCAGGGGTCAGCACTGTGTGCGATACTGATGTAAAACGGTGCTGGTGTAATGTAAAAGGGGTCCAGATGCGGTGCTGTGTAATGTAAAAGGGGTCCAGATGCTGTGTAATGTAAAATGTAAAAGGTCCAGAGATGCGGTGCTGTGATGCGGTAAAATGTAAAAGGGTCCAGACATATGCGGTGGGTAATGTAAAAGGGGTCCATGATATGCGGTGCATGTAAAAGGGGTCCAGAGATACGGTGCTGTGTAATGTATAGGGGTGCAGGGATCCATGCGGTGCTGTGTAATGTAAAAGGGGTCCAGAGATGCGGTGCTGTGTAATGTAAAAGGGATCCAGAGATGCGGTGCTGTGTAATGTAAAAGGGGTCCAGATGTGCGGTGCTAATTTTTAAGTTGATAATTTTGTACTGCCCCCGAATGATGTTACAAAAATCCAAATGGCCCTTGCAGAAAAAAGGTTCCCCACCCCTGCCATAGATAGATTCATGCTATTTATGGTCGTCACTGACACCCCCTATTCAGGTGTCCAGACCATTTTCGGGCACTGGGCATCTGAATTACACAGGCGGGGGTGTTTTTTTGAAAGCACCTGATTAGAGCCATAGGCTCTAATAGGCGCCCAAACATGTGAACAGCGACGGGCGCCCTCCTGGGCATTCGCTCGCTGTTCACTCAGCCGTGTGTTAGCAAAGTGAAGAAATTCGCTTTGCTAACACTCAATTCGCCTCTCAGCCAATCAGGTTGCCGGGTCTGTTAACTGGTCACCTGATTGGCTGAAATGTCAGGCTCTGTGATTAGACACCTTAGAGAGGACAGAATAAGACACGGAGGACATGCAGGGGACAGTCGCTCACCCGCTCAGAGACAGGTAAGTTCCGGGCAACATCTAATGGGGCATACTGGCGGTATCTGATGGGCCACACTGGCAGCATCTGATGAGGCACATTGGCAGCATTTGATGGGGCACACTTGGCAGCATTTGATAGGGAACACTGGCGGCATCTGATGGTACACAGTAGCGGCAATTGATGGGCACACTGGCAGAAATTG
The DNA here is from genome assembly GCA_029574335.1 of Rana kukunoris. Classification (NCBI taxonomy): domain Eukaryota; kingdom Metazoa; phylum Chordata; class Amphibia; order Anura; family Ranidae; genus Rana; species Rana kukunoris. The sequence continues at coordinate 15,683,190 of CM056051.1, read as the reverse complement.
ATGGGCACAGTGGCTGCGTTTGATGTGCACAGTGGTGGCAATTTATGGGTACAGTGTCAGCAATTGATGGGCACAGTGGCTGCGTTTGATGGCACAGTGACTGCATTTGATGGGCACAGTAGCTGCAATTGATGTGTTGTTGTTTTTTTTTTTCAGTTTGTTTGCGCCCCTCCAAAAATTTTGAGCACCAGCTGCCATTGCTCTTGATCAATAAACATTTGGACTTAAACTTCTTAAGTGTCATGAACTTTTGTACTGGGTGCTCCTCAACACTCACCCCAAAACAGTATCTTTGTGGGTTTATGGGTGCTTTAACCTCATCAGCATGACGCATGCCAGGGGCACGTTGTCTAGTAGATAACAGCTGCTATTTAGGGGTACTATAAACCCCAAAAATAGTAAACTGCTACGAAATCCAGTATATAAAACAAGGAATTACATTTAACCACTTAAGACCCGGACCAAAATGCAGATAAAGGACCTTGCCCCTTTTTGTGATTCGGCACTGCGTCGCTTTAACTGACAATTGCGCGGTCGTGCGACGTGGCCCCCAAACAAAATTGCCGTCCTTTTTTCCCCACAAATAGAGCTTTCTTTTGGTGGTATTGGATCACCTCTGCGGTTTTTATTTTTTGCGCTATAAACAAAAATAGAGCGACAATTTTGAAAAAAATATATATATTTTTTACTTTTTGCTATAATAAATATCCCCCAAAAATATATAAAAACATTTTTTTCCCTCAGTTTAGGCCGATACGTATTCTTTTACCTATTTTTGGTAAAAAAAATCGCAATAAGCGTTTATCGGTTCATTTTCGCAAAATTTGTAGCGTTTACAAAATAAGGGATAGTTTTATTGCATTTTTATAAAAAAAATATTTTTTACTACTAATAGCGGCGATCAGCGATTTTTTTCGTGACTGCGACATTATGGCGGACATATCGGACAATTTTGACACATTTTTGGGACAATTGTCATTTTCACAGCAAAAAATGCATTTATAGTTCATTCTGATTTTATTATATTATGACAATACATTATAGATTATAATACAGGCAATGATGTGTTCATATAGGTAATACAGTTATTTTGTCTAATCACTTTCGGATATATTTTTGTTTCCATACATTATTCAAAAAGACTATACAAAACAAGACTGGGGAAGACAAGACTAAACAGGACAAAACAAGACAGGACAGGACTAAACAAGACAGGACCGAACTAAACAAGGCAAGACAAGACTAGACAAGACAAGTCATGACATAACAAAACGAGGCAAAAAAAAATTAGAATTGAGAATTGGCAGCAAAAAAAAAAAAAACACCACGCCCCGCTAATTTGTTTTGTTCCTACAAGTGATTTTCTAAATTGCATTGTTTACTGTGAAAATGACAGTTGCAGTTTGGGAGTTAACCACAGGGGGCGCTGTAGGATTCGAGTGTTCCCTGTGTGTGTTTACAACTGTAGGTGGGTGTGGCTGTAGGTGTGACGTCATCGATCACGTCCCCCTATAACAGGGATGACGTGATCGATGTTGCGGCCACAGTGAAGCACGGGGAAGCCGTGTCTACACACGGCTCTCCCCATTCTTCAGCTCCGGGGACCGATCGCCGCACTGCAGCGGCGATCGGGTCCACGAGTCCCGCTGTCCCGGAGCTTCGGACCGGGTCACGGGAGCGCGCCGCGGGCGCGTGCCCGTGACCCACGGCTGGGTACTAGAAACCAACGTATATATACGTTGATGTGCCCAGCCGTGCCATTCTGCCGACGTAAATGTGCAGTAGGCGGTCCTTAAGCAGTTAAAGGAGTTGTAAAGGAAAACATTTTTTTGCCTAAAATGAATGTCTGCAAGGTAGACAGACAGAATAGTGTAATGATTCTGTTAAAAAAAATGAGTAAATATCTATTAAATTCCTTCATCTATATCACCTCCGGCATTCTAGTTTCTGTTCTCTCATTCACTTCCTGATTTGCGGTGCTCGTTCATGTAAGAACTACATTTCCCAGTATGAATTGCGGCACGCCCAGTAATTCACACCTCCTTGAAGTCTCTAACACGTAGAGAGCGTCCTGCCACACAGATGTAGTTCCCAGGAGGGGGCGAGCACGTCACTGACCACCGCAGTAAAGTCTCCCTTCACGGTGGTGAGTAACAATCAGACAAGCAGGAAGTGAACAGAACAGAGAAGAAATAGAGCAAGTTCTGAGCAAAAACCAACAATGAGGAAGTGAAAAGAGGAATGTCTGCAGGTAAAGGATGTTTATTATGAAAAAAATTAATAAATCCTTTACAACCCCTTTAAGCATGCTTTTGGCTTCTCCTAGCATTTTGTAAAGACAAACTTTTTAACGATTATTTTACCTTTCGGCATGAGTATAAGAGGGATCTGTTGTGGGCACTTAGAATGCTCTGTTTGTACCTGTCGAGGAGTCACTGTGCACCTTCTTATCTTTCACCAGAGACTAATTTAAACGTTCCAATGACTCATGTGACAGACATTCATTTTGTTGCACCATTTCACCGCAGTAGGTGAATGCCGACATAATTAGAAGGAGTTACGGTTTGGCATGTAGACTGCCTAGGAACTTTTTCGACTTTTTAGAATTCCATTCTCTCTATAAATGTGGTGCTGTTATTACTCATTTGTTACGAGGCTCGTGGCTACGCTCCAGCCTGGAACATGTTGCAAATGTAAAATTACCACCTTGTTCCCAAATCACAATAAACACATTTTTCCTGGGGTTGTGACCAGCAATGAGGCAATACTTGTTTTTCCTTATTTTCTATCAGGAGTGTTCATGCTGCTGCCTTGTAAATGAAAAGGCCATTTGCCAACTGCTTACAGGAAAGGCGCCGCGTCAAGACGAGGCTGAAGGCAGAAGATATCAGTAATCATTTCATAAGGACACTAGAGGGACATGTGATGCTTTAACCACTTAAGACCCAGACCGTTATGCAGCTAAAGGACCTGGCCCTTTTTTGCGATTCGGCACTGCGTCGCTTTAACTGACGATTGCGCGGTCGTGCGACGTGGCTCCCAAACAAAATTAGCATATTTTTTTCCCCACAAATAGAGCTTTCTTTTGGTGGTAATTGATCACCTCTGCGGTTTTTATTTTTTGCGCTATAAACAAAAATAGAGCGACAATTTTAAAAAAAATGCAATATTTTTTTTCTTTTTGCTATAATAAATATCTCCCAAAAATATATAAAAGCATTTTTTTCCTCAGTTTAGGCCGATACGTATTCTTCTACTTATTTTTGGTGTAAAAAAAAAAAATTCGCATTGCGAATATTCAGCAACATAAAAGGATCGCCTCAGCTACTCGGCCCAGGGTCTCTTATCATACCAGCAATGCTTTTAGACGTCGATGGAGATCACTAGGATGTGATCTGTTTAAAAAATAAATTTGAAAAAATACGAATATTCGCAATATCGAATATTCACTGCGATATTCGATTTATTCGCGAATACTCGAATATGTAATATATGCGAATATTCGTGAGCAACACTATTGTTGAGCAGTAATTTTCTTATGCTGGGAAGGTGAAGTGCAGTGTATGAAAAAAAGATATTTTTGAAATAAAAGTACGTACAGGTACGTGCCTGTGCCCAGCTGTGCCATTCTGCTGACGTACAGTGCGGAAAATAAGTATTTGAACACCCTGCTATTTTGCAAGTTCTCCCACTTGGAAATCATGGAGGGGTCTGAAATTGTCATCGTAGGTGCATGTCCACTGTGAGAGACATAATCAAAAAAAAAATTACAGAAATCACAATTTATTAATTTTTTTAACTATTTATTTGTATGATACAGCTGCAAAGAAGTATTTGAACACCTGTCTATCAGCTAGAATTCTGACCCTCAAAGACCTGTTAGTCTGCCTTTAAAATGTCCACCTCCACTCCATTTATTATCCTAAATTAGATGCACCTGTTTGAGGTCATTAGCTGCATAAAGACACCTGTCCACCCCATACAATCAGTAAGAATCCAACTACTAACATGGCCAAGACCAAAGAGCTGTCCAAAGACACTAGAGACAAAATTGTACACCTCCACAAGGCTGGAAAGGGCTACGGGGAAATTGCCAAGCAGCTTGGTGAAAAAAGGTCCACTGTTGGAGCAATCATTAGAAAACGGAAGAAGCTAAACATGACTGTCAATCTCCCTCGGACTGGGGCTCCATGCAAAATCTCACCTCGTGGGGTCTCAATGATCCTAAGAAAGGTGAGAAATCAGCCCAGGACTACACGGGAGGAGCTGGTCAATGACCTGAAAAGAGCTGGGACCACCGTTTCCAAGGTTACTGTTGGTAACAGGGGCGGACTGACAACTCATGGGGCCCCCGGGCAATAGAAGATTATGGGGCCCCCGGGCTTACAGCGGGCCAGCACACCAGGAGGCAGGGCAGCTAAAATCTCAGGATTTTCACATCAAAAGCATGTCAGTTTCAAACATATCAGGGACAGATGTAAAAATAAACACAGATTTTGACATACCATCCCTGGTTTCAATGAACCTGGCAACCCTGATGGGGCCCCCTAGTGGCATGGGGCCCTCGGGCAGTGCCTGAGAACTCCAATGGTCAGTCCGCCCCTGGTTGGTAATACACTAAGACGTCATGGTTTGAAATCATGCATGGCACGGAAGGTTCCCCTGCTTAAACCAGCACATGTCAAGGCCCGTCTTAAGTTTGCCAATGACCATTTGGATGATCCAGAGGAGTCATGGGAGAAAGTCATGTGGTCAGATGAGACCAAAATAGAACTTTTTGGTCATAATTCCACTAACCGTGTTTGGAGGAAGAAGAATGATGAGTACCATCCCAAGAACACCATCCCTACTGTGAAGCATGGGGGTGGTAGCATCATGCTTTGGGGGTGTTTTTCTGCACATGGGACAGGGCGACTGCACTGTATTAAGGAGAGGATGACCGGGGCCATGTATTGCGAGATTTTGGGCAACAACCTCCTTCCCTCAGTTAGAGCTTTGAAGATGGGTCGAGGCTGGGTCTTCCAACATGACAATGACCCGAAGCACACAGCCAGGATAACCAAGGAGTGGCTCTGTAAGAAGCATATCAAGGTTCTGGCGTGGCCTAGCCAGTCTCCAGACCTAAACCCAATAGAGAATCTTTGGAGGGAGCTCAAACTCCGTGTTTCTCAGCGACAGCCCAGAAACCTGACTGATCTAGAGAAGATCTGTGTGGAGGAGTGGGCCAAAATCCCTCCTCCAGTGTGTGCAAACCTGGTGAAAAACTACAAGAAATGTTTGACCTCTGTAATTGCAAACAAAGGCTACTGTACTAAATATTAACATTGATTTTCTCAGGTGTTCAAATACTTATTTGCAGCTGTATCATACAAATAAATAGTTAAAAAATCATACATTGTGATTTCTGGAATTTTTTTTTTTGATTATGTCTCTCACAGTGGACATGCACCTACGATGACAATTTCAGACCCCTCCATGATTTCCAAGTGGGAGAACTTGCAAAATAGCAGGGTGTTCAAATACTTATTTTCCGCACTGTATATATGCAGGAGACGGTCCTTAAGTGGTTAATGTAAGATGTAATTTCCGACAGCAGAACCGTCACCCAATTGGCTGAAAGGAGATCCGATCGAATTGGGTGGCAGGAGACGCATGGCGCATGGAGTAAAGGAGGAAGAAGGCGCACGCTGGGAAACCGAGCAACAAACAAGCAGCCTGGAGCCCAGAGAGAAGCCGCCTCCATCTGCCATGCTGCCCGTGAGATGGGGTAAGTTCAGGGCCCCCGACTGACTCACCGACCGGGGGGGGGGGCCACCCGTGACACTGACCACCTCATAGGATGTCTCACGTTGTTCAAGGTGCTGGATCCTGTGGAAGTCTTCTGTGCAGGGTGCCCGGTCCTCTTCCCAGCAAAAAACTTCCAGCTGTGTGGGGTGTTGGATTCTACAACATGTTTTATGTCGGACATTTCGGGACAGCGACTGTGTATGATTATCAAATGAAGTCATTTGGTCACTGTTTCCATCTTAAAAACAGCAGGGTATTTGGAACAGGGATCCGTCTCCTGACGGAGGTTCTCGCCGCATGTGAATTATGGGGTGTCGAGGTAAAGAAGAGAATTAGAGATGCATACCTCCCAACTTTTTGAGATGAGAATGAGGGACACCTTGTTGAGCCGGGGTGGGGGTTCTGCGGATTGGAGTTGTTGAGCGGGGGGTGGGGGTTCCGCGGATCTGAGTTGTTGCGCGGGGGGGGGGGGGGGGGGGGGGGGGGGTTTCCGCGGATCTGAGTTGTTGTTCCGCGGCGGGGGGGGGGGGGGGGTTCCGCGGATCTGAGTTGTTGCGCGGGGGAGGGGGTTCCCCGTATCAGAGTTGTTGAGTGGGGGGGTTCAGGGATCTGAGTTGTTGAGCGGGGGGGGGGGACGACTCCAGCCCTAATCGCGGGATTTACCGCGAATCACGGGACGTTCCCACTTAATCCGGGGCGGTTGGGAGGTATGGAAATGTACATTTCTGGACATTGTTAAGCCATGGAAATAAAATTGTAAAATGTAAAAATTGAAATTTCCAGAATTAAAATATAAAAATCAGTGTGGAGTAATTTTACAAATTGAAATGAAAATTTTGAAGCCATGAAAAAAACATGTTTTTTTCCCAGTTTTTTTTCCAGAAATAAAAAATGTAATTGTGGAGTAATTTTACAAACTGAAAGTAATTTTCTTACGCTGGGAAGGTGAAGTGCAGTGTTATGTAAAATGAATATGCTCGAAATAAAAGTACAGCTTGTTCAGTAAACAAGCTAATCCTGTTCTTTACAATTTCATTTTTTATTACAAATGGAATAACAAGGAGTGTATATGTTAACCACTTAAGACCCGGACCAAAATGCAGGTAAAGGACCAGGCCCCTTTTTTGCGATTCGGCGCTGCGTCGCTTTAACTGACAATTGCGCGGTCGTGCGACGTGGATCCCAAACAAAATTTGTGTCCTTTTCTTCCCACAAATAGAGCTTTCTTTTTATGGTATTTGATTGCCTCTGCGATTTTAATTTTTTGCGCTATAAACAAAAATAGAGCGACATTTTTGAAAAAAAAATCAATATTTTTTTTACTTTTTGTTATAAGAAAAATCAAATAAACTAAATTTTAGTCAAACATTTAGGCCAAAATGTATTTAGCCACATGTCTTTAGTAAAAAAAAAAAATCGCAATAAAAAAAAATAGCTACCTAGCGGGAACAGCGACACTAATACAGCGATCAGAAAAATGATCGCTTAGTGACACTGGCAATAGGGGGTGAAAAGCTTAACTAGGGCGGTAATCAAGGGGTTAAAGCTTTATTAGGGGGGGTACGGGGGCTACCCTGGACCTAACACTAACTGCCTGTCACACTGACACTAAATACAGTAATCATACATATATGATCACTGCATTCAGTGACACTGTGACATGGGGGAGGGGGGGCGATCGCAAGGGGTTAAGTCTGCATGCGTGTCCTGGTGTCAGTGTAGTGTTGTGCAGACTCACTGTGCGATGTGATCTCTCCTCAGCGGTGGTTGAAAAAAACGCTAAAAGGAGAGATGACATCACTTCCTCCTTCCTGTGTTTACACAGGAGGAGGAAGTGACACGGCGGGGAGCACGCGGATTGGCTGGGAGCGATCTGGAGGGGGCGGACAAAAACGAATAGCCGTCTCCTCATCCCGGATCGCTCGGACAGCCACGGGACTGCCACATGTACCGGGGGGTCCCGATCGGACCCCCGACCCACGTCAAGGCAGGGACGTATATATACGTTAATGTGCCTGCCTGAGCCATTCTGCTGACGTAAATGTACATGCGGCGGTCCGCAAGCAGTTAACCACTTCCCGCCCGGTCAATAGTATATTGACGTCTGGGAAGTGGTTGTGTTATTCTGACTGGACATCTGTTGACGCCCGTGGGGGCGCTTAGCGCGGCGATCGGTGATGCTGGTGTCAGTCTGATCTCGGTGGCTCTCCTGACAGGGGGGGTTCACGCTGATTGTTTATCAGCACAGTCCCCCCTCGGATGCCCACACTGGACCACCAGGGAAGCTGCCAGGACCACCAGGGAAGGCGGCAACAATAATATTATTATTATACAGGATTTATATGGCGCCAACAGTTTGAGCAGCGCTTTACCTCAGGGAAGACAGTACATTCACAATACAAATCAATACAGGAGGGATCAGAGGGCCCTGCTCGTAAGAGCTTACAATCTAGAAGATTAAAAAAACAATAAAAAAATTAGCACAATAGATGCCAATCAGTGCCCGCATATGGGCACTGACTGGCAACATAGGCACTGACTGGCACAAATTAGTAAATAACCAAGTGATGCCCAGCAATGCCATCAGTGCCACCCCTCAGTGTACATCAGTGCCACCTCTCAGTACCCATCCATGCCCAGTGCCCACCTATCAGTGCCCACCTGTGCCACCCATAAGTACCCATCAGTGCTGCCTATGAGTGCCCATCAGTACCGCTTATGAGTGCCCATCAGTACCGCCTATAAGTGCCCATCAGTACCGCCTACGAGTGCCCATCAGTGCCGCATACCAGTGCAGCATACCAGTGCCCATCAGTGGCACCTCATCGGTGCCCATCAGTGCCACCATATCAGTGCTTGTAATTGAAGAAGAAAACGTACTTATTTGCAAAAAAATTAACAGAAAAGGAGGGATCAGAAGGCCCTGCTCGTAAGAGCTTACAATCTAGAAGATTAAAAAAACAATAAAAAAATTAGCACAATAGATGCCAATCAGTGCCCACATATGGGCACTGACTGGCAACCTAGGCACTGACTGGCACAAATTAGTAAATAACCAAGTGATGCCCAGCAATGCCATCAGTGCCACCCCTCAGTGTCCATCAGTGCCACCTCTCAGTGCCCATCCATGCCCAGTGCCCACCTATCAGTGCCCATCTGTGCCACCCATGAGTACCCATCAGTGCTGCCTATGAGTGCCCATCAGTACCGCCTATGAGTGCCCATCAGTACCGCCTACGAGTGCCCATCAGTGCCGCATACCAGTGCAGCCTATCAGTGCCGCATACCAGTGCCCATCAGTGCCACCTCATCTTATTTACAAAAAAAATAACAGAAAAAAATAAAACTTAATTATTATTTTTTTAATCTGTCTTTTTTTAGTTGTCGCACAAAAAATGGTGATCAAATACCACCGAAAGAAAGCTCTATTTGTGGGGAAGAAATTATAAAAAAAAATGTTTAGGTACAGTGTAGCATGACCGCACAATTGTCATTCAAAATGCGACAGCGCTGGAAGCTGAAAATTGGCTTGGGCAGGAAGGTGCGTAAGTGCCCCCCGGTATGGAAATGGTTAAGAGCATTTCAACTATACATGTTTTTTGGGTGTCATTGTCTCTATAAATGTAGGGATTGTGTATTTTTGGGAGGTTGCAGTTTGTAACACTTCCTTACTCGAAGATGCTGCTGGTGAAGAAACACTTTGTGGTGAAGCCGTGAAGGATGGGGTCACATTTAAAGGGTCACTAAAGGAAAAAAAAAATGTTTTTTGCTGAAATGACTGTTTACAGGGTATAGAGACATAAAAGTTAACCGATTCCTTTTCAAAGTGATTAAAAATAGATAAAAATCAATCATACAATGTGCCTGCAGGTTAGTTTCACTTTTGAACTGGTTTCATGTTTCTGCGAAGTAGAAATAGACACACAGAACAAAAACAAACAAATCCAGGGCAGTGTTTTGTTTTTAAAATGAATCTGATTGGTTCTGGGAAGTTTTAGACACACAGTAATGACAGCTCAGACCACGGTGAGAAAGCTCCCAGTGCGGTGGTTATAAGGGAACAGACAAGCAGGACGTGTGGAGAACAGAGCAGGATTACAGCAACTTCAAAGCAAAAACGAACAATAAGGACATGAAACCAGTACTGCAGTAAGGTAAAGGAAGCTATTTAGCTAAAAAAAAAATTCCTTTAGTGATCCTTTAAGACCCTCTGCCTCACTCACAAATGTACACAAAGAAAAGACCCGCAATACCTCCACGAAAAAATAAAGCACTACACCCCAAGTCGCCCTCCTCCGGTCAAATAACCAGAACCTCCTCCACATTCCAAAGACCTCCTACAAATCAAAGGGCGAACAAAGATTCGCAGTCCAAGGACCCCGTCTATGGAACGCTCTACCATCCGCTTGGAAGAAAACCATCTGGCCTTCAGGAAGAAGTTTAAAGAGGAGGTCCACCCGATTTTTTTTTTTAAAAGCCAGCAGCTACAAATACGGCAGTTGCTGACTTTTAAAAAATGGACACTTACCTGTCCAGCGCGCCAGCAGACAAGGCTGAACAATCGCTTGGTCCTGGGATGCTTCCGCCGCCATGCGTTGCGACTACACTGCCCGGTTCCCTACTGTGCATGCATGAGTAGCGCGGCGTGCCATCACAAAAAATCTAACTGACAGATCAATCGGCAAGCCTAAATGTTGACCTGGGTCAAGCAATTTACCTGCAGTGTGACAGCGCCATCTGCTGGATGATATCAATGATCATGGTATAATCCAGTAATGGCGAACCTTGGCACCCCAGATGTTTTGGAACTACATTTCCCATGATGCTCCATTACTCTGCAGTGTAGTGGAGCATCATGGGAAATGTAGTTCCAAAACATCTGGGGTGCCAAGGTTCACCATCACTGGTATAACCCATGACATGACATGACTATCCAAGCCCCCAAGGGGCGAGTGAGGGATGCCGATGAGGGTGCGTATGTGTTATAAGTCAGGCAATTTTCTTTCTCACTTATTTTTTGATCCACGCATGATACCAAACTTGAGGACGGACATATCAACTTTGCTCTCTTGTCATTAATTAGCTTGCAATGTCATTTATATCTACACTATATTCTCAAAAGTATAGGGACACCTGCCTTTACAAGCACATGAACTTTAATGGCGTCCCAGTCTTAGTCCGTAGGGTTAATTATTAAGTTGGCACAGCTTCAACTCTTCTGGGAAGGCCGTCCAGAAGGTTTAGGAGTGTGTCTATGGGAATGTTTGACCATTTTTCCAGAAGTGCATTTGTGAGGTCAGGCACTGATGTTGGATGAGAAGGCCTGGCTCACAGTCTCCGCTCTAATTCATCCCAAAGGTGTTCTGTCGGGTTGAGGTCAGGATTTTGTGCAGGCCAGTCAAATTCTTCACCCCAAACTCGCTCATCCAAGTCTTTATGGACCTTTATTTGTGCAATGGGGGGGGGGGGTTGTTATGGTGTGGGGTTGTTTTTTCAGGGGTTGGGCAGGCCCCTTAGTTCCCCTTAGTTCCAGTGAAGGTAACTCAGCAACTCTGACACCCCCACTGGATGATCTCCCTGCAAGTGAGAGAGAAGGAGTCACCTACAGTGTGTGGGGAGGTACTAGAGACGGTTCGGTGCTTCAGCAACAAAAGTAAGACATGTGGAAGATGGTGGAGCTTTTAAGGAGGGGGAGAAGATGGAGACAGAGGGGGGGGGGGGGGAGTTGCATGCAGAGGTTAGAACTGAGGAGGGGTAAAAGTGAGCAGCTGTGGAAGAAGGATGAACTGTGCACTCTGTGTGTAGCTTACCCCTAAACTCTGCACTTCTGCATTGTGTATGCAGAGCACCTCTGAACTCTGCAACTAACACACCCCTGAACTCTGCACTGCGTACATAGTGCACCCCTGAACTCTGCACATAGCACACCCCTGAACTATGCACTATTTACATAGTGCACCCCTGAACTCTGCACATAGAGTTCAGGGGTGTACTATGTGCAGAGTCTGGGGGGTGCGCTATGTACGTAGTGCAGATTTCAGGGATGTGCTATGTACATAGTGCACCGTTCAGGGGTGTGCTATGTGCAAAGTTTAGGGGTGCACTATGTACATATAGAGTATAGAGGGTGGTCCGCACAGAGTGCAGAGTTCAGGGGTGTGCTACGTGCAGAGTTAGGGGGTGCACTATGTACGTAGTGCAGAGTTCAGGGGTGTGCTATGTGCAGAGTTAGGGGGTGCACACCGTAGTACATAGCACACCCCTGAACTGTGCACTATGTACATAGTGCACCCCTGAACCCTGCACATAGCACACCCCTGAACTCTGCACATAGCTCAACCCTGAAATCTGCACTACGTATGCAGTGCACCCTCTAACTCTGCACATAGCACACCCCTGAACTCTGCACTACGTACATAGTGCACCCCCGAACTCTGCACATCGCACATCCCTAAACTGTACACTACATACAAAGTGCACCCCTGAACTCTGCACATAGAGTTTAGGGGTGTGCTATGTGCAGATTTCGGGGGTGCACTGCATACGTAGTGCAGATTTCAGGTTTAAGCTATGTGCAGAGTTCAGGGGTGTGCTATGTGCAGGGTTCAGGGGTGCACTATGTACATAGTGCACAGTTCAGGGGTGTGCTATGTACTACGGTGTGCACCCCCTAACTCTGCACATAGCACACCCCTGAACTCTGCACTATGTACATAGTGCACCCCCTAACTCTGCACGTAGCACACCCCTGAACTCTGCACTCTGTGCGGACCACCCTCTATACTCCTGGTATTTAATGACCCTTTAACCACTTCAGGCCCGCGCTACCGTCGGATGACGGCAACAGCGCGGGCCTGAATATCCAACATGCCGTCATTTGACGGCATGTCATTCTGGCGTTCCCAGCGCGCGCTGCGGGGAAGCCCTGTGTTGTCCGTGTCCCTTGGACACGGCCAATCACAGATCGCGGCAAACGGCCAATCAGAGTGGCCGTTTGCGATGCGATCTGTGGGCCAATGAGAGATGATCTCTCATAGATCATCTCTCATTGCCGTTTTACACAGAGACAGCGTCCTGTCTCTGGAGAGGAGGAGCCCGATCTGTGTTCCTTTCTACATAGGGACACAGATCGGTCACCTCCCCCAGTCACCCCCCCCTCCCCCCACAGTTAGAACACACCTAGCATACACATTTAACCCCTTCCTCACCCCCTAGTGTTAACCCCTTCAATGCCAGTCACATTTATACTGTAATTAGTGCATATTTATAGCACTGATCGCAGTATAAATGTGAATGTCGCCAAAAATGTGTCAAAAGTGTCCGATGTGTCCGCCATAACGTCGCAGTACCAATAAAAATCGCAGATCGCCGCCATTTCTAGTAAAAAAAAAATAATAAAAAATAATAATTCTCTCCCCTATTTTGTAAGCGCTATAACTTTTGCGCAAACCAGTCGCTTATTGCGATTTTTTTTTTTTTACCAAAAATATGTAGAAGAATACGTATCGCCCTAAACTGAGAAAAAAAATGTGTTTTTTTTTTTTAATTGGGATATTTATTATAGCAACAATTAAAAAATATTGTATTTTTCTTCAAAATTGTCGCTCTTTTTTGTTTATAGCGCAAAAAATAAAAATCGCACAGGTGATCAATTACCACCAAAAGAAAGCTCTACTTGTGGGGAAAAAAGGACGTAAATTTTGTTTGGGAGCCACGTCGCACGACCGCGCAATTGTGAGTTAAAGCGACGCAGTGCCGGAAGCTGAAATTTTACCTGGGCAGGAGGGGGGTGTAAGTGCCCAGTATGCAAGTGGTTAAAACCCTCTGACTGTTAGTAACATTTTACCACAGTCACTATTTGGTGAGGTTTGGAGGGTGTGTGTGAAGGGGTGACGTGGTTAAGTTCTTGCACTTATTTTCTGAGGAAAAAAAAGTGTTGTTTACTACTGACCTCTGAATTCTGGGTTCCTTTGCTCCTGGCCTCTGCACTCAGTGTTACATATTACTGACCTCTGATGTTGGTGACCCCCATTTTACTGGCTGCGCCTCCAGGGTTTTTTTCTGTTTGGTACCTTCAAGGAACCCCTTCTAAGTATGCATACATACACAGTATCTCACAAAAGTAAGTACACCCCTCGCATTTTTGTAACTATTTTATTATACCTTTTCATGCAACACCACTGAAGAAATGACACTTTGCTACAATGTTGTGTAGTGAGTGTACAGCTTGTATAACAGTGACAGGTCTCTCCCACCGACCTGGCAGTCAGAGTATCACTCGGAACTTGAGAAGAAATCTCTCTCACAAATTCCTCCAAATGACCGTAAGAGAAGCGCCCCTGCCACCGGCCTTCCCTGAGTATAGATACGGAGGAACTCCTCTTGAGTAAAGTTTTGCCTGAACCTTCCTTCAATGTCGCCAGAGTACTGACTGAGGAATCGATCCCTCAGTGTTCAGTACCTCGATCCCTCATGGTTCGTCTCAATACTGTCAGACCGCCAACCTCTCAATGGCGCCAACTGGACTCCCCACCGAACAGCCAAACTTGCTTGGGATCTTTAGAAGTGAGAACTCAGACGATCACTGGGTTCCCGTACTACTTGGACGTCCCTGACCAGCTTGGCTCCAGAACCGAGTACACAGTGTTGCACCCACGCCCCGACCAGGTAGGCCATAACGCTCGGGGTGCGGTGATGCAGTCACCCTAAAGGTGGGTGCCACACTCCAGGAAACAGAAGAACCCCCTAAAATGGCGTCTGCCTCATAAGTACCCTCTCCCAGCATGCCCAGCGAGGCCCAAAAGTGTCCGATGTGTACGCCATAATGTCACAGTCCCGATAAAAAAGGATCACTGATTGCCGCCATTACTAGTAAATAAAAATGCCATAAAATGATTCCCTATTTTGTAGACGCTATAACGTTAGAAGAATGTAGAAGAATACGTATCGGCCTAAACTGAGAAAAATAATATTTTTTTTTTTCATAATTGTCGCTCTTCTTTTGTTTATAGCGCAAAAAATAAAAACCGCAGAGGCGATCAAATACCACCAAAAGAAAGCTCTATTTGTGGGGAAAAAAGGACGTCAATTATGTTTGGGAACCACATTGCATGACCGCGCAATTGTCAGTTAAAGCGACGCAGTGCCGAATCGCAAAAAGTGGCCTGGTCTTTGGCCAGCCAAATGGTCCGGGCTGAAGTGGTTAAAGGGGTTGTAAAAGGTACAATTTTTTTTTTCCTTTACCTTAGTGCAGTCCTCCTTCACTTACCTCATCCTTCCATTTTGCTTTTAAATGTCCTTATTTCTTTTGAGAAATCCTCACTTCCTGTTCTTCTGTCTGTAACTCCACACAGTAATGCGAGGCTTTCTCCCTGGTGTGGAGTGTCGTGATCGCCCCCTCCCTTGGACTACAGGAGAGTCAGGGCACTCTCTACGTTGCAGATAGATAACGGAGCTGTGTGTTAGTGGGCGTCCTGACTCTCCAGTAGTCCAAGGGAGGGGGCGAGCACAACACAACAGAAAAAAACAAAGGCCCAGATTCACAGAGCGATTACGCCTGCGCAACAGGAGATGCGCGTGTGTAAGTCGAAATGTGCGTTTCGTTGCGCGGCATCCACAGAACGAGATACGCGTAATTTCGTTAGACTGGCGCATCCTTCCGCGCAAAAGTGCGCTAGACACACCATTGATTTGCTAGTCAAATATGCTAATGAGGGACTTACGGGGATCCACAAAAGAACGTTGGGGCAGTGCAAGCGACGCAGTGTGCGCAACAGCAAAATGTCCTGTCTAAAATTAGAGCTGATAAAAGCTGGTCTAAAAAGAGAAAAAAAGTCTACTTGTTAGATAAAGCAACACTGTTAGTGAGGAGCTCAGCAGTCACACGTGTTGCCCAACAAACTGTATGCCAACATGCCAGGGGCATCGTCGCGCATAGCTATACTACTGACTTTAGATGAACAAAGAAGGATGAGTAATACAAATTGGCACGGAGGAGGGCACGGTTACATTGAGAGGATATACCGCACACACATAGAGGGCCGGCCCTGTGCGCGCTTGGCATGAGTGATTCTGAGGTGTTTCGCATCTTCAGATTCACCCCTCATGTCATCCTGGAATTAACCACAACCTTGCAGGAGCATAAATAGACATCACCAGCCCAACACACCGCTCACATGCAGTGCAGCCACCGGTCAAGGTCATGGCAACACTCCATGTCCTTGCCAGTGGCTCTTTTCAGTGTTCTGTGTACAAGTGGAGTAAATTTTTGGTGGCTGGGATGTCACAATCCTCCATGAGCAGATGTGTGCACCAGATATATTTATTTTTGTTATCCCTGCAATTCTCAGACGCATGGCCAACCAAATCTGTGTGTGTTTTTTTTTGATCAAACCCACCACTGAGGAGCTGCGGCTGAAGGCAATGACAGATTTCTACAGAATTGCCAGATTCCCACGAACTGTGGGGGCCATTGATTGCACACATGTGGCACTCCAGCCCCCCCAGGAGACAGAGCACATGTACCGCAATCGGAAGCATTGGCATTCCATCAATGTACAGGTGATAGTCGATGCCCAAGGCCTCATATGGCACGTCCGTGCCAAACACCCAGGGTCCAGCCATGACAGCTACATATACAATCAATGCCACATCCAAATGGAATTGGATCAGAATGTGTATGGGGACACCTGGCTGGTTGGTGAGTGACATGGGTGGCAGGCATGACTATCCCCTCCCATGATGCACATCACAAGGGGCACATGCATGACTAACATCCTCCTGTCTTTTCCCTTACAGGTGACTCTGCATATCCACTGGGACCCCATCTCATGACTCCTATTCGGAACCCCCAAACCCCAGGAGAGGAAAGATACAATCAAGCACATGCCCAAACACGAGCAGTGGTGGAGCGCACCTTTGGCATCCTAAAGTCACGTTTCCGATGCCTGGATAAGTCTGGGGGTACCCTCTTGTACTCCCCAAACTTCGTGTGCCAGATCATCGGTGCATGTTGCATGCTGCACAACTTCGCAGAAAGAAAGGGCCTGCAGATTGACCTACGTGATGACCTGACCCCTGAACCAGACAATCCCCCCCTAACCGAGGTTAACCCGTCTTCTGAGGGAAGAGCAGCCAGGAGACAGCTCACATTGGGCATCTTTGCACGTTAAACATACACATTAATCATGGCACAATGAGAATGCATGCATGCACACCACTGTGGTCCCTAGCACACACACCCCACATCCTCATCCATGGGATTGGCACCAGTCCACCATGCAGGACTTGTGAGCAGCAACGCCACGCCAAGGCTCCAATTATGTCACTGTAAATTCATACACCATTCACACGGACCTGGGGATCACTTCTCCCTGGTCCTGGGGAACCCTTCTCCACCAAAATTGAGGGTGACACCCCTTTTCCGGCAGGAATGTCACCCCCACATTCACACAGCATTCACAACCCCAAAAAAAAAAATGACCTGCAAAAGCAAAAAATTTCCAACAAAAAAAAAAAAAAAGGGGGAAAAACAAATTATTGCCCTTTGCGTGAGCCACGCCTGGGGCGCCCCCGGCCACGGCCCGGCTTCTCAGGGGAGACTCATGGGGAAGGGGTAAAACTGGGGAAGGAGGAGCAGCCCCTGATCTCTGCCCACCTGGCGGCCTGCCCTCCAAGGCCACGGCTATTCACAACCTGTCCAGGGCAGCACCAAGTGTTGCCGTGTTGGCCTGGATAGCCAGGGTAAGGGCCCTCACCCTGGCATCCTGCCCAACGCCTGCTGATGTCGTCTGCAGTTCGTTTAGGCAGGTTGTGAAAGCCCGGGAGTGGGAGTCCAGGATCCTCCTTCCCCAGCGTATCCTTGATGGAGGACAGGCTCTCCTCCATCCGCACCAATGTCTGGCTGACCTTTCCCATATGGCGGGTCTGGAGGAACTGGTCCCAATTTTTTTTTTTTTCAAAAATTTTTTTTTTTTTTCAGAGTGGCGGGCAGGAGATCGGCCACCCCCCTGGTGGTCTGGGATGACATCCTGCCTCCAGCTGATGCTTGTGGCCGGGGAGAAGGGGAGGCCCTTGTGAGGGGAGCCATGTTGGGGGAGGAAGGGGGGGGGCTCCCCCTTAGGGAGGCCTGCCTGCTGCCAGCCAGAGGGGAAGAGTCCTCAAAAACCAAACGTCCAGTGCCTGACATGGACTCCTCCTCCTCATGATTAATGATTCTCCTCCTCCTCATGATTCTCCTGCTCCTCTTGAACCTCCTCCGCGGACTCCGGCCTTGTTGGGGGGGCCTCATTAGGCTGCTGTCCTGGGGTTGGTGCGGTCAGGCCAGATGGCCCTGCACCCTCCTGCACATCTGTGGATGACACAAAACATTCACAGGTTGGAGTACAAGATCCACACACTTGCCACATCGGAAATTCCGTGACTTTCACCAAAGGTGCCCTCCCCCACACATGCTACGTGTTTGACATGTGCCTGATATTAAAAAAAAAAAACTTACCTGGCACCACGGGCTCCGGACTTGAGTCAAAGCCGGGCAGGCCCTCAACTTCATGCCGATGATGAAAGGTCAGGGCCACCGCACGCTCCTCCGCTGTCAGCCTAATACGGCATGGTGGGCCCCCTCCTGTGCCCCTGGCATGGGAGGGGGCATGCATTCTGGCCAGCTTCTGTTTGACCAGACGCCGGAGGTCCCCATCACGTTCTTGATTCGGATTGGCATTTGTCAATCCCATGGCTGGACCGGGTGGCACCGTGTCTCCCATATGAGGCCTGCCCCGCAGAATTCACCTGGTCAGTGATCCTATCCAATATCTCCCTCCTCCTGGCCGGGGTGGTGTTGGCACTCTCTGGGGGGGCCGTGGAGGTTAAGCCCATGTGTACTCGCTAATGGCCCGGGCAAGAATTTGTTTTTCCACAACTGTAAAATTCAGCTTTCAGCCGCGTTTTCTCTCAGTGGTGGGTTTGATGATCCTTCCAAAAAAAATCAGTCCCAGTCAACAAAATTCACTGGTGCACATCTGCTCATGGAACTGTGACATCCCAGCCCAACCAATCAAAAAAAAACACACAGAGAGAAAACTACTCAGCAAGAAACAGTCACCAAAAAACAAAACAAAAATACAGGGTTGTGGCAGGAAAAGAAACAAACACAAATATATCAATCAAACAGGTCTATGCGGGTACAGTATATCTCTCAAACACTTATCAAAAACCACTTTCAAAAATCTACTAACAAACACTTGATCACACAGAACACTAATCTGACAACTACAAAACACACCGCAACGATGCCCCTGGCACAACAGGACAAAAGCACTTTGTTAAATGGGAAGGGACAAAGGGATGTACTTTTGCAATGCAAGTGCATTTGTGTGTGTCTATTTATGCTGTTTGCGTAGTTCACAACGTTGCCCGCTTTTATATGGTCCACTTCCAATTTTCACTGATTGCGCCGCTCCCGAGTTGTGAGCATGCGCACAGCGGAGCTGACATGGTCTCCTTCAAGCGCGCATGCGCGAGCCGGCCGGCCCTTCATTTGCATGGGGTCACGGCTCATTTCAATGTAACACGCCCACGTCCTTCCCAATTTGTATTACTCCTCCTTGCGCGGACGGACGCCTCTGAAAAAACGTTACGCGCATGCGCAATTTCCTGCGCAAAAGCTACGAGAATAGGGTGATTACGCGACAAAATTGCGCAAGTCTAACGTAAAGGCGGTGCGCTACGCCGGTCCAATAATGCGCAGATGTACCTGAATCTGGGCCAAAGTTTTTTCCAACTTCATCATTAAAACGGCCTTGCCCACACACGGCGTTAAAAAAAATGCTCTAGCAAAGCCCGGTGACGTACAAAACGTACAATGGCACTATAAAGGGGAAGTTCCATGCGAATGGCGCCACCCTTTGGGCTGCTTTTGATGATTTTGTGTTAGTAAACGACGATTCGCGATTTTCTGTCTGTTACAGCGTGATGAATGTGCGATCTCCATTACGAACGGTAGTTTTACCAGAACGAGCGCTCCCGTCTCATAACTTGCTTCTGAGCATGCGCGGGTTTTTCATGTCATTTTAGCCCACGCGCGATCATTTTTTACAACCCGAGAAACGACAACATTTAAAACGTAGTTAAAAAATGCAGCATGTTCGGAAAAAAAAAAACGTTTTTCAGAACACGGAAAATGATGTGAAGCCCACACACGATCATTTTAAATGTCATTTTTTAAAATGTTGTTTTTTTCATGCCGAAAAATGATCGTGTGTACGCGGCATAAGGGTGTAGCTCAAAAAGAAAAAATATACGATAAATGGATACGAACCAAATAATTTTAGGTGTCAGCGACCCAACGGTATTAGACTACCGTCAATGGGCTAGATTCACGTAGAGCAGCGTAATTTTATGCGGGCGTAACCTATCTCAAATACGCTACGCCACCGTAAATTAGAGAGGCAAGTGCTGTATTCACAAAGCTAAGTTACGGCGGCGTAGCCTAAATGGGCCGCCGTAAGCCTGCCGAATTCAAATGTGTTTGATGTGGGCGTGTTTTATTTAAATTATGTGTGACCCCACGTAATTGATGTTTTTTACTAATGGCGCATGCGCCGTCCGCGGACGTATCGCAGTGCGCATGCTCCAAGTTACGCCGCTATGATTTATTGGTTTCAACGTGAACGTAATTTACGTCCAGCCCCATTCACGGACGAGTTACGCAAACGACGTTAAATTTATAAAATTCGACGCGGTCCCAACGTCCATACTTAACATTGGCTGCGCCATCTTTTTGTTGGAATATCTTTACGCCTGAAAACGCCTTACGCAAACGACGTAAAATGTATAAAATTCGACGCGGTCCCTACGTCCATACTTAACATTGGCTGCGCCATCTTTTTGTTGGAATATCTTTACGCCTGAAAACGCCTTACGTAAACGGAGTATCAGTACTGCGACGGCCGGGCGTACGTTCGTGAATCGGCGTATCTAGCTAATTGACATATTCGACGCGTAAATCGACGGAAACGCCACCTAGCGGTCAGCGTAAATATCGCAGTGCGCATGCTCCAAATTACGCCGCTATGATTTATTGGTTTCGACGTGAACGTAATTTACGTCCAGCCCCATTCACGGACGAGTTACGCAAAACGACATTAAATTTATAAAATTCGACGCGGTCCCGACGTCCATACTTAACATTGGCTGCGCCATCTTTTTGTTGGAATATCTTTACGCCTGAAAACGCCTTACGTAAATGACGTATCAGTACTGCGACGGCCGAGCATACGTTCGTGAATCGGCGTATCTAGCTAATTTACATATTCGACGTGTAAATCGATGGAAACGCCACCTAGTGGCCAGCGTAAATATGCAACTAAGATACGACGGCGTAAGAGACTTACGCCGCTCGTATCTTAGCAAAATGCCGGCATTTAATACATTGGGCCAGATTCAGGAACAGTTAGGCTGGCGGATCCAGTGATCCGCCAGCCTAACTGTGACTTTGAGCCGGCGTTTCTGTTTTCTGTAACCAGAAAACAAGAAACGCCGGGTTGAAGGTCCGATGCGATCAGCGTAACTGAGTTTCGCCATCGCATCGTTACTTCAACTTAAAAATGGCGCCGGGGGGCGTTCCCGCCGATTTACGCTCAAAAAATATGTTAATGAGCGGAAATCGGCAATTCACAATCGAATTCCGGCGTGACGCAATGACGATACGACGTTTCCGGAAGGGATACGCGGCGCGAAGATATACCTACATGGGGTTGGAGTATCCTATGTTAGGTATAGGCGTCGTCATCGCGTCGGGAAAAAAAACAAAAACGTCGCTTGCGTAAAACGTTCATGAATGGGAATGTGACGTCATTGACGTTCATTCACAGAATTTGGAGCATGCGCACGGGGATGTTTTGACACTCGACGCATGCGCAGTACGTTGGCGGCGGGATCGCGCTTAGTTAGAATACTACACGCCCCGTACCCGCCCAATTTGAATTCCGCCGGCTCATTTGCGATGCGCTGCCGCAACTTTAGGAGCAAGTGCTTCCTGAATAACAGCACTTGCTCCTAAAATTTCTGCAGCGTAACGCAAATGAGATGCGTTACTCCAGAGCAAAGATGCTCTGATCTACCTGAATCTGGCCCATTGAATACAGAAAAAAGATACGCCGGCAAATCCGAGAACTTACGCCGACATAAGATCTTACTGAAGCTGGCACAATGTCTGTATCATATTTAGACTGGAAGACCCCTCTAAATCACAATATTAAAAATCAACAATTTTCCACGGAGCCTATTGTTTAGTCTAGCGCAGATTCGGGCCGCGGTTATTGGAGCGCTGGAGATCTCTGTTGATTTTTCATTAAATATAAATTGGAAAGCGGGGCCGGACGTGGGGGTACAACTTTTGTAACAAAGCTGGATCTCTTTACAAGAGTCCATATCATCAAATAACAATGTGACCACACATGGCTACAAGCGAATTGAGGCCTCCATTTAACAAGGGCACATCAAACCTTCATTAACCGCGCTCTACTTGAATAGCGGCTTGTCTGGCCTGAGCCGGTAATGATTCTGTAAGAAAAAAAAAGTTCCCCCTCATCAAAAAAAAAAAAAAAAAGCGGTGGCCACCTACCAGGAAGCGTTCTGTATGACTCGATTCTTCTCCTGCGCTCAAGTGTAAATAAACTTGTTTACCAGCGTCAGGGCGGCAGTGTTAATGAAGACTTATTTGTTTTGACACAATAACAAGCGATGTGTGCTGCGGAAAAACCGGCGGCAGAAGAATGGATTTTTTATTTCGCAGGCGATGTTCCGTCAACCTTGAGCGAAGCACTACATCATCCGTGAACTTACACGACCTTCCCGGAGACCACAAAGCAGACAAAGCCATCTGTTCCTGGACATCACCGTGATGGAAAGGTTAAAATCGGCCGCAATCGCGCCGTCCACACCGCGTCCCCGGGCTTCAGAATTCTCAATAGGAGATGGACTAATGCCGCGATTAAGTTGGACGTTTTTACCCGTTTTTTTTGCTAATATTCCCCATTTACGGGAGTTCCGGTAATCCATTTAACGAAAACTATTTCCAAAGCTTTCAGAGCCTATTAAACTCTTCATTTAACGGAAGGCTTTACATTTATTTCCTGAGATACATCAAAGCATTAGATATAAATAGAGATTTATAATTAGGCGTATCCCTACAGACTGGGCTCCTCTAAACATTTCTGGCTCAGTGGGGGGGGGGGGGGGGCATGTAATGAAAATGTTACCCCTCTTGAGAAAATTGGTCACAGTAAAAAAAAAAAAAAAGCACACACCACAGGAAAACACCGTCCAGATGTGTTTCTGCATGCCTTTTTATACGTTCTGTTGCGTTTTTTAGGTGTTTTAGGAGCGTTTTCAATGTGCTCCAGTGCATTGTTCCCTCTTGTTTTCTGTTGTTTTTTTGTTTGTTTTTTTGCTGCAATGCGTTTTTTATGCATTTAGACTACATTCACACTTGAGAGTAGTGAATTTGAGTGCTTTTTGCATGTTTTGATACGTTTTCAGGCATTTTTGAGCTTTGACGTTTTTTTTTATTACCCAATAGAGAAAACTATAATTAGCCGGATTCACAAAGCACTTACGCCGACGTGTCTCGAGATACGCCGCAGAAGTGTAAATATGTGCCGTTTTTTTTTTTTTTTTTTCTCTTTATGTTTTTTTTTTTATTATCTCTCTCTGCGTTGTTGTTTGCACATGGCACGGGAAGAGGAAGATAGGGGTCTTGAGGAGGGAAAGAGGTGATGGGAAATAGGGGAAATAAATGGGGAAGGAGGAATTGCAGGAGATGGAGAGAGAATTGGCGGAAGAAAGAGAAAAGGGAAGGAAAGAGATATGTATATGTATGTATATATATGTGTGTGTATGTATATATATGTATATATTAGATTTTAAGTTGTGAAAGATACATTTATATTTCCCTCTGATTTAACATATGAATGGCAATAGAGTTGAAGAGCAGGATGTAAAGCAGCCCTCAAAATTTCCACTCGCCTACTAGCATTTGGCGAGTGGATTTAGGCTGGGGGCGAGTGATGACAGGGCTGCATGACCAATCTGTGCCTACACTTAGAGTCCTGATGCGATTGGCAGCCAAAGAGGAAAGGTGCATGCTCGGGAAAAGTAGTCTGGTGAGCCGTGCACAGGCAGAGCAGTACACAGGTGCTCTCCTTACAATTCTCATTAAGCCATGGGACCTAACAGTATGACCTCTCTGAGCCTGCCCCCCTCCCCTGACCAATGTAGCTGGAGAGAAGGAAGTAATAAGTGAGGTGGAGGATTGCGAAAATTACCACTCTGGTGCAGCGCTCACTGAAGGTTGCCCTAACATGAGAGCGGCAGCCTTCCAGTTTGTGCAGTTTTCTTCTCCCTGTGCTCTATGTAAGTGTCCAAGCAGTTCAGCCTGAGAACTGCAAACAGACTGGTCTCAATGTGTGCTGTGAGATGTCAGTGTGCACTGTGCGGTGGTTTCAATGGCTGTGCTGTTGTGTGGATCTCAGTGCTGGATTGTACTCCCTCCCGTTGTGCTGCAGCTTTCTCTCCTCACTGCCAGCCTGAATAAAAGGGGGAAGTGGGGACATGCAAGTGTGGAGCCGCACACACAGGCTCCTGATGATGAGATGAATAGGAGAGAGAGGATGGATGGGAGTTGCAGAGTAGACAGCAAGAGAGAGTAGAAGCAGTTCTTGTTCCCTGTCCCTCTGGTCTGCCCCCAGTGCCCTGTCTCTCTGGTCTGCCCCCAGTGCCCTGTCTCTCTGGTCTGCCCCCAGAGCCCTGTCTCCCTGGTCTGCCCCCAGTGCCCTGTCCCTCTGGTCTGCCCCCAGTGCCCTGTTCCTCTGGTCTGCCCCCGGTGCCCTGTACCATGTTGTTGTTAATATTTAATTGTGTAACTTGATTCTGCATAAAACATTTAACAGTGTCATTTCATGAGATAATCTACGAGGGCGTGTTTATGGGTGCAATTAGGCGCAGGGCAGTGTATGAATTAGGTGGGGCAACTGGTGGCGAGTAACTCTTGAGGCCTGGCTAGTAACTCAGGGCTTGAAATTTTGAGCCCTGATGTAAAGTATATATATATATATATATATATATATATATATATATATATATATATATATATATATATATATGTTTGTATTGTCATGGACTCTGTATGGTCCTTTTGTCTTTATCTCTGTATACCTACCTTGTTTAAAAAAAAAAAAAAGAAATAGAGATTTGAAAGAAAAAAAAAAAGTAAATATGTGCTGTCGTATCTATGCGCCGTACCCACAGAACTAAGATACGGCAAAAAACTGACGCATCCGACAAGTAACTTACAACGCCGGCGTATAGTGGGCGCATAGTTACGCTGGAACGCATTGTGAAACTCCCATTGATGGTCTGGTCAGTATGCCAAATATGCAAATAAGGGGGCATACGCCGATTCACGAACGTACTTGCGCCCGGCGCATGTTTTAAGCGATTTGCGTAAGGGTTACGTCCGGCGTAAAATTATTCCCCATATTGGAGGCGCAACTCATGCAAAGGTATGGACCAGAGAACGAACGCCGTCGAATTTTACGTAGTTTAGGTTGTACGTGAATAGGGCTGGGCGTAGGTTACGTTCACTTCGTAGGCAGTGTTACGACGTATCTTAGGCAGTTGTTTCGACGTGACTGTGAGCATGCGCACTGGGATGCATCCAAGGTACGACGCATGCGCAGTTCATTTTAAGTACTTGTTTGAAGCTCAGCCGACGAATATACGCTACGCCGGCGCAACGTTGGGAGCATTTGCTTTGTAAATTCCTCTCAGCATTTCTCTGGCGTAGCGTAATTAAGATATGCTACGGTGGCATAAATATGCGCCGATGTATGTGAATCCGGCTAAATCAGGGTTTTTTTCAGCTTTTCCATCAGCTTTTATTTCTATTTTTATTTCTATTTTATAATTTATGAATTATTTTTTAGTGTTAGGGGTTAAAGTTAAGGTAAGGGTTAGGGTTAGGATTAAGGGTTAGGGTTGGGTTTAGAATTGGGGTAAGGATAGGATTAGGGTTAGGATTAAGGGTTGAGGTTGGGTTTAGAATTCGGGTAAGGATAGGATTAGGGTTAGGATTAAGGGTTGGGGTTAGAATTAACTGATAGGGTTGGGGTTAGGATTAAGGTTTAGGATTAGCAGTTGGGGTTAGGATTAGAGGTTTGGGTTGGGGTTAGGATTAAGGGTTTACGTTGGGGTTAGGATTAGGGGTTAGGATTAGGAGTTTGAGTTGGGGTTAGGATTAAGGATAAAGCCCTGTACACACGATCTGTCAAACCGATGAGAACGGCCTGATGGATTTTTCCATCAGTTAACCGATGAAGCTGACTCATGATCAGTCGTGCCTACACACCATTGGTTAAAAAAACGATTGTGTCAGAACACAGTGACGTAAAACACAACGACGTGCTGAAAAAATGAAGTTCAATGCATCCAAGCATGAGTCGACTTGATTCTGAGCATGCGTGGATTTTTAACCGATGGTCGTGCCTACAAACAATTGTTTTTTTTTGCTATCGGCTAGGTATCATCGGTTAAATTTAAAAACAAGTTTGCTTTTTTTTAACCGATGGATGACTAACCGATGGCGCCCACTCACGATCGGTTTGGTCTGATGAAAACGGTCCATCAGACCGTTCTCATCAGTTTGACCGATCGTGTGTACGCGGCATTAGAGTTGGGTTTAGGATTAAGGGTTAGAGTTGGGGTTAGGATTAAGGGTTAGGGTTGAGGTTAGGATTAAGGGTTAGGGTTGGGGTTAGTATTAGGGGTTGGGGTTAGGATTAAGGGTTAGGGTTGGAATTAGGATTAAGGGTTAGCGTTGGGGTTAGTATTAGGGGTTGGGGTTAGGATTAAGGGTTAGCGTTGGGGTTAGGATTACGGGTTAGGGCTAGGATTAGGAATTGGGTTTGGGGTTGGGATTAGGATTAAGGGTTAATATTTTATTTATTGTTTTATTATTTATTTATCATTATTAATAATCCACTCACAAAAACTAATTCCAAAGCTTTCAAGAGCATATTAAACTCTTCATTTATCGGAAGGCTTTACATTTATTTCCTGAGATGCATAAACTCCTTCAAAGCAAAACAGTTAACATCCGATATAAATAGATTGAGATTTATAATTAGGCGTATCCCTACAGACTGGGCTCCTCTAAACATTTCTGGCCCAGTAGGGGGGGAGGGGGCATGTAATGAAAATGTTACACCTCTTGAGAAAATTGGTCACAGTAAAAAATGACAAAAAAAGGATAGGTTTCACACCACAGAAACACCATTCAGATGTGTTTCTGCACAGGCATTTTTGATGTATTCTTATACGTTCTGGTGCATTTTTTCCCTTTTGTTTTTTTAAAAAAGTTTACTGTATTATTTATATTTTGCTGTAATGCGTACCGGTGCGGTTTTTTATGCATTTAGGCTGTATTCACACTTGAGCGTAGGGAATTTGAGTGCTTTTTGCATATTTCGATACGTTTTCGAGCGTTTTTGAGCTTTGGCTTTTTTTTTTTATTACCCAATAGAGAAAACTATAATCTGTTGCATTACTATTTTTTTTCATCTTTTTTAGCTTTTCCATCAGCTTTTATTTCTATTTTTATTCATTTTTTTTATTATTCTTGTATTATTATTATTTGTTTTGCTGTTAGTGTTAGGGGTTAGAGTTAAGGTTAGGGTTAGGGTTAGGATTAAGGGTTAGGGTTGGGTTTAGAATTGGGGTAAGGATTAGGGATTGGGGTTAGAATTAAGGGATAGGGTTTTGGTTAGGATTAAGGGTTGGGGTTAGGATTAAGGGTTAGGGTTAGGAATTAAGGGTTAGGATGAGTGGTTGGGGTTAGGATTAGGGGTTTGGTTTGGGGTTAGGATTAAGGGTTAACATTGGGGTTAGGATTAGGAGTTGGGGTTGGGGTTAGGATTAAGGATTAGAGTTGGGTTTAGGATTAAGGGTTAGAGTTGGGGTTATGGTTAGGATTAAGGGTTAGGGTCGGGTTAGGATTAAGGGTTTGGTTTGGGTTTAGAATTAAGGGTTAGGGTCTTCTCTCCTGATCCTGTTGGACCTAAGCGCGGCATTTGACACGGTAGACCACGGACTTTTACTCACTAGGCTGGCTGAAGTGGCCAAAGTCGCGGAAGAGGATCTACCTTGGTTCTCCTCCTTCTTGGAAAACCGAACACAAACAGTGAAATTGGGATCTTTCACGTCAGAAATGCGTACGGTATCATGCGGAGTCCCCCCAGGGATCTCCCTTGTCGCCGGTACTGTTCAATATTTATCTTCGTCCCCTCTTTGAAATCATCAGCAACCAGAAGCTACTTTACCATTCCTACGCAGACGACACACAACTGTATCTCCGCTAGGGATGAGCTTCGAGTTCGAGTAGAACTCATGTTCGACTCGAACATCGCCTGTTCGCCGAACAGCGAACTATTTGGGGTGTTTGCGGCAAGTTCGTGTGAACTTTAGAACCCTGTTAAAGTATATGGGACTCGAAAGTTTGAAATCTAAAGTGCTAATTGTAAAGGCTAATATGAAAGTTATTGTAATAAAAAGTGTTTGGGGACCTGGATCCTGCCCCAGGGGACATGTATCAATGCAAAAAAAAGTTTTAAAAACTGCATTTTTTTTGGCATCAGTAATTTTAATAATTCCTTTAAGTGAAACAATAAAAGTGAAATATTCCTTTAAATTTCGTTATGCCTGTAAAGTAGTGCTTGTTTTCCATGCTTAGAACTGTCCCTGCACAATGTGTCATTTCTGAAGGAAGAAAAGTAATTTAAAATCACTCGCGGCTATAATGAATTGTCGGCTCCCGGCAATACAGAGAAAAGTCATTCATAAAAAAAAAATGTGTGGGGGTCCACGGCATTTTGTTTTTAAATTTGGGGTGGAGTTCCCCTTAAAATCCATACCAGATCTGAAGGGTATGGAATGGATATTTGGGGGGAACCCCACATAATTTTTTTTTAATTTGACGCAGGGTTCCCCTTAATATCCATACCAGATCCGAAGGAACTGGTAATTGAATTTGGGGGGACCCCCACGCATTCTTTTTTTATGAATGACTTTTCTCTGTATTGCTGGTATCCGACAATTTATTATAGCCGCAAGTGATTTTAAATTACTTTTTTCCTTCAGAAATTACATTTTGTGCAGGGACAGTTCTAAGCACAGGAAACAAGCGCTACTTTACAGGCATACTATGCACCCCCCTAGGTACGAAATTTAAAGGAATATTTCAATTTTATTGTTTCACTTTAACCACTTAAGACCCGGACCAAAATGCAGGTAAAGGACCTTGCCCCTTTTTGCGATTCGGCACTGCGTCGTTTTAACTGACAATTGCGCGGTCGTGCGACGTGGCTTCCAAACAAAATTGGCGTCCTTTTTCCCCCACAAATAGAGCTTTCTTTTGGTGGTATTTGATTACCTCCGTGGTTTTTATTTTTTGCGCTATAAACAAAAATAGAGCGACAATTTTTAAAAAAATGCAATATTTTTTACTTTTTGCTATAATAAATATCCCCCAAAAATATATAAAACAACATTTTTTTTCCTCAGTTTAGGCCGATACGTATTCTTCTACGTATTTTTGGTAAAAAAAATCGCAATAAGCGTTTATCGGTTGGTTCTCGCAAAATTGATATCATTTACAAAATAAGGGATAGTTTTATTGCATTTTTATTAATTTTTTTTTTTTACTACTAATAGCGGCAATCAGCGATTTTTTTCGTGACTGCGACAATATGGCGGACACTTCGGACAATTTTGACACATTTTTGGGACAATTGTCATTTTCACAGCAAAAAATGCATTTAAATTGCATTGTTTACTGTGGAAATGACAGTTGCAGTTTGGGAGTTAGCCACAGGTGGCGCTGTAGGGGATGTGTGACCTATGTGTTGTGTTTACAACTGTAGGGGGGTGTGGCTGTAGGTGTGACGTCATCGATCGCGTCCCCCTATTACAGGGATGACGCGATCGATGCTACGGCCACAGAGAAGCACGGGGAAGCCGTGTGTACACACGGCTCTCCCCGTTCTTCCGCTCCAGGGACGGATCGCCGCACTGCAGCGGCGATCGGGTCCGCGAATCCCGCGGTCCCGGTCCTGGAGCTTCGGACCGGGTCGCGGGCGCGCGCCCGCGCCCCACGGCTGGGTACTAAAATCAACGTATATATACGTTGATGTGCCCAGCCGTGCCATTCTGCCGACGTAAATGTGCAGTAGGCGGTCCTTAAGTGGTTAAGCATTATTAAAATCACTGTTCCTGAAAAAAAACGCTGTTTTTTAAAACTTTTTTTGCATTGATACATGTCCCCTAGGGCAGGACCCGGGCCCCCAAACACTTTTTAGGACAATAACTTGCATATTAGCCTTTAAAATTTGTACTTTAGATTTCAAACGTTCGAGTCCCATAGACTTTAACAGGGTTCCAAAGTTCACAAAATCTTTTGGTCTGTTCACAGGTTCTGGTGCGAACCGAACCCAGGGGTGTTCGGCTCATCCCTAATCTCTGCGTTAGCAACGGAAAGGATCATTCGCTGGGATTAGAGAGATCCCTCATTCTTATAGATAACTGGATGACATCCAGTTATCTAAAACTCAATGGTTCGAAAACAGAGCTTCTCCTGTTTCACGCAAACAGGAAAAGTCTCCCTACCTCAACCTGGACCCCACCGCCCATTCTGGGAAAAACTATCACCCCCAGCGCCAAAGTCAAAAGTCTCTGAGTCATTTTCGACTCCTACATGACAATGGATGCACAAATTGGGTCTGTAGCCAGCGGATCCCATCATCTGCTGCGCCTGCTACGCAGACTCACCCCCTTTATCCCTAAAAAGGACATAGCAGTCGTGGTGGGAACAATCATTAATTCCAGACTCGACTATGCAAATGCCCTCTATTTAGGACTCCCCAAATACCAAATCACTCATCTGCAAGTCGTTCAAAATACGGCTGCTCGATTAGTGACTGGCAAAAAACCATGGGAGTCAATCTCACCTTCGCTGAGATCTCTTCACTGGCTACCAGTGAAAGACAGAATCAATTTTAAGGCACTCTGCCTTACACACAAGTGTATTCAAAGAAAACGCCCCCCAATATCTATGCGAAAAAATAAAAGCCCATAACACCAATCGCACTCTGATCCACAAATCAAAACCTACTGCACATACCCAAGGCAAGATACAAATCCAAAGGAGATCGGAGATTTGCTGTCCAAGGACCTCGACTGTGGAATGCACTACCAACCACCATCCGACTGGAGTCGGACCACGTGGCCTTCAGGAGAATGATTAAAAGCAGCTCCCAGAGGCGATTCAGTTCGCAAATGTTGCACTTTATACGTTTTTCACTCACTCACTCAGGGTTGGGATTAGAATTAAGCGTTAGTGTTGGGGTTAGGATTAAGGGTTAGCGTTAGGATTAAGAGTTGGGTTTGGGGTTGGGGTTAGGTTTAAGGGTTAGGATTGGGATTAGGATTAGGGGTTAGGAGTTAATATTTTATTTATTGAGAAAAATGGGATATACTGCGCTACTAAACACATCAAGAAAACTTAAATGCCGCAGCTCATAATGTAGGACCATGCATTAAAACAAATACAAAAAAGAAAAAATAGAGCTGCGCAACACAAAAAATGATAAAGTGAATTACCATGAGTGCAAAAGCTGACAAATCAATAACCAATGGGATGTGAAACATAAAAAAAACATATAGGCCCAGATTCACAAAGCACTTACGCCGATGTTAGTGCAAATTTGCGCCAGCGTATCTGTGCACCGGACCCACAAACCAACATTCGCCTAAAAACTGGCCACCCTACGCCGACGTAGCTTACTTACCCCGACATAGCGTGGGCGTACTTTTCGTCTGGACGCATGTTCCTGCTCCCAATTGTAAATTGTATGTCCGGCTTAAAGTTATTCCCCATAGATGAGGTGCAACCCGGCAAAAGACATGCAAAGGTCTGCCCCACAGAACACAGGCTGGCGTATAGGGGCGTACGTTACGTTCACGGCGTAAATGGTGATCAGGGGTAGCTTAGGCAGTTGTGCCGACGTAGTTGCGAGCATGCGCATAAGGGTGCAGTTTCATGCGTCCACGTCACGGCTACGTCACGGCGCATGCGCAGTTCGTGATACACCGGGTGTAAAACACTGCACCATGCTTGGACTATCATTTGCATGGGGTCACGCCCACTTCCACTTTTTACGGCGGCGTAATGTGCGCCCAACTCTCTGTGAATCTGGGCCATAATATATATAAGTCAAAGTGCATATATAGTCCATATGTGAACCAAACAAAAAAGCAATATCCAATCACTGATAAATCGATATGATATTCCTATATTAAGATAACCAGTACAGCAACCAGTGAACAAATGGAAATCCTGTGCAGGGAAACAGCAGAACCACAATGTGTCACCAATAGTGTTGCTCACGAATATTCGCATTGCGAATATTCGTTGCGAATATTGCATATTCGAGTATTCGCGAATATATCGAATATCGCGGTGAATATTCGCTATTGCGAATATTCGTATTTTTTCAAATTTATTTTTAAAACAGATCACATCCTAGTGATCTCCATCGACATCTAAAAGCATTGCTGGTATGATTAGAGACCCTGGGCCGAGTAGCTGAGGCGATCCTTTTATGTTGCCGAATATTCGCAATGCGAATATTCGTATTACGAATATTCGCGAATACTTTCTCTGCCCTTCTGTGTTTTGTGTATAAAAAAAAAAAAATTAGCTTTAGTTTAGTCATATAAGTTTGTGTAAGTAGAGTTAGTGTTTAGTGCATATTAGTTTAGTAATCCAGGAAATGATCTCCGTTTTCGCGTGTTGACGAGAATTTCGCAATCAATTTCGCATTCGCATTAGCGAAATTTTGCATTAGCGAAATTTCGCGAAATTTTCTTTTTTTATAAAATATCACGAATATTCGATATTAACGAATATTTCGCAAATATTCTTCTATATATTCGTGAAATATCGCGAAATCGAATATTGCGTATTCCGCTCATCACTAGTCACCAATCACACCTGTGCACCACCACCTATAAAGTTGTATGCTTACCAGAGGTAATGGTGCAAAATGGTACAGTTTGGGAAGTCCCCATTGGACTAGGCTCGTTTCACCAGTTAAGATCACAGCTAGTCTCTGATCCAATGGCAATTGTGACATCTGAGCGAGCGATCAGATGGAACAAACTCAATGGGCACAAAGGCAGATTCACAGAGCAATTACGCCTGTCTAACTGGTGTTAGACAGGAGTAATTTCAAATTTCGCGCACCGTATCACTAGTTTGAATCCTCAAACCATGATACGGCGGCTTCGGGCTTCGATCCGAGAGGCTTACGTCTTCGTAAGCCTTCGGATCTACACTGCGATATTTTTGCGGCCGCTGGGAGGCGTTCGCGTCGTTTTCATGCGTCGGGATATGCAAATGAGTTTTTACGGCGATCCACGAAGGTATGAGTGTCCCTCGCAATCGCCTACGTCATTTTTTGGCTACGTAATGTTAGAGGAGCTTTTTGCTGGTCTAACAGTGCGTAACCCATGTAAAGTATGGCCGTCGTTCTCGCGTCGATTTGAAAATATATTTTTTTTTTTTAACGTAACTCGTTTGGGAATAGGAATGGACGTAAACGACGCTACTACGACGTGACGACGTGTTTTCGCACAATGCACGGCGGGAAATTTGCGAACGGAGCATGCGCAGTTCGATCACCGCGGGAACGCGCCTATTTTAAATGCTTCACACCCCCTACTTGCGCAGATGGATTGCGACGGGAGAAATACACTACGCCGCCGTCGTTTACTGGACAAAATCTACCTGGATTCCACGTAGAGCCAGGTAAAAAACGGCGGCGTAGTGTATTTCTGATACTCTACGATAATCTAATTCTCTGTGAATCTGCCCCCATGTTCTCTATTTGCTCAACGGCCCGCCTGGATGAATGGCTGGTTGCCATTCCCGACGGGCGGGTCGCCGAATCTGACGGCCGGCAGAGAACCTCGACAGGCGGAACGATGTGTTCTGCCCGTCGAGGTTCTCTGCCGTGTGTACGCGGCATAACATGAGATTGATTCACACAATATGTGTTGCCATACACTGGCTAATAGCTTTCCACTGGAAATCACCATTGTTACCATTAGCACCACTCAAATCGAGAATCAACAACATAAGTTTGATGGAAAAAATCTTTCATACCTTACAGAATACCAATCATATATATAACAATAAATGGTCTCCTTGGTTCGACCACTCCTCCCTATACTTTAACCCTATCTAATCTCCCTATGACAGCAATAGGCTAGTTGTTATTGTTGGATTTCTACCTGAGACATCATTACCCCCGTCTTCAATTTCCCTGTTAAACCATATATATGACTGTGGCCTGTAAAAGCTGTATTAATGTATGTTCATAGACTGACTTCTTATTTGTTTTATCCATCTTTTTGTATATGCATTCATTATATGGATTTGTACCACCATTTATTCTCAATAAAAAAGTTTGTAAACAAAAAAAAGAGCAACAAACATCCGTATAGGACAATGGAGAGCCGGCCGGTGACGCGTCATATTCGGCTCCCCCATCACAGACTGCTCCGGAAGTGCTGCGGCGGCCAACTGCGCATGCGCGATACGTTCCAAACGCATCTGCGATGCGTTCCAATGCATTTACGATACTGCACACCAGCGAAGCCGTCATTCAGAGCGACGTGGACTTAGGGGAAAGTGGCCAGTCGGCCTCACATCCTCGCTTCGCTCGGACGGCTCGCTCCGCTCGCTCGGCCTCCTGGCTCTTTTTTTAACATCCTCCAATCCACGGGGATGTTAAGGAAAGAGCCTGGATGCCGAACGAGGTTTCGCTGGTGTGCACTGTCGTAAATGCATTGGAACCCATCGCAGATGCGTTTGGAATGCATCGCGCATGTGCAGTTGCCGCCACAGCAGTTCCGGAGCAGTCTGTGATGGGGAGCAGAATATGACGGTACACTGGCATGCGATCTCCCGTTCAAAGCGATGACGTCAGCACATCTACCTCCCGACGTACGTTTCGCTATAAGATAGCATTGACAACAGCGTATAGTGGGCGCAATGTTACGCTGGACGCATTCGGCGTACCCATGTTAAATATGCAAATGAGTAAGATACGCCGATTCACGAAAAGATACGCGGTTTGCGTAAGGCTTACGTCCGGCGTAAAGTTATCCCTCATATACAGTGCAGAAAATAAGTATTTGAACACCCTGCTATTTTGCAAGTTCTCCCACTTGGAAATCATGGAGGGGTCTGAAATTGTCATCGTAGGTGCATGTCCACTGTGAGAGACATAATCAAAAAAAAAAATTCCAGAAATCACAATGTATGATTTTTTTAACTATTTATTTGTATGATACAGCTGCAAATAAGTATTTGAACACCTGAGAAAATCAATGTTAATATTTAGTACAGTAGCCTTTGTTTGCAATTACAGAGGTCAAACGTTTCTTGTAGTTTTTCACCAGGTTTGCACACACTGGAGGAGGGATTTTGGCCCACTCCTCCACACAGATCTTCTCTAGATCAGTCAGGTTTCTGGGCTGTCGCTGAGAAACACAGAGTTTGAGCTCCCTCCAAAGATTCATTATTGGGTTCAGGTCTGGAGACTGGCTAGGCCACGCCAGAACCTTGATATGCTTCTTACAGAGCCACTCCTTGGTTATCCTGGCTGTGTGCTTCGGTCATTGTCATGTTGGAAGACCCAGCCTCGACCCATCTTCAAAGCTCTAACTGAGGGAAGGAGGTTGTTGCCCAAAATCTCGCAATACATGGCCCCGGTCATCCTCTCCTTAATACAGTGCAGTCGCCCTATCCCATGTGCAGAAAAACACCCCCAAAGCATGATGCTACCACCCCCATGCTTCACAGTAGGGATGGTGTTCTTGGGATGGTACTCATCATTCTTCTTCTCCAAACACGGTTAGTGGAATTATGACCAAAAAGTTCTATTTTGGTCTCATCCGACCACATGACTTTCTCCCATGACTCCT
This sequence comes from Rana kukunoris, assembly GCA_029574335.1. Taxonomy (NCBI): domain Eukaryota; kingdom Metazoa; phylum Chordata; class Amphibia; order Anura; family Ranidae; genus Rana; species Rana kukunoris. The sequence continues at coordinate 15,647,304 of CM056051.1, read as the reverse complement.
CTGGATCATCCAAATGGTCATTGGCAAACTTAAGACGGGCCTTGACATGTGCTGGTTTAAGCAGGGGAACCTTCCGTGCCATGCATGATTTCAAACCATGACGTCTTAGTGTATTACCAACAGTAACCTTGGAAACGGTGGTCCCAGCTCTTTTCAGGTCATTGACCAGCTCCTCCCGTGTAGTCCTGGGCTGATTTCTCACCTTTCTTAGGATCATTGAGACCCCACGAGGTGAGATTTTGCATGGAGCCCCAGTCTGAGGGAGATTGATAGTCATGTTTAGCTTCTTCCATTTTCTAATGATTGCTCCAACAGTGGACCTTTTTTCACCAAGCTGCTTGGCAATTTCCCTGTAGCCCTTTCCAGCCTTGTGGAGGTGTGCAATTTTGTCTCTAGTGTCTTTGGACAGCTCTTTGGTCTTGGCCATGTTAGTAGTTGGATTCTTACTGATTGTATGGGGTGGACAGGTGTCTTTATGCAGCTAATGACCTCAAACAGGTGCATCTAATTTAGGATAATAAATGGAGTGGAGGTGGACATTTTAAAGGCAGACTAACAGGTCTTTGAGGGTCAGAATTCTAGCTGATAGACAGGTGTTCAAATACTTCTTTACAGCTGTATCATACAAATAAATAGTTAAAAAAATCATACATTGTGATTTCTGGATTTTTTTTTTTATTATGTCTCTCACAGTGGACATGCACCTACGATAACAATTTCAGACCCCTCCATGATTTCCAAGTGGGAGAACTTGCAAAATAGCAGGGTGTTCAAATACTTATTTTCTGCACTGTAGGTGGCGCAACCCATTCAAAAGGTATGGACCAGGGAACAGCCGTCGTATTTTACATTGTTTACGTAGTACTACGTAAATAGGCTTGTGTGTAGGTTACGTTCACGTCGTAGGCAGTGTATTGACGTATCTTAGGCAGCAATTTCGACGTGACTGTGAGCATGCACACTGTGATGCGTCCAAGAGACGACGCATGCGCAGTTGGTTTTTTGAAGCTTAGCCTATCATTTGCATGGGGTCACGCTTCATTATAATATATCACGCCCACTTCCAGCCCACTTCCACCTACTTTGACTTACGTCGGCTTACGCCAACAACTATACGCTACGCCGTCACAACGTTGAGTGCATATTCTTTGTGAATACCATGCTTGCCTCTCAACGTTGCGCCGGCTTAGCGTAAAGAAGATACGCTACGCCCGCACTGTGAATCCGGGCCTGTATGTTTTTTCATGTTTCACATCACATTGGTTATTGATTTGTCAGCTTTGGCACTCATGGTAATTCACTTTATAATTTTTTGTGTTATGCAGCTCTATTTTTTATTTTTTAATATTTTATTTATTGTTTTATTATTTATTCATTTACTATCATTAATAATCCACTCACGAAAACAAATTCCAAAGCTTTCAGAGCATATTAAACTCTTCATTTATCGGAAGGCTGTATATTTATTTATCGGGCGGTATACACCACAGGAACACCGTCCAGATATGTTTATGCATGGTCATTTTTGATGCCTTTTTTACATTCTGGTGCATTTTTTATGTGTTTTTGGAGCGTTTTCAATCCGCTCCAGCGCATTTTTTCCCTCCTGTTTTTTTTTTTATAGCTTTTTTAGCTTTTCCATCAGCTTTTATTTCTAATTTTATTTATTATTTATGTATTATTATTTTTTTTTTTTTTTGTTTTTTTGAGTTAGGGTTAGGATTAGGGGTTGGAGTTAGAATTGATGGTTAGGGTTAGGGTTGTCCCGATACCGATACCAGTATCGGTATCGGGACCGATTCCGAGTATTTGCGGGAGTACTTGTACTCCCGCAAATACCCCCGATACCAAAATAGAATACTTCCCCCCCCCGCCGCTCGCCGCACGCCACACGCCGCTCACCGCAAATCGCCCGCCGCACAACGCCCGCCGCCGACCGCCGCTAATCCCGTGCGCCTTGTAAGCATGTAATACACGCGGCACCATGTATAGACACGCGATTGGACGGATCCGTCCAATCGCGAGCAAGGGGGGAGTGTCTATACACGGATACGTCCATAGACACTCCCCCCTTGCTCGCGATTGGACGGATCCGTCCAATCGCGTGTCTTTACATGGCGCCGCGGGAATGTGTTACACGGGGATTAACCCTGCAGCAGCGGCGGCGGCTGGGGAGGTATGGGGGACATTACATGGCTGCATATGTGGGGGGACATGACATGGCTGCATATGTGGGGGACATGACATGGCTGCATATGTGGGGGGACATGACATGGCTGCATATGTGGGGGGGACATGACATGGCTGCATATGTGGGGGGACATGACATGGCTGCATATGTGGGGGACATGACATGGATACATATGTGGGGGGACATGACATGGCTGCATATGTGGGGGGACATGACATGGCTGCAATATGTGGGGGACATGACATGGCTGCATATGTGGGGGGACATGACATGGCTGCAATATGTGGGGGGACATGACATGGCTGCAATATGTGGGGGGACATGACATGGCTGCATATGTGGGGGGACATGACATGGCTGCATATGTGGGGGGACATGACATGGCTGCATATGTGGGGGGACATGACATGGCTGCATATGTGGGGGACATGACATGGCTGCATATGTGGGGGGACATGACATGGCTGCAATATGTGGGGGACATGACATGGCTGCAATATGTGGGGGACATGACATGGCTGCAATATGTGGGGGGACATGGCTGCATTTGGGGACACGTTTAAAAAAAGTATCGGTATTCGGTATCGGCGACTACTTGAAAAAAAGTATCGGTACTTGTACTCGGTCCTAAAAAAGTGGTATCGGGACAACCCTAGTTAGGGTTATTAGATTGTAAGCTCTTCTGAGCAGGGCCCTCTTAATCCTCTTGTATTTTATTGTATTATAACTGTATTGTCTCCCATTTTTATTGTAAAGTGCTGTGTAAACTGCTGACGCTATATAAATCCTTTATAATAATAACAATAATAGGATTAACAATAGTTAGGATTAAGTGTTAGGGTTGGGGTTAGGATTAGGGGTTGGGGCTAGGATTTAGGGTTAGCATTGGAGTTAAGATTAAGGGATAGGGTTGGGGTTAGGATTTGGGGTTGGGGTTAGGATTAAGGGATAGGGTTGGGGTTAGGATTTGGGGTTAGGGTTAGGATTAAGGGATAGGGTTGGAGTTAGGATTTAGGCCGCGTACACACGATCGGTCAAAACCGATGAAAACGGACTAAAATTCAGTTTCATCGGTCCAAACCGATCTTGTGTAGGCCCCTTCGGTCCAAAAACAGAGAACTTGCTTTAAAATTGAACCGATGGATGCCTGACCGATATGTCAAAGCTGATCCTTACTATGCAAAGGCATCGGTCAAAAGGCCAAAGGCCAAAGTCAGAATCAAGTCGACGCATGCTTGGAAGCATTGAACTTCGTTTTTTCAGCACGTCGTTGTGTTTTACGTCACCGCGTTCTGACCCGATTGTTTTTTTAACCGATGGTGTGTACGCACATCAGACCGTCAGTCGGCTTCGTCGGTTAACCGATGAAAACGGCCTTTCGGACTGTTCTCGTCGGATGGACTGATCGTGTGTACGCGGCCTAAGGGCCCTTTCACACTAGCGGACGAACGGTCCGCTCATTACAAGTCCGTTTACGGACTTGTAATGCTTCCCTATGGGTGCGGATCCATTAGCGGATGATGCATCCGCTAACGTCCGCTAGATCCACATCCGTTTTTGCGGACGGAAGAATGTCCTATTTTTCTTCCGTCCGGCCAAACGGATCGGATGCAAACGGACAGACGGTCCGTTTCCATCCGACTCCCCATAGGGGAGAGCGGAGGAGAGACGGGGCGGTCCCTGCACAGTGTGCAGGGACTGCCCCGTCCGCCGACAGCTGAGCGGAGACCCCCCGCTGAGCTGACGGACACACGGAGCGGACCGAAAAACGGTCCGCTCCGTGTGAAAGGACCCTAAGGGTTAGGAGTCAATATTTTATTTATTGTTTTATTATTATTTATTTATTATTATTATTAATTGACTCATGAAAAGACTTAATTTCATGGAAGGCTTTATATTTATTTGCTAAGCTACATAAACTCCTTCAAAGTAAAACAGTTCACATTTAATATAAATAGATTGAGATTTACAATTAGGCGTATCTCTACAGACTGGGCTCCTCTAAATATTTCTGGCTCAGTAGGAGAGGGGGGGGGGGGATATTGAAAATATTACCCCTCCTGGGAAAATTGTCAACAGTAAAAAATGATTAAAAAAAGGATTAAGGGTCGGTTCGCCCTATAGGAATACCGTCCAGATACGTTTCTGCATGCATGTTTTGATCCATACATTCCAGTGCGGTATTTACTGTATTTATCGGCATATAATAACACGCACAGGCGTATAACACGCAACTTAACTTTAAGAGGGAAGTTTCAGGAAAAAAACTTTCCACTGCCCCCTGCGTATAAAATGTTCAGGGTAAAAAAGTGAGTGTTATACGTCAATAAATACAGTGGGCCAGATTCACAGAGCCATTACTCCGGTCTATCTCCTGTTAGACCGGAGTAATTTCAAATTACGCGCATCGTATCACTAGTTTGAATCCTCAAACCATGATACGGCGGCTTCGGGCTTCGATCCGACAGGCTTACGTCTTCGTACGCTGTCGGATCTACGCTGCAATCTTTTTCCGCCCGCTGGGTGGAGTTTGCGTCGTTTTCAGCGTCGGGGTATGCAAATTAGATTTTTCCGGCGATCCACGAAGTTACGATCGTCTATCGCATTCTCTTACGGCATCTGTAGTCATCTTTTTGCTGCGTAAAGTTAGGGAAGCAAAAATCTGGTCTATAGTTAGACAGCCCATGTTATGTATGGCCGTCGTTCCTGCGTCAAATTTCAAATTTTTTGTTTTTGTTTTTGCGCAAGTCATCCGGGAGTAGGAATGTACGTAAACGACGCTACTCAAAAAAAACTGACTTAATTTTGCACAATGCACGGCGGGAAATTTCTGAACGGAGCATGCGCAGTTCGATCGCCGCGGGGACGTGCCTAATTTAAATGCTTCACGCCCCCTAATCGCGTATTTCGATTCCGCCGCGAGAAATACACTACGCCGCCGTACCTTACGGGCCGAAATCTACCAGAATTCGGAACATCGGAAGAAGAGGGAAGAAGACAATGGAGAAGACCGGGCCACCGCTAGTAAAAGAGCTGGAAGAAGATAGCACAGGAGCCTGGCAGAGGGCAGAAGGCACCGGAGAGCGGGAGAAGAGACCCCCGAAGTCGGAAGAGACCCCCGAAGTCGGAAGAGACCCCCGAAGTTGGAAGAAGACCCCTGGAGCTGCCTAATAAATGACTTTAAAAAACCTGTGTAGTGTGTTTTTTTATTGACACTTTTTTCCCCTATACTCATTCACATAGGGTGGGGGGCCAGGATCTGGGGGCCCACTTATTAAAGGGGGCTCTCGGATTCCGATAAGCCCCCACCCGCATACCCCGACAACTTATGGCCAGGGTTGTCGGGAAGAGGCCCTTGTCCTTATCAACAAGGGGAAAGAGTGTTTTGGGTTGGGGCTCCCCCCTGCTCCAAAGCACCCACCCCCCATTTTGAGGACATGTGGCCTGGTACGGCTCAGGGGGGGGGGGAACTTGCTTGTCCCCACCCCCTTTGCTGACCAGCAGGGCTGCGTGCTCGGATAAGGGTCGAGTATGAATTTTGGGGGGGGCCCACATCATTTTTTTCAGAGTGGGGAGTTCCCATTAAAATCCATACCATACCGAAGGGCCTGGTATGCTTTTGGAGGGGGAACCAATGCCATTTTATTTATTTATAATTTGGCGTGGAGTTCCCCTCAAGATCAGCAGAGCACAAGTCACATGCAAAAGTCGGAGCATGCAAGACAGCTTTCCAACTTTGATCCGACTTCAATGATATTTAATTGGCTGAAGTAGAATCAAAGTCGGACCAATGTAGTACAGGGAGCATTTTCAAAGTCGGACTGACATGTGTTGGACCAGTTAAGATGGCTCTCATAGGGAAACATTGATTTTCACACGTAATGCGACACAAGCTCCTCATGTCAGAGCGTTTGTCGCACCAGTGTTAACCGGGCCTGAGATGTTTCTACAACATTATTGGAGTCCACCTATGGTAAATTCAGTTGGTTGGACATGGTTTGGAAAGGCACACACCTGTCTATATAAGGTCCCACAGTTAACAGTGCATGTCAGAGCACAAACCATGCCATGAAGTCGAAGGAATTTTCTGTAGACCTCCAAGACAGGATTGTATTGAGGCACAGATCCGGGGAAGGATACAGAAAAAGTTTTGCGGCATTGAAGGTCCCAATGAGCACAGTGGCCTCCATCATTCTTAAATTAAAGAAGTTTGCAACCATCGGGACTCCTCCTAAAGCGGGATACCTGGCCAAACTGAGCAATTGGGGGGGAAGGGCCTTAGTCAGGGAGGTGACCAAGAACCCGATGGTCACTCTTACAGAGCTCCAGCATTTCTCTGGGGAAAGAGGAGAAACTTCCAGAAGAACAACCATCTCTGCAGCACTCCACCAATCAGACCTGTATGGTAGAGTGGCCAGACGGAAGCCACTCCTCAGTAAAAGACACATGATGGCCTGCCTGGTGTTTGCCAAAAGGCACCTGAAGGACTTTCAGACCATGAGAAACAAAATTCTCTGGCTTGATAAAACAAATATTGAACTCTTTGGCCTGAATGGCAAGCGTCATGTCTGGTGGAAACCAGGCACCGCTCATCACCTGGCCAATAACATCACTACAGTGAAGCATGGTGGTGGCAGCATCATGCTGTGGGGATGTTTTTGAGCGCCAGGAACTGGGAGACTGGTCAGGATCGAGGGAAAGATGAATGCAGCAATGTACAGAGACATTCTTGGTAAAACCTGCTCCAGAGTGCTCTGGACCCCAGACTGTGGCGAAGGTTCATCATCCAACAGGACAACGACCCCGAGCACACAGCCAAGATAAGAAAGGAGTGGCTACGGGGCGACTCTGTGAATGTCCTTGAGTGGCCCAGACAGAGCCCAGACTTGAACCTGATTGAACATCTTAGGAGAGATCTGAAAATAGCTGTGCACCAATGCTTTTCATCCAATCTGATGGAGCTTGATAGGTTCTACAAAGAAGAATAGGAAAAACTGTCCAAATATAGGTGTGTCGAGCTTGTAACATCATACTCAGAAAGACTTAAGGCTGTAATTTGTGTCAAAGGAGCTTCACCAAAGTATTGAGCAAAGGCTGTGATACTTATGTACATGATATTTTTGGTATTTTTAATAAAATTAGCAAAGATTTTAAACTTCTTTCACCTTGTCATTATGCGGTATTGTCTGTAGAATTTTGTGGAAAATTATGAGTTGAATCCATTTTAACAAAATGTGGAAAAAGTGAAGCGCTGTAAATACTTTCCGGATGCACGTTACATTGACCCGTCCTAGTTCCATACTTTAGTCAGCTGCAAAACAACCACATGCCCTGCAGCTCTGGAGAAGATCAGACATTACACCAGCCGCCACTGGTGTAACGTGTAAAAAGGCCTGTGCCTTAGTGGGAGCCTTCTGCTACCTGTTGGTGACACCAGTGGCGTAGCGTGGGTTGTCTCAGCAACCGGGGCAAGGCAAGTAATTTGAGCCCCCTAACCTGCAGACTTAGACACTCCCTTAGTCCCTTCCAACAATAATACTGACCAACCTGATTACTGACCACCATACTACACCACACTGTCCTGTTGTCTACAGTATTCCCTGTCTTTCTCACCCCCCGGGGCCAGTAACACAAGAGAATCTCACTCACAAGAAGGAAGAAGGAGGATCACATTTAACTACTGTCCCCTGCCTTATGGCCCCCATGTTCAGTGTCCGGCACACTGTGATTGGGCGTATGAGGGTCATGGAGGCGGGACTTCAGGAGCAACCGCAATCAATGACGGGCCAGCCCTACACCTCACATGACCCCCATACACCCAATCACAGGCCGCCGGACACTGAACATGGCGGCCGGAGTGCTGGGGACACGGAACCTAAAATTAGTAGGAGGCAGCCAGTACTCACACACACACACGCATGAAAATTCGCCCCCCTAAACATCGCACCCGGGTCATGGCACTCCCTGCACTATTTGTTTTAAAGGGGCTCAGTAGAACCCCAGCTCACTAGTACACTCAGCCCAGTAATACCCCTGCCCAGCTCATTAGTACCCCTCTTCAAAAGATCCCCAGGTCATTAGTGCCCTCGTTCTGCATTTACCTCCCCCAGTAGTACCCCCCAGCACTGCTGATGCCCCACTCAGCAGCACCCCCAGCTCTGCTGATCGCCCGCTCAGTGCTAACACCCATGGTATTCAAAGTGTTATAAAAAAAATACCTAAATCAATCTGCTTTTTGAAGCTTTACTGAAGCTTGGCAAATGCCCTGTTAATTTTCTAGTTGTTTTAAAGGGGCTCAGTAGTATGCCCAGCTCAATAATACCCCTGTTCAGCAGATCCCTAGCTCATTAGTATCCCTGTTTAAAATTTTCCCAATCATTAGTGCCCGAATGAATGAATGAATGAATGAATGAATGAGGAACTTATATAGCGCAGCACATGCAAAGTAAATCGCCTCTGGGCGCTTGTTGTTCCTGTCTCCTTTGAGATCAAAAGAGATGAGTCTTAATCTTTCTCCTGAAGACTAAGTAGTTCTCCTCCAGCCGAATGCTGGCTGGTAAGGCGTTCCATAGTCTGGGACCTTGGACAGCGAATCTCCTGTCTCCTTTGGACTTGTATCTGGCTTTCGGTATCTGAAGCCGATTTTGATTGGTGGATCGTAGAATATGATTGGGATTGTGAATTTTTAATTTTTCGCATAGATAATGGGGAGCATTCCCATGGATACATCTATGCGTTAGACAGAGAGCTTTAAAGGTGATTCTGTCTTTAACTGGTAGCCAGTGAAGGGATCTCAGTGAAGGTGAGATTGATTCCCAGGGTTTTTTCCCAGTCACAAGTCTGGCGGCCGTATTTTGAACGACTTGAAGACGAGCGATTTGGTACTTGGGGAGTCCGAGGTAGAGGGCATTTGCATAGTCCAGTCTGGAGTTTACAATAGCTCCTACCACGACCGCTATGTCATTCTTGGGAATAAAAGGCGTGAGTCTGCGTAGTAGGCGCAGCAGATGGTGAGATCCGCTGACTACTGCCCCTATTTGTGCGTTCATTGTCATGTCGGAATCAAAGATGACCCCAAGACTTTTGACTTTGGCGCTAGGGGTGATGATTTTGCCCAGAATGGGCGGGGGGATCCAGGTTGTTGTCGATTGATTCCTACGCTTGGCGTGAAACAGAAGAAGTTCTGTTTTAGCTCCGTTGAGTTTGAGATAACTCTTTGTCATCCAGTCCTCTATCAAAGAGAGGCATGTCTCTAGATTGAGGTGGTGATCCTTTTTATAGCAAATGCGGAAGTACAGTTGCGTGTCGTCTGCATAAGAGTGATATAGCAGTTTTTGGCAGCTGATGATTTAGAAAAGAGGACGCACATAGATGTTGAATAACATCGGCGACAGGGGAGATCCTTGAGGGACCCCGCACGATAATGTGCGTTGTTCGGAAGTGAAGGGTCCTAGCTTCACTATTTGCGAACGGTTTTCCAAAAAAGAGGAGAACCAGGATAGATCGCTTTCTGCGACTTTGGCTATTTTAGCCAGCCGAGTCAATAGCAGCTTGTGATCAACTGTATCAAAGGCTGCGCTTAGGTCCAGCAGAACCAGAAGAGAAGATTCTCCTTCGTCTGCGGCCTCAAGAACGTCGTCCCATATCTTAAGCAATGCTGATTCTGTCCCGTGTCCGGGACGGAATCCTGATTGCAATGGATCGAGTAAGTTGTGGGTATCTAGATGCTGTTGCAGCTGCTGTACCACTGCTTTCTCCATTACCTTGGAGAGAACATTTAGGCATGTTATGGGGCGCCAGTTGAGTGGATCCTTAGGATCCAGGGTGGCTTTCTTCAAGATGGGTTGAATAATGCCCTCCTTCAACTGGGAGGGCATTATGCCCTCCCTGAAGGATTAGTTGATAAGCTGCGTGACAGGAGGTGCCAGGATGTCGGCGCATTCCTTCAGCAGTTTGGTGGGGATAATATCGTTTGGCGCAGTGCTGTTGCGCAGAGCGCCGATGATATTTTTAGTGGTCTGAATAGAGATGGGTTCCAGCATGAACTCACCTAACTGAGGTGAATTGCTGCCGGTGCTGTGTAAATGACTACGGGGGGGGCTGGGAGAGCAATTGTTCTGCTGAATGCTTTGCCGGATAGCCTCAATTTTGTTAATGAAGCAATCCGACAACTCATCGCAAAATTCTTGTGTATCCAAGTTGGGGGCTTCAAGACATCCTGGATTCATGGTCTGAGTGACCAGCTTGAAGAGTTCGCGGGGGCGATTTAGGGCACCGTTGATAGCCTCAGAAAAATAGTTTTTCTTGGCTTCGAAGATTTGCTTGTAGTATTTTCTGGTTATTGCCTTGTAAATCGCGAGGTTCTCATCTGAAGAGCTTCTTTTCCAGGCTGCTTCTGCCCTTCTACGCTCTTGCTTCAGTAACGCCAGCTGGTTGTTAAACCAGCCGGAGTTATTTTTCCTGATCTGGGTCTTTCGTTTCGGCGCTATCAAGTCAGCTGACTGCAATAGTGCTGTGTTTATGGCCTCCAGTGTTTCTTCCGCTGTTTGGTGCGGCTGAATTTTGTTTATTTTTTCCCCTAACGTGGCTTTGAAGAGTTCCGAGTGGAGCTTCTTCTGACATCTGGTCCAGTGTGTTGTCACTGGATTTGATGTTTTTGTTAAGGGGGGAATTCGGAAATAATGAATTTAATTGCATGGTGATCTGTCCATGGCAATGGTTCATTATCCAAAATTTTTATTTCCAGATCTTGTCTGAAAATAAGATCGAGCGTATGACCTGAAGCATGTGTGGGCCCACATACTAGTTGCTGAAGCCCTAATCCTTCCAGGTGGTCGATGCAGGCGTCAGCAATGGGGTCTTGCGGGGAGTTGGCCCAGAGGTTGAAGTCCCCGAGCAGCAAAAGGTGTTTGCTATTCAGGGTATAGGTGGAGACAAAGTCCGTCAAAGATGGGAGAAGCTGCGACTTGGGGCCGGGTGGCCTATAGCAGAGTAGAATCCGGACGGTCTCCTGGCCGTTTACTTGCAGTTGAAGAGTAAGGGTTTCCAACTTTCCATAAATGGAAGAGGGTTTTGGAGGCTTGGTTTTGTGATCGCAAGACGCGTCTTATGGATCACCGCCAGTCCTCCTCCTCTTTGCCCTATTCTGTTTTCCGTTATATTACGGTAGTTTTCTGGCACCAATTCTCCTAAAATGGTGTTACAGTCGGCTGTGAGCCAGCTCTCTGTAATAAAGAGGCAGTCTAAGTCATGTTGCAATAAGAAATCATGGATTTCTAATCGGTGTTTTACTGCCGATCTAGTGTTGATCAAAGCACATGATATGTGCTTAGGCTGGGGTAAATGGCTGCGATTTCTGGCAGTCGATCGTCGATCGATCCTCAAAAGTCGCAGATTTCTTAGGGCTTTTTTGGTGGCGGCCGGCAGAATTGCGGCAAATCGACCCAGATCCCAAATGATCTCCGCCGAGTATTGCCGATTAACCATGGCCGCCGTGGAACCAAGGGCGGGGGGGGGGTGGGGTGGATTCACAAGGATAACTGAATCTTCTGATCCTAGGCTTGGTCCAGAGGAAGGCAAAAAAACCCTAACCACGCTGCGCCAATATGCTGTGGTAGGGGAAAAAATTCCTTCCTGACCCCTAAGAGGCGATCGGGTTTAGCCCTGGATCAAGTTAAGGTGAATTTGAGAGTGATAGGGCTGGGTGGAGGAAGATGGCCGCCGACCTGGCAGCAGGATCCAGGCTGGGGGGTACCAGGCTGAGTGGTGCCTGGGGGGCTAAGGGAAATGATCAGAGGGCCAGGGGGCTCTGCTGGGGTAGGGCTTTGTGGCCCGATTGATAAGGTGGTGCCGGCTGATTGGGGGGTGGAGAGCGGCGCGCCGCTAGGCCGCGGGTGAAGCCGCGGCCTTTCCTGAGTCGCGGCTGCCGCGAATCTCCACTGATCGGCGCGGAGGGGAAAAAAAAAACACCGCGCCCGAGGGTAGCGGTGGCTTGTGGGGATGGCTGGCGGACAGGACGCCCGAGCGGGGGTAGAGGTATGGGGGTGAGGAGCGGGGAAAAGCCGTGGGGATTGGGGGGAAGCTGCTGTGGCTTGTCCTGAGAAGGACGGCCGTCTGCAGCTCCCAAGAAGTGGCTTACCGGGTCAGGTGCACCGGGGGAAGGCCTGTGGAAGTCCAGGAGGGGGGAGAGCAGCTAGTCTGAGTGGCCGGTGGCAGGAGGCAGGTGGATGGCAGGTGGATGGATGACAGGGAGATGGAAACCCTGCCTGCCTGTCTGTGAGGCCTGGAGCCGCACAGTGGGAGGACCCTGAGCTATCCCTGAGAGAGTGACTCGTTTGAGAGCGTCCTGCTCTCTCAGTGTCTGACTGCACACTGACTTGAGAACTGTCTCTCATTCAGTGTATACCTCGCTCAGTAGTACCCCCCCCCCCCCAGCTCTGCCCCACACTCAGTAGCACCCCTAGTTCTGCTGATCCCCGCTCAGTGCTAACACGCATGGTATTAATTTTTTTTTAACAACTTTAGCCCCGGACCATATTGCTGGTCAAAGACCAGAGCACTTTTTGTGATTCGGCACTGCGTCGCTTTAACTGACAATTGCGCGGTCGTGCGACGTGGCTCCCAAACAAAATTGGCGTCCTTTTTTTCCCACAAATAGAGCTTTCTTTTGGTGGTATTTGATCACCTCTGCGGTTTTTATTTTTTGCGCTATAAACAAAAATAGAGCCACAATTTTGAAAAAAATTCAATATTTTTTACATTTTGCTATAATAAATATCCCCCAAAAATATATAAAAAAACATTTTTTTCCCTCAGTTTAGGCCGATACATATTCTTCTACGTATTTTTCGTTAAAAAAAAAATCGCAATAAGCGTTTATTGATTGGTTTGCGCAAAAGTTATAGCGTTTACAAAATAGGGGGTCATTTTATATCATTTTTATTAATATTTTTTTTTACTAGTAATGGCGGCGATCAGCATTTTTTTCAGTACTGCAACATTATGGCGGGCACTTCGGACACGCTTGACAAATTTTTGGGACCATTGGCATTTTAATAGCGATCAATGCTATAAAAATGCATTGTATTACTATAAAAATGCCATTGGCAGTGAAGGGGTTAACACTATGGGGCAGGGAAGGGGTTAAGTGTGTTCCTGGGTGTGTTCTAACTGTATGGGGGGGTGGCCTCACTAGGAGAAATCACTGATCTTCTGTTCATACATTGTATGAACGGAAGATCAGCGTTTCCCCGCTGACAGGACCGGGAGCTGTGTGTTTACACACATAGCTCCTGGTCCCTGCTCTGTAACGAGCGATCGCGTGTGCCCGGCGGCGATCGTACCTGCCGGGCACACGCGTGGGACGCCCCCTAGCGGCCGCTTTAGAGCGGACGTATAGCTACGGGCTCTCGCCCAGCAGTGCCACATTCCCGTAGTAAAATGACGGCGGGCGGGCGGTCGGGATGTGGTTAAATCCCTCAATAAATCAACTTTTTTTCAACTTTAACTGAAGCTACTGTTGAAAATATCCCCAGGTCATTAGTGCCCTCATTCTGCATATACCTCTCTCAGTAGTACCCCCAGTTCTGCTGATCCCCCACTCAGTGCCAACACCCTGGCATTCAAATAGTTGTAAAAAATTCCCCAAATAAAACTGCTTTTTTAAGCTTGGCAAATTTGTGTGTTGATTTTCTATTTGTTTCAAAGGGGCTCAGTAGAACCCCAGTGTCACGTACCTGGTTGGAGGCCGAAATGCCGAGAGGGCTCCCCTTGCGGCTAAGTGCAGTACACCCCTGGGGTTGGGTACAGAGGGTGTAGTGCCCAGAGAAGCACAGGTTACCAAAAGGATCCAGAAGAGAGAGCTGGTGAGTGTCTGAAGAATGCTGGAGAATACAGTAAACACTGCTGGGCTGCAGTCTCTAGAAGTCCTTGGTAATACTTGGCAAGGTGTGCACAAGGAGCAACAGTGGAAGCCGGCTGGGGATCAAACACTGTGGATCCAGGCAGGAGATGCAGGTTTGCAGGAATGGAGACAAGCTAAGATCTGGTGTTGGAAAACAGGCAGGAACAGATAACTGAAGCGAAGTCCGTGAAACAAGCCGTGATCAGGTGCTGGAGAAGGTAACAAGTCAGTAAAGCAAGCCAGGGGGTCAAACCAGGAGATCGGATCAGACAGGTCAGGAACAAGCCGGGTCACAACAGGAAATCCAAACAGTAATAATACAGAGACTCAGGAACTCAGGAAGGCTGACGACAATCCAGCAATTTGGATCAGACAGTGGCAGCCATTTATAGACCAGCAGGAGGATCTTCCTGTCACATGATGAGCCTATGGCTTCCATTTCTTCTACTGGCAAGATTGCCAGTACTTCTTCTATGGCCATTTCTTCTACTGGCAAAATTGCCAGTACTTTTTCTATGGCCATTTCTTCTACTGGCAAGATTGCCAGTACTTCTACGGACATTTCCCTGACAGTGCCCCCCCCCCCAAGGGGCAGCCTCCGGATGCCACAACGGGCCGATGCTTCGGGATGTCTGCTGTGAAAGTCCCGTACTAGTCTAGGAGCATGCACATTGTTTGCAGGCTCCCAGGAACTGTCTTCGGGAGGGTATCCCCTCCATTTGATGAGATACTGGATCTGCCTACCTCTCCTTCGGCAATCCATAATGGCTTCAACCTCAAATTCAGTTTCCCCTTCTACCAGGACTGGAGGTGGAGGTGGCTCTTCTCTTCCAGGAAATGGACTGGGTACCACAGGCTTAAGCAGGGAGATGTGGAACACTGGATGGATCTTGTAAGTATTGGGTAGTGCCAGCTCAAAAGCCACTGGATTTATTTCTCTTTTAATTTCAAAGGGACCAATGAACTTGGGTCCAAGCTTCCGGGCTGGACATGAGAGCTTGAGGTTTACTGAAGAAAGCCAAACCTTGTCCCCAACCTTAAAGACAGGATTCCCTCTTCTTCTTTTATCATGAAACCTCTTAGTCCTCTTGGGCATTTCGCATGGCCTCCTGAAGTATCTTGTAGTTAGTTTGAATGAACCTTAACCGATCCTGGACAGCGGGGGCAGATGTTTCAGGTATAGTATTCGGAAGGAAGGAAGGGTGAAATCCATAGTTTGCCCAGAAAGGAGACTGATTGATGGCTGCATGCAAAGAATTGTTATATGCAAACTCAGCGCAGGGAAGAAGGGAGAACCAGTCATCCTGTGAACAAGTACAGAAGCACCGAAGATACTGTTCTAAGGTCTGGTTAGTCCTTTCTGTTTGACCATTGCTCTGGGGGTGGTACGCTGAGGAAAGACATACTTCAATTGATAGAGATTTGCAGAGATCTCTCCAGAACTTGGAGGTAAATTGTACCCCTCTGTCAGAGACAATACTATCTGGTAGTCCATGTAATCTGACGATCTCTTTAATGAACATGTCTGCTGTCTCCGAGGCAGACGGTGTGCCAATCATTGGGAGAAAATGTGCCATTTTGGAAAGGCGGTCTACCACCACCATGATGGTGGTGCATCCCCCAGAGGGAGGCAAGTCTACTATAAAATCCATGGATATTTCTTTCCAAGGTTGTTCAGGGATGGGTAGTGGCCTCAAAAGGCCCCATGGTTTGGCATTGGAACCCTTATTGCGCTGGCACGTGGTGCAGGAGTTAACATATTTTCTACAGTCCTGTCTTAGGCTGGCCCACCAAAAAGAGCGCTGAACAAGTTCAGTGGTTCTTCGTATTCCAAAATGTCCGGCAAGTTTGTGATCATGTGACATCTTTAGGACTTGGAGTCTAACTGATTGGGGAACAAAAATCTTGTCCTGGTGCCATAAAAATCCATCTTGGCTTCTCAATGAGGACATTTCTGGGTCAGGGCACTGGGTTGAGGCTTGTTTAATCAAAGTCTTTAAGTCAGGTTGGATGAGTAAAAAATTTTGAGCGGAAAGGATCGTACTTGGCTCTGTTGTTTCAGGGGTGTTTGGAAACATTCGAGAGAGT
The DNA here is from genome assembly GCA_029574335.1 of Rana kukunoris. NCBI lineage: Eukaryota > Metazoa > Chordata > Amphibia > Anura > Ranidae > Rana > Rana kukunoris. The sequence continues at coordinate 15,631,123 of CM056051.1, read as the reverse complement.
GCATCCGCTTTCCCATTCTTGGAACCTGGGTGATATGTAAGATGAAAATTGAACCTGGAGAAAAATAAAGCCCATCGGGCTTGCCGGGGTCTTAAACGTTTGGCTGTCCTGAGGTACTCCAGGTTCTTATGGTCTGTAAAAATCATAATGGGATGAGCGGCACCCTCCAATAAATACCTCCATTCTTCTAAGGCAGATTTTATGGCCAATAGTTCTCGATCCCCAACATCATAATTTCTCTCTGGTGGGCTCATCTTTCGGGAAAAGAAAGCAATGGGGTGAAGGAGAGCCTTGGGTCCTTGCCGTTGGGACAGGATTGCCCCTGTAGCTACTTCAGAGGCGTCTACTTCCAAAACGTAGGGCAGGGTTGGATCCGGGTGCTGTAGAATAGGTGCAGACGTGAACAGATTTTTTAATTGATCAAAGGCTGCCTGAGCTTCTAGGGACCACTGGAACCGGGTCGTCTGATGGGTCAATTGGGTGATGGGTGCTATGGTGGTGGAGAAACCCTTCACAAATTTCCTGTAAAAATTGGAGAACCCTATGAAGCGCTGGACACCCTTCTTGTCCGAGGGAGCTGGCCAGTTAAGTATTGCTTCCACCTTCTTTGGGTCCATTGCAATTCCTTCTGTGGAGATGATAAGACCCAGAAATTGAATAGATGTCTTTTCAAAATCACATTTGTCTGCTTTGACATATAGGCCATGTTTTCTCAGGGTTAGGAGTACTTTCTTTACGTGGTTTCGGTGAAGTTCCAAAGAGGCAGAAAAGATAAGGATATCATCAAGGTATACAATTACAAAGTAGTCAAGGAATTCCCGGAAGATATCGTTCACTAGATGCTGGAACGTGGCTGGCGCATTGCATAATCCGAACGGCATCACAAGGTATTCGAAGTGGCCGAACCTCGTCCGGAATGCTGTCTTCCACTCGTCTCCCTGGCGGATGCGGACAAGATTGTAGGCACCCCTTAGATCTAATTTAGTGAAGATACGGGCGGTTCGGAACCTTTGAAAGAGTTCAGGAACAAGAGGGAGAGGGTATCGATTTTTTACGGTAATTTTATTGATGTCTCTGTAGTCTACACATGGCCGTAATGTGCCGTCCTTCTTCTCCACAAAGAAAATACCTGCTCCAGCAGGAGAAGAAGAGCGTCGGATAAACCCCTTTTCAAGACTCTCATCAATATATAAACGTAAGGCTTCCAGCTCGTTCTCAGATAGAGGAAAGATTCGTCCGAATGGGATCTCAGCCCCTGGAAGCAGTTCAATCGGACAATCATAAGGTCGGTGAGGTGGGAGGACATCGGCCTTTTTCTTGTCAAAAACGTCTATGAACTCATGATAAGCGGAAGGGACAAGCAGGAGGTTATCAGGGGAAGGTTGCACGGCCAGACAGCTAGCAGGCTTACTGGAACTGGGAGGAAAACAATGTTGCAAGCAATAGTCTGAAGAAAAAGAGATTTCCTTCTTGGCCCAGACTCTGAGGAAAAAGTTCTAGGCTGGAGGGCCAGGTACAGCAGGCACGCATTCTTAAAAGCCTGAAACTTATTTCGGTCACCGAAGAATCGTTCGGGTGTTGGTACCCGTGGGTTCAGGAGAAGGCATCATCACTGTATGGGTCGGGTTAGCAGATTCTTGAGGCAGGGAAGCTGATGCTGTGTTAGTGGAAGATGAGCTGGAGTCCACCAAGGCTGGAGCGATAGGCAAATGCTGCAGCCGATCTTTCAAATAAACGTAACCATCCTGGAGTTTCTGGATGGCTTGTGTAAGGGTGGTGACTTGTTGGCACATCATCTCGAGCAGGGGAGCACCTCTGTCGGCCTCAGTCATGGCTGGATTGTACTGTCACGTACCTGGTTGGAGGCCGAAATGCCGAGAGGGCTCCCCTTGCGGCTAAGTGCAGTACACCCCTGGGGTTGGGTACAGAGGGTGTAGTGCCCAGAGAAGCACAGGTTGCCAAAAGGATCCAGAAGAGAGAGCTGGTGAGTGTCTGAAGAATGCTGGAGAATACAGTAAACACCGCTGGGCTGCAGTCTCTAGAAGTCCTTGGTAATACTTGGCAAGGTGTGCACAAGGAGCAACAGTGGAAGCCGGCTGGGGATCAAACACTGTGGATCCAGGCAGGAGATGCAGGTTTGCAGGAATGGAGACAAGCTAAGATCTGGTGTTGGAAAACAGGCAGGAACAGATAACTGAAGCGAAGTCCGTGAAACAAGCCGTGATCAGGTGCTGGAGAAGGTAACAAGTCAGTAAAGCAAGCCAGGGGGTCAAACCAGGAGATCGGATCAGACAGGTCAGGAACAAGCCGGGTCACAACAGGAAATCCAAACAGTAATAATACAGAGACTCAGGAACTCAGGAAGGCTGACGACAATCCAGCAATTTGGATCAGACAGTGGCAGCCATTTATAGACCAGCAGGAGGATCTTCCTGTCACATGATGAGCCTATGGCTTCCATTTCTTCTACTGGCAAGATTGCCAGTACTTCTTCTATGGCCATTTCTTCTACTGGCAAAATTGCCAGTACTTCTTCTATGGCCATTTCTTCTACTGGCAAGATTGCCAGTACTTCTACGGACATTTCCCTGACACCCAGCTCAGTAGTACACCCAACCCAGTAATACCCCTGCCTAGCTCATTAGTACCACTCTTCAAAAGATCCCCAGGTCATTAGTGCCCTCATTCTGCATTTACCTCCCTCAGTAGTACCCCCCCCCCAGCTCTGCTGATGCCCCACTCAGTAGCACCCCCAGCTCTGCTGATCCCCCGCTTAGTGCTAACACCCATGGTATTCAAAGTGTTATTAAAAAAATACCGAAATAAATCTGCTTTTTTTTAAGCTTTACTTAATGCTGGGCAAATGCCCTGTTGATTTTCTATTTGTTTTTAAAGGGCGCAGTAGAACCCTGGCTCAGTAGTATGCCCAGCTCAATAATACCCCTGCTCAGCAAATCCCTAGCTCATTAGTACCCTTAAAAATGTTCCCAGGTCATTAGTGCCCTTGTTCAGTATATACCTCGCTCAGTAGTACCCCCCAGGTCTGCTGATGCCCCATTCAGTAGCACCCCCAGCTCTGCTGATCCCCCGCTCAGTGCTAACACCCATAGTATTCAAAGTGCTATAAAAAAAATACTGAAATAAATCAGCCTTTTTGAAGCTTTACTGAAGCTTGGAAAATGCCCTGTGCGTGTGTTGATTTTCAATTTTTTTTTAAAGGGGCTCAGTAGAACCCTGGCTCAGTAGTACGCCTAGCCCAGTAATACCCCTGCTCAGCAGATCCCCAGCTCATTAGTACCCCTGTTCAAAAGATCCCCAGGTCATTAGTGCCCTTATTCAGCATATACCTCGCTCAGTAGTACCCCCCAGCTCTGCTGATGCCCCACTCAGTAGTACCCCCAGCTCTGCTGATGCCCCACACTCAGTAGCACCCCCAGCGCTGCTGATCCCCGCTCAGTGCTAACACGCATGGTATTCATTTTTTTTTTAAATCCCCCAATAAATCAACTTTTTTGAAACTTTAGTGAAGTCCCTGTTCAAAAGATCCCCAGGTCATTAGTGCCCTTATTAAGCATATACCTCGCTCAGTAGTACCCCCAAGCTCTGCTGATGCCCCACTCAGTAGCACCTCCGGCTCTGCTGATCCCCCGCTTAGTGCTAACACCCATGGCATTCAGAATGTTCTTAAAAAAAAAATCTCTAAAGCCGCGTACACACGGCAGAGAACCTCGACGGGCAGAACACATCGTTCCGCCCGTCGAGGTTCTCTGCCGGCCGTCAGATTCGGCGACCCGCCCGTCGGGAATGGCAACCAGCCATTCATCCAGGCGGGCCGTCGAGCAAATAGAGAACATGCTCTCTATTTCTGCTCGACGGCATTCCCGACGGGATGCTCGCCGAGAGCGTACACACGGCCGAGGTTCTCGCTGAAATGCAGCTCCCAGCGAGGTTCTCGCTGGTTTCTAGCGAGAACCTCGGTCGTGTGTACGCCGCCTAAATGTGACAATTGCACGATGTAACAAAGCCGGTTTTGCTCCGTGGAAGTTGACTTTTCCAAGGTAACTATTAGGGTTGTCCAGATACCGATACTAGTATCGGTATCGGGACCGATACCGAGTATTTGCGGGAGTACTTGTACTCGCGCAAATGCTCCCGATACCTAAATAGAATACTTTTTTTGTATTTATCAACATGTTCTGTGAAAATTCTTTGAGTTTTTTACTACTGCGTGACAAGAAAATAAAACATTTTTATTAATTTTTACTCATTTTTATTCTTTTATAATGTCTTGAGTTAGAGTTCTTCATAATTCTAAAGAAAATATCCTTAGTCTGTATTGTGGTTTGAAAACGGTCACATGACATTTAAAAAAAGTATCGGTATTCGGTATCGGCAAGTACATGAAAAAAAGTATCGGTACTTGTACTCGGTCCTAAAAAAGTGGTATCGGGACAACCCTAGTAACTATAACACAATAAATTGCAGTCCCTAGAAACACGAGTTCACACATGTTCCCTGCGCTGGCAGTTTTTTTTTTTTTTCTCTGGATGTAAACATGCTAAATAAAAGGAAATAAATCTGCCGGTTGGAAATCTTTAATGAAAACCAGCCTCTTTGCCCTCTGTGTTTTATCTCTACTGCACGCTAAGGCAAAGTTAGCTGTAACCTCTGCTCAGTCTAAGCAGCAAATCCAAGAATGAAAATATTGTTCCTGTCTGCAGAACATGGTAATTAGATCCTATTTATTCCAGCAACCCGAATCTCAATTCCAGCCTTCCCGGCCTCCCTAAATCTAAAATGGCATCCTATCTTTTTTTTTTTAGGGACATCTTTTCGTTAAATCGGCATTTATTGCTTTCCAATTTATCCGAAAAGGAAGACACAACGCACATCTCTTTTTCATTTACTTGTTTTTCCTTTGTGGACTTTTAATAGCCTATGGTGTCCCTCCAAACACATCCAAAAATCTCATGAGATGAAAGCATTCCTGAAATTACTCAGCAGTGTCTTCATCCTTCGTTCCCCTTACAAACATATAGCATGCGTTTATATGAGAGCCAGCGACTTAAAAGCATCAACATGTGCAACATTAACATACAAGGCACTCACAAGCAAGAAAAAAATAGAAAAAAAATGAAATAAAAAAATAAAAGATGAGCTGTGCGTAGGAAGGAGATGGAAATATTACAATTTCATGGACAACTCAGCATCCTTAACCACTTAAAGGGGTTGTAAAGGTTCGTCTTTTATTTTTCTAAATAGGTTCCTTTAACCACTTGTCCAAAGACGTCCACAGCGCGGCTCTCAAGTGCCGGGTGGACGTCTTTGGATGTCCTTTTAGTTGCATTACCCGTGCGCGCCACTGGGGGGCGCGCAGCAGGGAAACACCGTCCCGGCGCATCGCTGGGAAGCCGATGCGTGTGCCTGACGGCCTCGGTGTCCGCCAGGTACACGCGATTGGCGGTGACACAGCAGGGACGTGGAGCTCCTGTCCACGTCCTGTCAGGGAGAGAGGAGACCGATCTGTGTCCCTTGTACATAGGGACACAGCATCGGTCACCTCCCCCAGTCACCCCCCTCCCCCCACAGTTAGAACACAATGCAGGGAATACATTTAACCCCTTCCTCACCCCCTAGTGTTAACCCCCTTCCCTGCCAGTCACATTTATACAGTAATTAGTGCATTTTTATAGCACTGATCGCAGTATAAATGTGAATGGTCCCAAAACTGCGTCAAAAGTGTCCGCCGCAATATCGCAGGCCTGACAAAAAAAAACGCAGATCGCCGCCATTACTAGTTAAAAAAAAATATAAATATATACCCTATTTTGTAGGCGCTATAACTTTTGCGCAAACCAATCAATATACGCTTATTGCGAATTTTTTTAACAAAAATATGTAGAAGAATACGTATATCAGCATAAACCGAGGGAAATAAAAAAATAATAATTGGGATATTATAACAAAAAGTAAAAAATATTGGCCTAGATTCACAAAGCGATTACGCCTGTGTAAATGTTGTTAGACAGGAGTAATTTCGATTTACGAGCGTTTTTACGCTAGTCGAAATCCTCAAACCATGAAAAGACACCTGCGTGCTAAATTTCGACTTTATTACGTGTTAGTACGCCTTCAGATCTACGCTGCCTGAAAATTGCGGCCACTGGGCGGACTTCCTGTTGTTTTTCACCTTCATGGTATGCTAATGAGCTTTTGCCTGGAATCCACAAAATTTCGCTCTTCAAACGCAATCTCTTACGGCACCTTTAGTCATCTTTTTTTTCCGTTTCACTATACCAGCTTTTTGCTGGTCTAATATTAGACAGCCCATGTTAAGTATGGCCGTCGTTCCCGCGTCGAATTTCAACGTTTTTCGATTTCTTTTATTATTTTTAACGTAAGTCGTCCGGGAATAGGAATGTTCGTAAACGCCGCTACTCAAACAACGAATGACGTCACGACGTGATTTCGCGCAATGCACGGCGGGAAATTCCTGAACAGAGCATGCGCAGTTCGATCGTCGCGGGGACGCGCTTAATTTAAATGCTTCACGCCCCCTACTCACGTATTTCGATTGCGCGGCGGAAAAAAAATACGATACAATAGCGTACGCGCAAAAAAACTACCTGAATTCGGCGTAGAGTCTGGTGATAGACGGCAGCGTAGCGTATTTCGATTACGCAGCGGAAGATTACATCTATGTGAATCTGCCCCATTGTGTTTTTTTTCAAAATTTTCTGTCCTTTTTTGTTTATAGCGCAAAAAATAAAAATCGCAGAGATGATCAAATACCACCAAAAGAAAGCTCTATTTGTGGGGAAAAAATGATAAAAATATAATTTGGGTACAGTGTTGTATGACCGCGCAATTGTCATTCAAAATGCGTCAGCGCTGAAAGCTGAAAATTGGTCTGGGCACAAAGGGGGTTTAAGTGCCCAGTAATGAAGTGGTTAAGCTAGTGCATTGTTGGTTCACTTACCTTTTCCTTCAATTTCCCCTCTAAGGGCTAGATTCAGGTAGATGTGCGTATCTTTGTGCGGGCGTAGCGTATCCGATTTACGCTACACCTCCGCAACTTTTACAGGCAAGTGCTGTATTCACAAAGCACTTGCTCCGTAAGTTGCGGCGGCATAGCGTAAATGTGCCGGCGTATCCCTGCGTAATTCAAATAGGGCAAGTAGGGGGCGTGTTGTATGTAAAGTATTTGTGACCCACCGTAAACGACGCGCAGAACAAACTGCGCATGTGCCAGCCGTGAACGTATCCCAGTGCGAATGCTCCAAATTACGCCGCAAATACTCATTGGTTTCGACGTGAACGTAACTTATGCAAAGCCCTATTCGCAAACGATTTACGCAAACAACGTAAAATTCTACGCTGTCCCGACATCCATACTTAACATTACGTACGCCTCATATAGCATGGGCAACTTTACGCCGGACTTACGCAAACGACGAAAAATACGACGACCGGGCGCAAGTACGTTTGTGAATCGGCGTATATATCTCATTTGCATATTCGACGCAGAAATCGACGGAAGCGCCACCTAGCGGCCAGCGTAAATATGCAACTAAGATACGACGACATAAGAGACTTACGCCGCTCATATCTTAGCACAATTCCGGCGTATCTTGTTTTCTGAATACAGAAAAAAAGATACGCCGGCGCATCCGAGAATTTACGCGGCGTATCAATAGATACGCCTCGTAAATCGTTCCTAAATCTAGCCCTAAATGGGTTTTTTTCTTTGTCTGAATTTCTCACTTCCTGTTCCTCCTCAGTAAGCTTTCCTCCATCATCTGATCAGTGGAAAGTCATTTAGAACAGCTTACTGAACACCTTACTGAGGAGGAACAGGAAGTGACAAATTCAGACAAAGAAAAAAAACATTTAGAAGGGAAATTGAAGGAAAAGGTAAGTGAATCAACAATGCACTAGCTAAAAGTAACCTATTTAGAAAATAAAAGACGCACCTTTACAACCCTTTTTAGGCCACGTACACATGATCAAATTTGTTTGCTGAAACTGGTCCGACGGACTGTTTCAGCGGACAAATCCGATCGAGTGTATGGGCTAGCGGACATGTCTGACCGGCGGACAAATTTTAAAGCATGCTTTAAAAATTGTCCGCCGGAGACATGTCCGTCGGATATATTCGCTGGTTAGTACACTAACCAGCGGACATATCTGCCCGCACATGCGTCGAATGGATTTGACGCATGCGTGGAAGTTTTTCACCTCCTGGTGCGGTGACATGGCGGCGCCAACGTCACCGCCACATCACCACGCTGTCTGCCAGCAGGGATTTTGATCCGATAGTGTGTACACGCCATCGGACCAAAATCCGATGAGACATGTCCGCTCTAAACGGTCCGTCGGTCATGTTTGAGCGGACATGTCTCATCATGTGAACGCGACCTTAGCGGTTAAAGTTGATGTCACAATGTAGAGTATAAGATTTCCTATCATCTGTGCCCAGTCTTGCCACACAGAGTTAATCCAGCGCTGAGTAATCCTCTTTTAATGTTCAGTGCAAATTAACAGAATTCCAGATAAAAACCTGCCAAATTATAAAGTCTGTTTCTCTGTTATTGCTTTCAGTGACATGTTATTTACATATCTAGCTTGGACATGTTTATCATAACAAGAGGTGATCCAAAGTTCATTGTATATTACTAGGATGTGTTATGATGTTATATCACCTCATGTTATGATAAACAAAACATAACATATGATAAACATGTCCTAGCTAGATATGTAAATAACCTCTCACTCAAAGCAAGAAGAGAGAAAACTGACTTTTTTTTATCTAGGCAATGTTTTATCTGGAAGGCTGTTCATTTTCACTTAACATAAAAGAGGATTTCCCAGATCTGGATTAACTCTGTGTGGCAAGACTGGGCACAGATGATAGGAAATCTTATACTCTACATTGTGACATTGGGGGTTTACATCCACTTTAAAGGGTCACTAAAGGAAAAAAATGTTTTTGCTGAAATGACTGTTTACAGGGTATAGAGACATAAAAGTTAACTGATTTCTTTTCAAAATGATTAAAAATAGATAAAAATCAATCATATAATGTGCCTGCAGGTTAGTTTCACTTTTGAACTGGCTTCGTGTTTCTGCAAAGTAGAAATAGACACACAGAACAAAAACAAACAAATCCAGGGCAGTGTTTTGTTTTTAAAATGAATCTGATTGGTTCTGGGAAGTTTTAGACACACAGTAATGACAGCTCAGACCACCGTGAGAAAGCTCCCAGCACTGTGGTTATAAGGAAACAGACAAGCAGGAAGTGTGGAGAACAGAGCAGGATTACAGCAACTTCAAAGCAAAAATGAACAATAAGGACATGAAACCAGTACTGCAGTAAGGTAAAGGAAGCTATTTAGCTAAAAAATAAATTTCCTTTAGTGATCCTTTAAGGATGCTGAATTGTCCATGAAATTAAAATATTTCCATCTCCTTCCTACGCACAGCTCATCTTTTTTTTTATTATTATTATAAAAAACAAACCTTTACAACCCCTTTAAGACCCGGACCAATATGCAGGTAAAGGACCTGCCCAGTTTTTGCGATACGGCACTGCGTCGCTTTAACTGACAAATCAATATTTTTTACTTTTTGTTATAATAAATATCCCCAAAAATATCCTTAAAAAAAATATATTTTTTCCCTCAGTTTAGGCCGATGCGTATTTTTCTACATATTTCTCGTAAAAAGAAAATCGCAATAAGCGTTTATTGATTGGTTTGCGCAAAAGTTATAGCGTCTACAAAATAGGGGATAGTTTTATCGCATTTTTATAATTATTATTTTTTTTTTACTATTAATGGCAGCGATCAGCGATTTTTATCGGTATGGCAACCTTATGGTGGACACTTCAGACACTTTTGACCAATTTTTGGGACCATTGTGATTTTTATAGGGATCAGTGCTATAAAAATGGATTGATTACTGTAAAAATTTCTCTGGCAGTGAAGGGGTTAACACTAGGGGGCGAGGAAGAGGTTAATTATGTTCCCTGGGTGTGTTCTAACTGAAGAGGGGTGGGACTGACTATGGGAACTGACTCATAGCTGTTCATACATTGTATGAACATATGATTTCTCCCCCTGACAGGACCGGGAGCTGTGTGTTTACAAACACACAGCTCCCAGTTCTCGCTCTGTAACGAGAGATGGCGGGTGCCCGGCGGCGATCGTACCCGCTAGGCACGCGTGACGGCACTAGGGGAAAACTAGTCCTGAATCTGGGGTCCCTAGCCCTGAGTCTCTTACTGCAGGGGTCCTGCCTAACCACCCGGCCGCGTGTTTGTCAGGCAAGCTGCATGCAGGAGCCAGGCAGGCGGATGAGAGAAGTGAGCGGACGGGCGAGCAGATTACATCATCTGGCCCCCCCCGCCCACCCCTCATCAATGCTCTTCCACCCTGCGAAGTGACTGAGTATACAGCGGTACTCCGCCGTATACACTTCATTGAATATTATTGGTAAAAAACACCTTATAATTTTTTTTGTTTAACATATAAAAGATGATGTTATGCAGAGCAAATACATACCTAACGTGTTAGGCTTTGAAATTGCGCACACTTGTGGAATGGTGACAAACTACGATACTTAACCACTTCAATACTAGGCTTTTATACCACCTCCATACCGGGCCTATTCTGACACTTCTCTCCTACATGTAATAATCATCATTCTTTTGCTAGAAAATTACGCAGTACCCCCAAACATTATATATGTTTTTTTAGCAGACACCCTAGGAAATAAAACGACGGTCATTGCAACGTTTTATCTCGCACGGTATTTACGCAATCATTTTTCTAACGCCCTTTTTTTGTAAAAAAAATTGTTTCATGAATTAAAAAAATAACAAAACAGTAAAGTTAGCCCAATTTTTTTGTATTATGTAAAGATTATGTTACACCGAGTAAATAGATACCCAACATGTCACGCTTTAATTATGCGCACACTTATGGAATGGCGCCAAACTTCGGTACCTAAAAATCTCCATAGGCAACGCTTTATTTATTTTTTACAGGTTACCAGTTTAGATTTACAGAGGAGATCTAGTGCTAGATTCGTTGCTGGCACTCTAACGCACACGGCGATACCTCACTTACTGTATGTGGTTTAAACAGCGTTTACATATGTCGGCGGGACTTACTTGTGCGTTCGCTTCTGCACGCGAGCTATCGGGGACAGGGGTGTTTTAATTTTTTTTTTTTAGCTTTTATTTATTTTTTTGACTTATTTTTTATTTATTTTTACACTTTTTTTCAAAAAAAGATTTTCCACTTGTATTCCTATTACAAGGAATGTAAACATCCCTTTTAATAGGAAATGTGTGTGACAGGTCCTCTTTATGGAGAGATGCGGGGTCAATAAGACCTCACATCTCTCCTCAAGGTTGGAAACCATGAGATTGGTGAAAAAAAATTCACCAATCTCATGAATGGTTGCTTACAGCCGCAATCGCGGCTTTGTTTACTTACGGGGACCCGGGCGTGACGTCATCACATCGCGCCCGGGTCCTCTGACGGTCATAGAGATAACTGGTGACCCTCTGGTCACCAGTCATCTCTATGCTTCCTGCCGACGCCGGACGATTCGTTCTCCGGGCCCCCGAAGGCACGGGAGAGCCCGGAGAAGCACCGGATGGCGGCGGGAGGGGGGGATGTCCCCTCCCGCGGCCTGGAAGAACGATCAAGTGGCGGAACCGCCGCTATGATCATTCTTATGTCGTGCAGAATCGCCGGCTGAAGAAGAGGATATCTGGATGATGCCTCTGGCTGCAGGCATCATTCAGATATCCACCCGCAAAGCCCAGGCCGTCAATTGACAGCCACTTAGGATGGGAGATCCCATCTCTGGCCGTCAATTGTCAATGGCCAGGTATTGAAGTGGTTAAAGGATCACTAAAGGAAAAAAAAATTTGGGCTGAAATGACTGTTTACAGAGTATAGAGACATAATAGTTAACTGATTCCTTTTAAAAATGATTAAAAATAGATAAAAATCAATCATATAATCAACCTACAGTTTTAGTTTCGTTTTTGCTGTTGTTTCCTGTCTCTCTGATGTACAGAGCCAGAGAGCCAATAAAGGGCAGTAATGGTTTGTCTAAAACCCCTCAGCCCAATCTAGTTTCAGTTGACACACAGTAATTACACCTCCTTGATTAGTGACCACAGTGAGAAAGCTCCCAGGACTGTGGTTATAAGGAAACTGTCCAGAACAGAGCAGGATTACAGCAACATCAAAGCAAAAACGAACAATGAGAACATGAAAACAGCACTGCAGTAAGGTAAAGGAAGCTAGTTAGCTAAAAAAAAAAAAAATTCCTTTAGTGACCCTTTAAAAATCTCCATAGGTGACATTAAATTTTTTTTTACAGGTTGCCTGTTTAGAGTTACAGAGGAGGTCTAGCGCTAGAATTATTATTGCTGCACCAATGTTTTAAAAGTTACAGTTCACTTTAATGCCAGCTTCTGGCAAAACTAAATAAATCAATGGCTTCCTTGTATGGTCCCTGCTCATAGGGACCATACAAGGTCAACTACTGACCACCGAGGCTCTGATAAAAGAGGTCCGCCTCTGAAACGTGTAAGCCATAAATGTCGGTCTGATGCCATCTGATCCATGTTGGTACCTTGGTCGCTGGGCAATACTGTCTACCAGTACAACTGTCTAATAAGCGCTGTCTTTCAACTCCGTTTGTGAGTATGACTATTGGTTTTAATAATTCAATAAAATCCCTTTAAATGATAATGCACTAGGTCGGTGCGCCCTCCTTTTTCTTTTGTATGGTAGCATTTAGATCACGGTTGGTGTACAGCGCAAACCCCAGAATTGTAACTTCCTGCTCGTGTAATTGGTTCTCTGCCTTTCCTAGCGTATGACTAGACATGTGCATTAGTTTTCGTCCGAATGCATTTTGAATTTTGGGTATTTTCATTACCGTTTTAACAAACGAAAACGAACATGCAGAACATGAAATACGAAAGATCCGACATAAAAAATTGCTTTATTTTTGTTTTCGTTGCTACAACATTTCGATATAGATAGAAGATTCGATATGATGGTGACAATAGAAATCTGTGTCTATCGAATCTGCGGTTGAATGTGCCTAACCTAACTCTATTCAGACCAAGATTATTCTACATAGAGAGGGAAGATTCGACATTATAGAGACAGTGTTGGGTAGACCATTCGACATGAACAACGAAGATTCGACGAAGCAGCGAAAAACATACAAACGTTAAATCTGTCATTGAAGGCTTTTGGTGTCTGTCGAAAGTTCTAAGAAGATTCAACAAGCAGCTAAACATTGTCGCAATCCTACATTTCCGGTCAAATGCTCCGCCCACAGGCTATAGAAGAATTTGAATGTTGGTTGACTAGTAATAATAATTTATAAATATAATTATTAGTGTCATACAACATTAGAATTCTTCTGTAGCTTTTAGGCGGAAAATTTGACCGGAAATGTACGTTTGCGGCGTTGTACAGTTTAGCTGCGCCATCAAATCTTCTTAGAACATTCCACAGACACCATAAGCCTTCAATGACAGATTCAAACTTAATTTATTCGGATTTTCGGACAAATGCGTTTTTTAACAAAACAAAATAAAAAAACAAATTTTGGCAGTAAATAAATTAATCCATTTTTGGGACGAAAACGAAATTCTGAAACAAAATATTTCAGTGTGCACATGTCTATGTATGACTATGGAGGGAACTAAGCATTTAGGAAGAAACTGTAATGCCGCGTACACACAATTGGAATTTCCAGCCACATTTGTGAGACCGTTTGTATGCAAGACAAGTTTGACCCAACATTCCGTCGGGAAAAAAAACATGCCTTTTTGTCAGAATGTCCGATCGTGTGTACGCGGCATAAGAATTGGAAGTAATTGGAATCTGTGTTTTTTTCGTACAAAAGTTTGCTCAAAAATTCTTATAAAACTGACCAGAGGGTGTTTTTTTTCCTCTCTCCATCAAAGTGAATTTGCGTTCCGAGAGCTCTTCTCAGGGTTCGGAAATGTGTCAGTTTTACTCCAAATAACACTTTCTATGCATCTTATTTTCAGGACAGATGGGGCTTTTTCTTCATAGCAGATTTGGGCACATATTTTAACTTAATATGTTTTAACCAGATTAAAAGAAATTGTAAACAATACATTTTCCATTGGTTTTAACAACACCGTTCTTCCATTAATCCTGCAGCACCAGATTTTTACCCAAAAATATAACAGATAAAGCCTTCAGACTACACATATACCATATAAATGTGATTTTCTGGTAAATGGGTCTGGAAAAAGTGAACTAATGTCACAAACTGATTCACCCACACTTGGCAGCATGGTTCCAGTACTGGCAATAGTCCGCAGCAGTGCCACCTTCTCCAATAGGACAACGACGCTAAACATACAGCCAAAGCTACAATGGAATGGATTAGATCAAAGCATATTCATGTGTTAGAATGGCCCAGTCACAATCCAGACCTAAATCACATTGAGAATCTGTGGCAAGACTTGAAAATTGCTGATCACAGACGCTCTCCATCCAATCTGACAGAACTTGAGATATTTTGCAAAGAAAAATGGGCAGAAATGTTCCTCTCTAGATGTACAAAGCTGGTAGAGACACCCCCAAAAAGACGTGCAGCTGTAATTGCAGAGAAAGGAGGTTCTACAGAGTATTGACTCCGGGGGGCGCCATACAAATGTACCCCTCTGGCCTGCCCCCAGTGCCCTGTCCCTCTGGCCTGCCCCCAGTGCCCTGTCCCTCTGGTCTGTCCCTAGTGCCCTGTCCCTCTGGTCTCCCCCCCCCTGTCCCATTTTGTTAAAGTTGTTGTAGGTAATATTTAATTGTGTAACTTGATTCTGCATAAAACATTTAACAGTGTCATTCCATGAGACAATCAATGAGGGCGTGTTTAGGGGTGCTATTAGGCACGGGGCAGTGTATGAATTAGGTGGGGCAACTGGTGGCGAGTAACTCTTGAGACCTGGCTAGTAGCTCAGGGGTTGCTGTATAATATATATATATATATATATATATATATATATATATATACAGAGCTTTTTTTTCTCAGAAAATAGGTACAGGAACTCAACCACGACCCCTGTTCAGATTTCACAAACAGTAGAAGGGTCTTAAAGGTGCGTTAAATACCAGAATTACATTACACACAGAGTGCAGAGCTGTCACTTGTAAACACAGCGGTAGATTCATATAGAGATAGAGATACGACGGTGTATCTACGGATACGCCGTTGTATCTCTGAGATACACCGTCGGATCTTAGGCTGCAATCTCTTGCTGGCCGCTAGGTGGCGCTTCCGTTTGTATACGCGACGAATATGCAAATGAGGAGAACCGCTGATTCGCTGAACCGCTGATTCAGAAACGAACGCCTGGCCGTCGATTTTTTTTACGTCGTTTGCGTTCGGCTTTTTCCGGCGGATAGTTACCCCTGCTATATGAGGGGTAACTGCGGCGTATCCTATGTTAAGTATGGCCGTCGTTCCCGCATCGAGTTTTGAATTTCTTACGTTTACGTAAGTCGTTAGCGAATATGGCCATATGTACTTTGCGTTAACGTCAAAACCAATGACGTCCTTGCGTCGTCATTTGGTGCAATGCACGCTGGGAAATTTAGCCGGCGGCGCATGCGCAGTTAAATCGGCGCGGGGACGCGCCTGATTTAAATAGAACACTCCCCCTAGCTGTGGGATTTGAATTCCGCCGGGGGATTTACGATCCGCAGGCACAACTTTCGAGGCAAGTGCTTTCTGAATACAGCACTTGCCTCAAAAACTGGCACTGGCGGATCGTAAATAAGATAAATCACGCGGATCTAACGATCCGCTGATCTATGTGAATCTACCCCACAGAAATCAGACGTCTGTGTTTACAAGTAACTGTGGTTAGCAGTAGTGTTGAGCGGAATACGCCATATTCGATTTCGCGATATTGCGCGAATATATAGAAGAATATTCGCGAATATTCGCTAATATCGAATATTCGTGATATTTTATCCAAAAAAATTTTTTGCGAAATTCTCATAAACGAAGATCATTTCCTGTACTACTAAACTAATATGCACTAAACACTAACTCTACACTAACTCTACTTAAAAGAAAGGAGAATAAGGGGGCAAAAGAAGGGCGGAGAAGATAATCGCGCAATATTCCTATTGCGCGATTATCTTCTCCGCCCTTCTTTTGCATCAGAGCCAATCAGAATAACTCGAATATTCGGCAAAAGGAATATCGCGCAATATTCCTTTTGCCAAATATTCGAGTAATTCTGATTGGCTCTGATGCAAAAGAAGGGCGGAGAAGATAATCGCGCAATATTCCGTTTGTCGAATATTCGAATTATTCTGATTGGCTCTGATGCAAAGGAAGGGCCGAATAGCTGATGCGATTCTTTTATGTTGCCGAAAATTCGCAATGCGAATTTTTGGCAACATAAAAGAATTGCATCAACTACTCGGCCCAGGGTCTCTCTCTAATCATACCAGCAATGCTTTTAGACGTCGATGGAGATCACTAGGATGTGATCTGTTTTAAAAATAAATTTGAAAAAATACGAATATTCGCCATAGCGAATATTCGCCGCAATATTCGAGTTATTCGCGAATACTCGAATATGCAATATTCGTAGCGAATATTCGCAATGCGAATATTCGTGAGCAACACTAGTGAGCAGACACCAAAGTGTCTGAGTCAGAGGTGGTGGAGTTCCCCCAAGTTCCCCCTGAAAAAAAGCCCTATATATATATATATATATATATATATATATATATAAATATATATATATACACACACACAGTATCTCACAAAAGTGAGTACACCCCTCACATTTTTTAAAATATTTTCTTGACAACACTGAAGAAATGACACTTTGCTACAATGTTGTGTAGTGAGTGTACAGCTTGTATAACAGTGTAAATTTGCTGCCCCCTCAAAATAACTCAACACACAGCCATTAATGTCTAAACCACTGGCAACAAAAGTGAGTATACCCCTAAGTGAAAATGTCCATATTGGGCCCAAAGTGTCAATATTTTGTGTGGCCACCATTCATTTCCAGCACTGCCTTAACCCTCTTGGGCATGGAAGTCACCAGAGCTTCACAGGTTGTCACTGGAGTCCTCTTCCACTCCTTCATGACGACATCACAGAGCTGGTGAATGTTGGAGACTTTGGGCCAGATTCAGAGAGCCATTACGCCTGTCTAACTGGTGTTAGACAGGAGTACTTTCAAATTACGCGCGCCGTATCACTAGTTTGAATCCTCAAACCATGATACGGCGGCGTTGGGCTTCGATCTGACAGGCTTACGTCTTCGTACGCCTTCGGATCTACGCTGCAATCTTTTTGCGGCCGCTGGGTGGAGTTTGCGTCGTTTTCAGCGTCGGGGTATGCAATTGAGCTTTTTCCGGCGATCCTCGAAGTTACGAGCGTCGTTCGCAATCGCGTACGTCATTTTTTCGCTACGTAAAGTTAAACCAGCTATTAGCTGGTCTAACGTTACGCGGCCCATGTTAAGTATGGCCGTCGTTCCCGCGTCGACTTTCAATTTTTTTTTTTTTTTTGCGTAAGTCGTCCAGGAATAGGAATGTCCGTAAACGACGCTACTCAAAAAAAAAATGACGTAACAACTGCATGCGCAGTTCGATCGCCGCGGGGACGCGCTTAATTTAAATGCCTCACGCCCCCTAATCGCGTAGTTTGATTCCGCCCGGAGATATACACTACGCCGCCGTACCTTACGGGCCAAAATCTCTCTGAATTCCTCCTAGATGCCAGGTAAAGTACGGCGGCGTAGAGTATCTCTGATACTCTGCGGGAATCGAATTCTTTCCGAATCTGGCCCTTTGCGCTCCTCTACCTTCCGTTTGAGAATGTCCTACAGATGCTCAATAGGGTTTAGGGCTAGAGACATGCTTGGCCAGTCTATCACCTTTACCCTCAGCTTCTTTAGCAAGGCAGTGGTCATCTTGGGGTCGTTATCATGTTGGAATACCGCCCTGCGGCTCAGTCTCTGAAGGGAGGGGATCATGCTCTGCTTCAGTATGTCACAGTACATGTTGGCATTCATGGTTCCCTCAATGATCTGTAGCTCTCCAGTGCCGGCAGCACTCATGTTGCCCTCGACCATGACACTTCCACCACCACCATGCTTGTCTGCAGGGAAGACACACTTGTCTTTGTACTCCTCACCTGGTTGCCGCCACACACACTTGACACCATCTGAACCAAATACGTTTATCTTGGTCTCATCAGACTACAGGACATGGTTCCAGTAATCCACGTCCTTAGTCTGCTTGTCTTCAGCAAACTGTATGCAGGCTTTCTTGTGCATCATCTTTAGAAAAGGCTTCCTTCTGGGGCGACAGCCATGCAGACCAATTTGATGCAGTGTGAAGCGTATGGTCTGAGCACTGACAGGCTGACCCCCCCCACCACTCATATGTCTATTTCCCAAAGACAACCTCTGGATATGACGCTGAGCACTTGCACTCAACTTCTTTGGTGGACCATGGCAAAGCCGGGTTCTGGGTGGCACCTGTCCTGTTAAACCGCTGTATGGTCTTGGCCACCGTGCTGCAGCTCAGTTTCAGGTTTCTTGGCAATCTTCTTATAGCCTAGGTCATCTTTATGTAGAACAACAATTCTTTTTTTTTTCAGATCCTCAGAGAGTTCTTTGCCATGAGGTGCCATGTTGAACTTCCAGTGACCAGTATGAGTGAGTAAGAGCGATAACACCACATTTAACACACCTGCTCCCCATTCACACCTGAGACCTTGTAACACTAACGAGTCACATGACACCGGGTAGGGAAAATGGCTAATTGGGTCCAATTTGGACATTTTCACTTAGGAGGGTACTCACGTTTGTTGCCAACAGTTTAGACATTATTGGAGTTATTTTAAGGGAACAGCAAATGTACCCTGTTCTACAAGCTGTACACTCATTACTTTACATTGTAGCAATGTAACAGTGTTGTCACATGAAAAGATATAATAAAATATTTACAAAAATGAATTTGAGGGGTGTACTCACTTTTTTGAGATACTGTATGCCAGTTTTGCTGCAGAAGGTTCTATACGTGGTACAGATGCTCCACTTTACAGGCAGACTTATTTTGAGGGGATATCAAATTTTACACTGTTATACAAGCTGTACACTCACTTCTTTACATTGTAGCAAAGTGCCATTTCTTCAGTGTTGCCTCATGAGAAGATAGAATAAAATATTTACAAATTTTGTGAGATACTGTATGTGTGTGTATATACAGGGCTGGACTGGGACAAAAATGTGGCCCTGGACATCATCCAGACCGACCCACTTTAACTTTGCAAACACACACAAAAACAGTATATATACTGTTGGGGGTGGTGGGCACAGTGGCACACCAGGGGGGGGGGGGGACACAGTGGGACACACCCGGGTGGAGGAATTTACAGCGGGACAGCGTGGGGGTTGAAGGACACAGGGGGACACCGTGGGGGGTAGAGGACACCATGGAGGGGGTGAAGGGCACAGTGGGGCACCAAGGGGGGTGGAGGACACAGGGGGTAGGGTTGCCACCTTTTCTTCAAGTCAAACCCGAACACTTTAGCGACCCACAGCAAGTTTTTTTATAATATAACCTATACATATATTTTGCTATTAAACCCCATTTCTGATCATTAAAAATTAATTCCAAGAGTTCCCCTTTACATCAGAGTCCTCAGAATTCCCCTTTTAAATCTGAATCCACAGAGTTACCCTTTTACATCTGAACTCGCAGAGTTCCCTTTCACTGTAAGGGGGGACTCTGCAGACACTGATGTAAGGGGAAACTCTTGGGACTCTAACATAAGGGATGCTCTGGAAACTATGATGTAAGGGGGAACACTGGGAACTCTGATATACAGGAGGACTCTGATGTAAGGGGGAACACTGAGAACTCTGATGTACGGAGAAGAATCTGATGTAAGGGGGGAAGCTGTGGCCTCTGGTGTAAAGGGGAACTCTGATGTAAGGGGGGACACTGAGAACTCTGATGTACGGAGAGGGCTCTGATGTAAGGGGGAACATTGTGACCTCTGGTGTAAAGGGGAACTCTGAAGCCCCGTACACACGACAGGGAACCTCGACGGGCGGAACACATCGTCCTGCCCGTTGAGGTTCTCTGCCGGCCGTCAGAATCTGCGACCCGCCTGTCGGGAATGGCAACCAGCCATTCATCCCGACGGGCCGTCGAGCAAATACAGAACCTGTTCTGTATTTGCTCGACGGGTTTCCCGACGGGCGGGGCGAGCAGAGAGCGTACAAACAGCCGAGGTTCTCGCTGGAATGCAGCTCCCAGCGAGGTTCTCGCTGGTTTCTGGCGAGAACCTCGGCCGTGTGTACGGGGCCTGATGTAAGAGGTGCTCTGAGAACCCTGATTCACCTTTGTGTACTCAATCAGAGGCAGGAGAGAGAAGGGGGAGAGACATTCACAGACAGGGATGGATGGTGAGCTCACTCACCCCCCTGACAGTCAGCACCTCTCATCCAGATGTATCTGAGGCTGCTGGACTTCAAATTTCCAACCCCAACTTTCCCTTTATGTAGCACAGCACTAAGGATTGGAGTGTGGGCAGACACAGAGGGGACGGGGTGGGGGACGGGGACTGGGTGTAGATCAATCCCTCTCTCAGGCAGTGTGAAAGAGACAACTGCAGCCATAAACCCTGCTGGCCAGCCATAGTCCAGGCTAAATAATGTGTCCAGGTTTCAGGCTTTCTGAAATCCGGACACATGATTCCAAACCCGAACTGTCCAGGTGAATCCTGGACAGGCGGCAACCCTAACAGGGGGACAACATGGGGGGGTGGAGGACACCATGGGGAAGGGGTGAAGGACACAGTGGGACATCATGGGGGGTGAAGGACACAGTGGGACACCGTGATGGGTGGAGGACACTACTTTGACAAGCTGTCACTCAAACCGGCCCACTGAGCCATCGGCCCACCGGGAAACTCCCAGTAGTCCCAATGGCCAGTACATGCCTTTGTATATCTATCTATCTATAGATAAATAGATAGATAGCCATATATAATGTTTGTGCCTGGAGTTCACCTTTAACTGTCTGCAGTCTTACATTCACAAGTGCATTTTGTATTTCCTTTCATTTCAGATTTCAAATATCCAGTACAGGGGCCTCCCCGTCTCTGGGATCTCATGATAGGAGCAGTGATATATCACCTGTGAAGCAGTTTTGGTAATAAATTCTACAAGAAAATTCAGCTTTCCGCTTTAGTAACACTAAGTGAGTAGCGGAAGTGTGGTGCAAGCATACTGGGAATAAAAAAAAAATGACAGAAACTAGAGAGAGATAGATGGCTCATATATTAATCACTTAGCTGCCACATCATGTAGTAGAAATGTCATTGATTCTGGGCATATTCTACATTCCTATCCCACGGAGGCAACCTCAAAATGGCAGGCTGTTAGCAGAAGGATACCTCTGCGCCCACCCGGTACAGAAATAATATTTACTTCCTCCCTGAGACATTGCGAATGGCATATCTAGAGAATGATTGCTGGACTAAGACAAAAACCGTGGCAAGAAATTGTGCCTGTTAAAGCAAACCAGTCACCTAAACACAAGAGGGCATTTAACCACTTCAGCACCCGGACCATATGGCTGCCCAAAGACCAGAGCCCTTTTTGCGATTCGGCACTGCGTCCTTTTAACTGACAATTGCGCGGTCGTGCAGCGTGGCTCCCAAACAAAATTGGCGTCCTTTTTTCACAATTTTGAAATAATAAAGCTTTTTGCTATAATAAATATCCCAAAAAAATATATAAAAAACATTGGGCCAGATTCACAAAGACTTAAAGGGTCACTAAAGGAAAACATTTTTTTTGCTGAAATGACTGTTTACAGGGTATAGAGACATAAAAGTTTACTGATTCCTTTTCAAAATGATTAAAAATAGATAAAAATCAATCATATAATGTGCCTGCAGGTTAGTTTCACTTTTGAACTGGCTTCATGTTTCTGTGAAGTAGAAATAGACACACAGAACAAAAACAAACAAATCCAGGGCAGTGTTTTGTTTTTAAAATGAATTCTGGAAAGTATTAGACACACAGTAATGACAGCTTAGACCACTGTGAGAAAGCTCCCAGCACTGTGGTTATAAGGAAACAGACAAGTAGGAAGTGTGGAGAACAGAGCAGGATTACAGCAACTTCAAAGCAAAAACGAACAATAAGGTCATGAAACCAGTACTGCAGTAAGGTAAAGGAAGCTATTTAGCTAAAAAAAAAAAATCCTTTTGTGATCCTTTAAGACGGGCGTATCAGTAGATACACCGTCATAAGTCCTAATCTGAGCCCGCGCACATTTAAGCGTATGCTCATAATGAGATACGCTTAAATGTTGCTAAGATACGAGCGGCGTAAGGCACTTACACCGTCGTAGCTTAGTTGCATATTTACGCTGGCTGCTAGGTGGCGTTCCCATCGTAAAATATGCAAATGAGCAAATACGCCGATTCCCGAACGTACGCCAGGCCGGTGTATCTGTTTACGCCGTTTACGTAAGACTTAGGCCCGGCGTAACGTTACCCCTGCTATAGTGAGGCGCAGCCAATGTTAAGTATGGACGTCGGGACAGACGTAATTTACGTCGTTTGCGTAAGTCGATTCACAATGGAGCTTTGCGTTAGTTACGCTCACGTCGCTTTCATTGACAATTAGCGACGTGATTTGGAGCATGCGCACTGGGATTCAGTCACGGCCGGGCGCATGCGCAGTTCGTTCGGCGCGGGGACGGCGCTTGATTTAAAATGCTACACGCCCCCTACCCGCCAAATTTGAATTCCGCCGTGTCATTTACGCTACGCCGACTCAACTTTACAGGCAAGTGCTTTGTGAATAAAGCACTTGCCTGAAAAAGTTGCGGCGGCGTAATGTAAATGACATACGTTACGTCCGAACACAGATAAGACGGGCTACGTGAATCTAGCCCATTGATTTTTCTCAGTTTAGGCCGATACGCATTCTTCTACATATTTTTGGTAAATAAATTTGCAATAAGCGTTTATTGATTGGTTTGCGCAAAAGTTATAGCGCCTACAAAATAGGGAATAGTTTTATGGTATTTTTATTAATATAAAAAACATTGGCACTTATCATCCAAAAGTAAAACAGCACACAGTCACTAGGATCTTCAGCTCAGGTCAGAACTCACAAAGTCACATGGCAGCTGATGAACAATTCCCAGTTTCCACCAGACACTCTTCAGGGAAGGAGAGGTTAATTCTCACAATGCCACTGGACGGCTACCCACATTCCAGCTTCCACCAAACACTCTTCAGTGAGTTCTCCCGACCAGATCCTTAGGTGAAGTCAATTATTAGCCCCATGGGGTATTTAGGTAATAGGACCCCCACCTCTGCTATACCTAAGACCTCAATGAACATCAGCAAACTCCAGCAGAACTGCCTCAAAGGGGCAGCAGCCACTGAGGCTGTGGACATTTTCCAGCAGGACAAGAACATGCTGCTTCAGACCCCAGATTATTTATGTTCACCCCACCACCTACTGATTAGACATGTGCAATTTTTTTAGTTTACGAATACGTTTTCCGTCATTATTCGTTATTTTCGTTGATTCGTTAACCTACAAATGAACGAATGGTTTAGCGCAAATAATAACGAATAACGATATTTCCCAAAAAAAAGGAATATGGAAAACTACGAAGATACGAAACTACTAAATGTAAAAGAACAACACAACGAAAGAAAAAATAAACGAAAACATAGCAATAACGAAAATACCGAACACAAAAAAATAAATCATAATTACGAAAAATAAACGAAAATGCAAACTTACTAATATTCGAAGAACGAAAAGAAAACAACCAAAATGCCGAACAAAGAATAAAAAAAACAAAAACGGAACCAATGAAAAATAAATTACGAATCTTCGGAAAACGGAAATGAAATAACGTAAATTCACTTTCATTAGTACTGTGACCAATAGCCACTCAGCGCTGTCCCTTCCCCTGAAGAGGTTTGTTCCTTCCCCCAATGAGCTTCTTTCTTATTACCTAGTGGCTCCTTGTGTCTTTATTAGTGTTGCTCACGAATATTCGTATTGCGAATATTCGGCTCGAATATGGCATATTCGAGTATTCGCGATATATTCCGAATTTCACGGTGAATATTCGCTATTTTGAATATTTGTATTTTTTCAATTTTTTTTTAGAACAGATCACATCCTAAAAGCATTGCTGGTATGATTAGAGACCTTGGGCCGAGTAGCTGCAGCGATCATTTTATATTGCCGAAAAATCGCAATGCGATTATTCGGCAATAGCGATATCGCACGATTATTTTCGAGAAATTCACAATATTGTTTTTAGCTAAAATAACACATATATTCGATTTCAGAGTGTTACTGTCGAAATTCCGCAATCAATTTCTCATTCGCATTTTTGCAAAATTACGATAAAATATCAAGAATATTCTGAGCCAATCAGAGTGCTCCTTCCGCATTTGCCGAATATTCGCAATTATTTTGTATCGTAATATATCACGAATATTCTGAGCCAATCAGAGTGCTCCATTCCGCATTTCTCGAAATTTCGCAATTATTTTGTATTATAAAATATCACAAATATTCTGAGCCAATCAGAGTGCTCCATTCCGCATTTCTCGAAATTTCATTCGCATTCGCAATTCGCAAATTCGCAATTCGCATTCGCATTCGCAATAGCGAAATTTCGCAATCATTTCATTTCCAAAAAATATCGCAAATATTCGCATTTAACGAATATATCTCGAATATTCGACTATGTATTCGAGATATATCGCGAAATCGAATATGGCATATTCTGCTCAACACTAGTCTTTATCTGTGTTAGACTGCAGTGCATTCCATCCAGAGTCCAGATAGGGTGTGTTTGGGTAGGTTGCACCGGTTTTGTGGATCTGTCAAGTCAATCGCAGTAAATTACGATGTTTTACAAATTACGACGAGTAGTGTGTCGAATAAACGTAAAATTTATTTTAACAGAATTACGAATGCAAATAAAATCTACAAAAGAACGTTGTTACAATCAAATGAAATTAGACACGAAAATACGAATGATCATAAAGCAACAAAGATTTATTTCTTACGAAAATACGAACGCGGCATGTTGAAAAATATAATGTAAATACGAAAATCAAAACAACGAAAAATAAACCAACGTAAAAACGAATGAACGAATAAATTCATTGTAAAAATACGAACGAGGCAAAATACAAAATTTAACGAAAATACTAATCTCGAATCAACGAAAAATAAACGAACATAAAAAAACGGAAACGGAAAAAAAAGTGTTACGAAAATACTAAAGAGTACGAATACGATAACTAACGTCTTAAGAAATTACGACTCGTTACGAATCACGATAAACGAACAGAAACTAAACAGAAATAAACAAAAAAATTTGTTGTGCACATGTCTACTACTGATTACACATCCCCAGGGATTTGCCGAAGCACAATAAATATTCAAGCTGCCCATTTGACTTTCCCAGCCCCTATGTTCTAGAAAGCTCTAGAAGGCAGGGGGGAATAGAAGATCTGCAAACTGTGAAATTCAGGAGAGCCCAAAGAAAGCAAAAGCTGCTCCAAAAATTGCAGAGGAACCAAATTTACCTACATCTAGGACAAAGATAACACAAAAAACATGCAAAATAAGTACGTTGGTCCCTTTAAATGCTCAACGGCAGCACAATATATATGTTACAAACCGTGTGCATAAAACATAACATTTCATATCCCAATCCATAAATACAATGCATCCTCATTAAATAAATGGATATATTAATTAATAGTGTATAAATACTCTTTAACCACTTAAGGACCGCCTAACGCCAATATACGTCGACAGAATGGCACGGCTGGGCACAATCACGTAAGAGTACGTCCCCTTTAAGTGCCCAGCCGTGGGTCCGAAGCTCCGCGGCCACGTAGCCAGCGGACCCGATCGCCGCCGGTGTCCCGCAATCGGTCACAGCAGCTGAAGAACGGGGAGAGGTGGCTGTGTCAGTGATCGACTGTTCTCTGATATAGGGAAAGACAATCAATGACGTGACAACTCCAGCCCCGCCCCCCTACAGTTAGAAACACATATGAGGTCACACTTAAACCCCTTACAGCGCCCCCTAGTAGTTAACTCCCAAACTGCAATAGTCATTTTCACAGTAAGCAGTGCATTTTTATAGCACTTTTTGCTGTGAAAATGACAATGGTCCCAAAAATGTGTCAAAATTGTCCGATATAATGTTGCAGTCACGAAAAAAAATCGCTGATCGCCGACATTAGTAGTAAAAAAATAATTATTAATAAAAATGCCATAAAACTATCCCCTATTTTGTAAACGCTATAAATTTGGCGCAAACCAAACGTTAAACGCTTATTGCGATTTTGTTTACCAAAAATAGGTAGAAGAATACGTATCGGCCTACCCGGGATTTTTTTTTTTTTTTATATATATATTTTTTAGGAGTATTTATTAAAGCAAAAAGGAGAAAATATTGATTTTTTTTCAAAAATGTCCCTCTATTTCTGTTTATAGCGCAAAAAATAAAAACCGCAGAGGCAATCATATACCACCAAAAGAAAGCTCTATTTGTGGGAAAAAAAGGACGCCAATTTTGTTTGGTGAGCCACTTCGCACAACCGCGCCATTGTCAGTTAAAGTGACGCAGTGCCGAGTCGCAAAAAGTCATGACAAAGAGTCCATGTCACAGTGTTGTGAAAAAATACTGCAAATCCTGTGATCCTCGGATTGCTCCCACACCTGTAAGTGCACAGGCTTCTTACCAGAGACAATAGACCTCAAGATTATAGGCGGTCATCCCAGTTTATGATATACAAGTCAGCGATCTCCACCACTTTGCGCTCCAGTACATCCAGGGATGCCCTATCCATTCCCATAAGGTCAATGCAATATTACCACCATAAAGAAAAAGCAAAAGCAAAATACATTGGGCTAGATTCAGGATGGAGAGCGTAAGTTTGTGCAGGCGTAGCGTATCTGATTTACGTTACGCCGCCGCAATTTTTAAGGGCAAGTGCTGTAATCACAAAGCACTTGCTCTGTAAGTTGCAGCGCCGTAGCGTAAATGGTCCAGCGTATCCCAGCGTAATTCAAATTGGCAATGTAGGGGGCGTTTTGTATGTAAACTAAGTGTGACCCGACGTAATCGATGCACCGAACGAACTGCGCATGCGTCGGCCGTGAACGTAGCCCAGTGCGCATGCTCCGAATCACGTCGCAAATAGTCAATGAAAAGGACGTGAACGTAACTTACGCCCAGCCCCATTCTGAATCGACTTACGCAAATGACGTAAACGACGTACAATAAGACGCTGTCCCGACGTCCATACTTAACATTGGCTGCGCCTCATATAGCAGGGGTAATTTAAGCCGGACTTACGCCTATGCAAACGACGTAAATAAATACGCTACGTTCGTGAATCGGCCGTATCTATCTCATTTGCATATTCGACGCGTAAATCGACGGGAACGCCACCAAGCGGCCAGCTTAATATGCAACTTAGATACAACGGCGTAAGTGACTTACGTCAGTCGGATCTAATGCAAATCTTTGCGTAACTGATTCTATGAATCAGTCGCATAGATAGGACGCCTCCGATGCAGAAATACGACGGTGTATCTCCTACATGAATCTAGCCCATTGTATAATACCTCCATAGAGTTGAGTTAATTTATTCACACCAAGGTACTCACGGTTATATACAATAGAGACAAGCATAATCTGCATTCTTGTTTTTGTTTTCCCGCTGTGCAGTGAAATACGCTCATAAAACTAGAACACCTGGGGCAAAAAAAGTAAATGCACAAAAAGTGAAGCACACAAAAAAGTGCACGTGGTGTATGCTTGGCCCTTCTCCGAAGAGGAAGGGTCCTAGACCTGATTCCCCAGGGGGGCAAGGCTCCTGACAGGGACAAGGGTACTGACTAGTCCATCCGGCCGAAACCAGGCAGACCCCTTTCTTCAGGAGGCACACCGAAGCTGGCCAACCCAAGTACTAAGTGGGGTGCCTCTGAAGGTAGACCCAATGAGAGGGGGAGAACCTGAGCAACAGGCCACATGCCCTTCCCCCAAGACTTTTAGGGCAGACCAGAGGACATATACCCCACTACAGGGAGTGCAGAATTATTAGGCAAATGAGTATTTTGACCACATCATCCTCTTTATGCATGTTGTCTTACTCCAAGCTGTATAGGCTCGAAAGCCTACTACCAATTAAGCATATTAGGTGATGTGCATCTCTGTAATGAGAAGGGGTGTGGTCTAATGACATCAACACCCTATATCAGGTGTGCATAATTATTAGGCAACTTCCTTTCCTTTGGCAAAATGGATCAAAAGAAGGACTTGACAGGCTCAGAAAAGTCAAAAATAGTGAGATATCTTGCAGAGGGATGCAGCACTCTTAAAATTGCAAAGCTTCTGAAGCGTGATCATCGAACAATCAAGCGTTTCATTCAAAATAGTCAACAGGGTCGCAAGAAGCGTGTGGAAAAACCAAGGCGCAAAATAACTGCCCATGAACTGAGAAAAGTCAAGCGTGCAGCTGCCAAGATGCCACTTGCCACCAGTTTGGCCACATTTCAGAGCTGCAACATCACTGGAGTGCCCCACAAGGTGTGCAATACTCAGAGACATGGCCAAGGTAAGAAAGGCTGAAAGACGACCACCACTGAACAAGACACACAAGCTGAAACGTCAAGACTGGGGAAATATCTCAAGACTGATTTTTCTAAGGTTTTATGGACTGATGAAATGAGAGTGAGTCTTGATGGGCCAGATGGATGGGCCCGTGGCTGGATTGGTAAAGGGCAGAGAGCTCCAGTCCGACTCAGACGCCAGCAAGGTGGAGGTGGAGTACTGGTTTGTGCTGGTATCATCAAAGATGAGCTTGTGGGGCCTTTTCGGGTTGAGGATGGAGTGAAGCTCAACTCCCAGTCCTACTGCCAGTTTCTGGAAGACACCTTCTTCAAGCAGTGGTACAGGAAGAAGTCTGCATCCTTCAAGAAAAACATGATTTTCATGCAGGACAATGCTCCAGCACACGCGTCCAAGTACTCCACAGCGTGGCTGGCAAGAAAGGGTATAAAAGAAGAAAAACTAATGACATGGCCTCCTTGTTCACCTGATCTGAACCCCATTGAGAAGCTGTGGTCCATCATCAATGTGAGATTTACAAGGAGGGAAAACAGTACACCTCTCTGAACAGTGTCTGGGAGGCTGTGGTTGCTGCTGCACGCAATGTTGATGGTGAACAGATCAAAACACTGACAGAATCCATGGATGGCAGGCTTTTCAGTGTCCTTGCAAAGAAAGGTGGCTATATTGGTCACTGATTTGTTTTTGTTTTGTTTTTGAATGTCAGAAATGTATATTTGTGAATGTTGAGATGTTATATTGGTTTCACTGGTAAAAATAAATAATTGAAATGGGTATATAGTTAAGTTGCCTAATAATTATGCACAGTAATAGTCACCTGCACACACAGATATCCCCCTAAAATAGCTAAAACTAAAAACAAACTAAAAACTACTTCCAAAAATATTCAGCTTTCATATTAATGAGTTTTTTGAGTTCATTGAGAACATGGATGTTGTTCAATAATAAAATTAATCCTCAAAAATACAACTTGCCTAATAATTCTGCACTCCCTGTAATCTTGGAGTGCATAGTGCTGTGCAAAAAAGTGGGGCCAGATTCTCAAAAGAGATACGACGGTGTATCGCAGGAAACACCGTCGTATCTCTGTTTTTTTTACTGGGTATCTATGCGTGTGATTCCTAGATACATACTGTAGATACAGTGAAGATCCGACAGGTGTAAAACACTTACACCGTCGGATCGTAGATGTAATTACTTTCCTGGCCGCTAGGTGGCCTTTACGTTGATTTCTCATTTGCCTATGCAAATGAGCCTATTACGCCGATTCCCGAACGTTTTTACGCCGCCCCGTTGTTTACTACGTCGTTTACGTAAGCGTAAGGTTACCCCTGCTATATAAGGGGTAACCTTACGAAGTTCCGTCGTATGCCATGTTAAGTATGGCGTCGGGTCAGCGTCGTCTTTTTCCGTCAGTTACGTCGTTTTACTAAGTCGTTCGCGAATAGGGCATTGCGTAAGTGACGATCACGTCGTTTTCACGTCGGTTTCAACAACGTTTTCCGACGTGAGCTGGAGCATGCGCACTGGGCTTTTTTCCCGGCCGGCGCATGTGCAGTTCGATCGACGCGGGGGGGGGGCGCTTAATTTAAATACAAGCCGCCCCCTTTGAATTACGCGGGGATACGCCGGGCCATTTACACTACGCCGCCACAAACTACGGAGCAAGTGCTTGGAGAATACGGCACTTGCTACAGTAAGTTGCGGCGGCGTAGTGTAAATGGCTTACGCTACGCCGCCGCAGATTCTACCAGAATCTGGCCCATAGTGTATAAAAACGAAGGAAAGGGGAAGTGGATAAGTGCTTGGGGTGCCATAGTGCGATACCATGGCCTTCCGCCCAGAAATATAACATTCCTCTTGTCCTAGCCAAAAGGCCCGGCACTAGAGGCAGGTGCGAAAAAATCGTATAGTGACCATGGTGCCAAAAACCCATGGTGAGCTCCCCCACCATGAGAATTACGGCACCCCTGGATTATCACTCCAGGCGCACATACACCACAGGATTCTTTCATATTGCATGAATCTATGTATTGTTGCTGCCACCCACTATTCAGATGGCTGGCTCCCTGGTGAGCGCCGGCCATCTGAAAAACGGCAGCTGGTTGGCTTTGGAAGTGTCTATCAGACCCAGCGGCTCTGATAGGCTTTCCCATTACAGCCCCAAAAGGCTGTAATCGGCTTCCAAATAGTTATCCATTGGACGCACGGGGGGGTGCGTTTCTTGGATAAGACTGACAGGCGTCTCAGCCAATCAGGTTCACCGGTTCTGGTCACCGGTAACCTGATTGGCTGAAGGGTCATCGAGGGCGGGAGAAGACATCGAGGGACAGTGGAAGGAGGATGGCTGACCCCAGAAAAGTAAGTGCTGGGCAGGGGGGGGGGCAAGGGGGCAGCATTTTACAGGGCACAGTGACAAGAATTAAAGGGCACAGTGGCGACAATTAAAAGGAAAAATGGCAACAATTAAAGGGCACAGTGGTAACAATTGATGTTGGCACAGTGGTAACATTTGATGTGGGCACAGTGGTAACAGTTGATGGCATGGCACAGTGGCTGCGTTTGATGGCACAGTGGTGACAATTGATGGCACATCGGCGACAATCAGGGCCGACATCAGGGGGGTACGGGCATTAAACCTGTAAGGGGCCCAATGGTCCCCAGGGCCCCTTACACGCCGGCTGCCCCCCTCCCGTTTTTTTTGCATTACACCTGTAAAGGGCCCAATGGTCCCCAGGCCCCCCCCCTTATTATCTCTCGTCAGTAGAGAAGAGATTACACTTGGTTTTTTTTTCGTCAGTACCCCCAGTTCTTTGCTCCAGGGGGGCCCTGCCTAAAGCTGTGTAAGGGGCCCCAAAATTTGTGATGGCTGCCCTGGCGACAATTGATGGCATGGCACAGTGGCTGCATTTGATGGGCACAGTGTGGCTGCAATTGTTTTTTTTTCCGTTTGTTTGCACCCCCCCAAAAAAATTTGAGCACCAGCTGCCACAGGCACAGTGGTAACAATTGATGTGGGCACAGTGGTAACAATTGATGACATGGCACAGTGCCTGCGTTTGATGGCACTGTGGTGACAATTGATGGGCACAGTGGTGACAATTGATGGCACAGTGGCTGCGTTTGGCATGGCACAGTGGCGACAATTGATGGCACAGTGGTGACAATTGATGGCACAGTGGCAAAAATTGTATGGCACTGTGGCTGTGTTTAATGGCATGGCACAGTGGTGACAATTGATGGGCACAGTGGTGATAAATGATGGCACAGTGGCTGTGTTGCATGGCACAGTGGCTGCATTTGAAGGCATGGCACAGTGGGGACAATTGATGGCACAATGGCGACAATTGATGGCACAGTGGGGACAATTGATGGCACAATGGTGACAATTGATGGCACAGTGGCGACAAATGATGGCACAGTGGCTGCATTTGATGGGCACAGTGGCTGCATTTAATGGGCAGAGTGTGGCCCCAATTAGTTTTTTTCGTTTGTTTGCACCCCCCCCAAAAAAATGTGAGCACCAGCCGCCACTGCTATTTAGTAATAGGCCTAATAAGCTCATCTCTTGAAAGGTCTGAGGGGCACCAATTTTTGGAAAGATACATAAATTATCTTTTTTTTTATATATATATAAGAAGAGTGAGACAGGAAAACCATGCAATGTCCCTACAAGGACAGCGCTTCCTATGTCTCGAAAGAAAAAAATAACAAATATACCGTTAAGTCACACAGCTTACTTGAAGAATTTGAGTTTTGCTTATGCTAGAAGTCATTTATTGTTAATGAACTATGTGGCAGACAACTGCCCGTCTACAACCCCCCTCGGGACCATGCTTCATGATCTTTGTTTCATGTACCAGCAGTGAAACTCAAGAGGCAAGCGGGGATTTTAAGGTTACAACCAGGTGGCTTATTTCATGCATTCCCCTTCCCTCCCTTTGTTCTCGTCTTTGACTGTCAAGTGTGTGGTCTGAAAGGAAGCACAACCACAATGGGGCTGTGCTGATATATATATGTATACACACACACGCACATTATATTGCCGAAAGTATTGGGACACCTGCCTTTACACGCACATGAACTTTAACCACTTCCATACCAGGCACTTACGCACCTTCCTGCCCAGGCTAATTTTCAGCTTTCAGCGCTGTTGCACTTTGAATGACAATTGCGCGGTCATGCTACACTGTACCCAAATGACATTTTTATCATTTTGTTCCCACAAATAGAGCTTTCTTTTGGTGGTATTTGATTACCTTTATTTTTTGTGCAACAACTAAAAAAAGACCAAAAAATTGAGTTTTTTTTATTTTTTATGTCACAATGTAGAGTATAAGATTTTCTATCATCTGTGCCCAGTCTTGCCACACAGAGTTAATCCTGATCTGAGAAATCCTCTTTTAATGTTCAGTGAAAATGAACAGCCTTCCAGATAAAAACCTGCCTAAATAAAAAGTCAGTTTTCTCTCTTCTTGCTTTCGAGTGACAGGTTATTTACATATCTATCTTGGAGATGTTTATCATATGCTATGTTATGTTTATCACAACATGAGGTATAAAAAGTGAGAAATCCACCCCTCCCCCACATAACACATCCTGGTAATATACAATGAACTTTGGATCACCTCTTGTTATGATAAACATGTCCAAGCTAAATATGTAAATAACCTGTTACTGAAAGCAATAACAGAGAAACGGACTTTATAATTTGGCAGGTTTTTATCTGGAATTCTGTTAATTTGCACTGAACATTAAAAGAGGATTACTCAGCGCTGGATTAACTCTGTGTGGCAAGACTGGGCACAGATGATAGGAAATCTTATACTCTACATTGTGGAATCAACATCCACTTACATTTTTTTTGTAAATAAGTACGTTGTCTTCTTCAATTACGGGCACTGATATGGCTGTACTGATGGGCACTGATAAGCTGGCACTGATAGGCACCGATGAGGTGGCACCAGTGAGGTGGCACTGATGGTGGTTGCTGATAGGCGGCACTGATGGTCACTGATAGGCGGCGCTGGAATGCGGCACTGATGGGCACTCCTAGGCTGCACTGATGGGCACTCATAGGCGACACTGATGGGCACTTATGGGTGGCACTGATGGGCACTTATGGGTGGCACAGATGGGCACTGAGAGGTAGCACTGATGGACACTAAGGGGTGGCACTGATACTGATGGTGGCATTGCTGGGCAACACTTTTTTTATGTTGTGCCCAGGTTGCCAGTCAGTACCCATTTGTGGGCACTGATTGGCATCTATTGAGAAGATTTTTTAACATGTGGATGGCCATGGGGTACATTCCTGGCCATCCACATGTTGCCCCCTTCCCTGGTGGTCCCGGTGGCTTCCCTGGTGGTCCAGTGTGGGCATCCGCGGGGGGCTATGCTGATAAACAATCAGCGTATACCCCCTTGTCAGGAGAGCCGCCCATCGGGAGCCGCCCATCGGCTCTCCTCTACTCGCATCTGTCAGACTTGAGTGAGGAAGTGCCGATCAACGGCTCTTCCTGTTTACATTGTGATCAGCCGTGATTGGACACGGCTGATAATGTGGTAAAGAGCCTCCGCTGGAGGCTCTTTACTGAGATCAGACATGCAGGGTGTCAGACTGACACCCCACATCACCGATCGCCGCGCTGCGCGCCGGCATGTTATCCTGCTGGACGTCAAAAGACGTCCAGTCAGGATAACTGAACCATTTCCCGGACGTCAATTGTCTATTGACTGGGCGAGAAGTGGTTAATGGTATCCCAGTCTTGGTCTGTAGGGTTCAATATTGAGTTGGCCCCGCCCTTTGCAGCTATAACAGCTTCATCTCTTCTGGGAAAGGCCGTCCACAAGGTTTAGGAGTGTGTGGGAATGTTTGACCATTCTTCCAGAAGCATATATAGCCATGCCCCAGTAGGGGCTGCTGATTACTGGGGTTCACCTGTCACCCCGCCCAGCCAGACACCCATCTCTCAGTCACTCAGATACATAGAACAGCCTAGAGCTTTGTTTTTTATTGAGTATTGAATTTGGATAGGAATAGTAAATTATGGGATGCCCAGGAGGAATATTCAGTGCAATCTTGCTTAGGACTTCTATATACAATCCAGTATATACACTCCGGTCTTCTCTCCAGCACAAACACTTGCTGCACACTGTTTCTCCTCCAGCACTTCCCTTGCTGCAGACTGTTACTCCTCCACAGGGGCGGACTGACCATTCGGGCACTCGGGCACTGCTTGAGGGCCCCATGCCACTAGGGGGCCCCATCAGGGTTGCCAGCCTCAGTAAAACCAGGGACAGTATGTAAAAATCTGTGTTTTTAAAAAAAATCTCAAGATTATAGCTGCCTCGCCTCTCCAGTACCTTTTCAGTGTGTGTATATTGTGTGTGTATATTGTGTGTGTATATTGTGTGTCTGTGTATGTATACTGTATATGTGTGTATACTGTGTGGCCCCATAATCTATTGCCTGGGGGCCCCATAATCTCCTATTGCCCTGGGGCCCCATAATCTCCTATTGCCTGGGGGCCCCATAATCTCCTATTGCCTGGGGGCCCCATAATCTCCTATTGCCCGGTGACCCCATAATCTCCAATTGCCCGGGGGCCCCATAATCTCCAATTGCCCAGGGGCCCCATAATCTCCAATTGCCCGGGGGCCCCATAATCTCCTATTGCCCGGGGGCCCCATAATCTCCTATTGCCCGGGGGCCCCATAATCTCCTATTGCCCGGGGGCCCCATAATCTCCTATTGCCCGGGGGCCCCATAATCTCCTATTACCCGGGAACCCACATGAGTTGTCAGTCTGCCCCTGCTCCTCCAGACTAGTTAGAACCGCATGGGTAGGCTTGACACTACTTCAGCCAGGCCTCTGTGAACTACCTTTTGTGGGCAGGGACCTTGGGCCTCTGTGGTGTAGAAATAGTTCAGATGCTAACTGTCCTCTGCTCAGCTACAACTCCCAGATAGCTCCCTTCAGGCCCTGACAGATAGCATGGCTGCAAAGACCTCTTTCTACTGCCCTGCTCATAGTCCTCTCTCTTCACCCATCTCTCAAACTGTAATCTCCCAGTTCTCTCAAGCATGTCTCCACAGTCCTCCCGACCATGCTCACTCACCAGCGCTCCTGACTGCAACCAATTGTCCTCCCTGGAGACTCTTAGAAGTGTTCCCGCTGTTCTTTACTTGCTCTCTTATGTGCAGAATCTCGTCACTCCTTCTTGATGCACCCGAGCCAAAGCCCAGGGTCATCCCCCAGACTGGGAAGCTTCCCGTGGGCCCCGGCAGCCTCCACACTCTCTCACTTCAGCTCTACCACCCGACGTCTCCCCCACTGGGCTGACTCCAGGTATTTAGGAAGGCCTGCCCCCTGCCAATCAAAGTTAGGGATTGGTCAGGGTTTCCTAAGATACCCCAGGCAGCTCCGCCTCTTCTCCCCTCCTCTCCTTCCAGATCTTTCTAGAAGAAAAGAGCAGGTGACAGTGATACTACCTGTGAGTCACCCAGTCCTGCCCTGAGCCACTCCCAGCCCAGAATGAAACCAAACAGGCCTAGCCACCAGCTAGGCCTGCCTACATTTTCCTTCAATCCAGAAAAATTCTAACTCTAGCACCTACCTAACTAGAGGGTGCTACACTTAGGGCTCTTTCACACGGGGCGGATCAGTAATGATCCGCCCGTGCACCTCTGTTTGCTCATTGGAGATCGCTCCGTTGATCTCCGCTGAGCTGCCGGATGACAGGGCGACCTCCGTACACTGAGCAGAGACCGCCCTGTCTTTCCTCCGCTCTCCCCTATGGGAAATCGGATGAACACAGACCGTCTGTCCTTGTTCATCTGATCCGATCCGCCAGACGGAAGGAAAAGTAGGTATACTTTGGCGGATGGGATGTCAGCAGACATGTCTCCGCTGACATCCGCAATCCCATAGGGATACATGTATGTCTGTTTTTCATCCGTGTGAAAGAGCCCTTAGTCGGATTTCAAAAGCATCTTCTTTGCAAATATTTATTCCAGCATAGACAGCAGTTACAGCATGGCAGAACTAACGCGTTTCAGCTTAAAGCCTTCCTCATAGCATGGAAATGTACACATTTATATAATGACAGAACTGCCCCTAAGAATAGGGGCAGTGCATGATTAGTTTAACCCCTCATATGCTACAAAAAAGGTTAATGTCAATTCTGTTATTCATTCCACTTGGCACTCTGGTGTTAAGGTTATGTATCCACCACACCTCACACTGAAGTAAGATGTGGTGTGTGTCACCTCCTCTGTATGGTCTTCCAACCTGCTCCAAACCCCCAAAAAAGGAAAAGGAGTTAAGGTTATCGTCATGTATTTCCCTAAAATGCTTGGATACGTGGGATTGGGAAATATTCTTTGCATTGACATTCGATGTATCATTAACCACTTAAGCCCCGGACCATTAGGCAGGTTTAGGACCTTGCCTCTTTTTCCGATTTGGCACTGCGTCGCTTTAACTGACAATTGCGCGGTCGTGCGACTTGGCTCCCAAACAAAATTGTTGTCCTGTTTTTTCCCCACAAATAGAGCTTTCTTTTGGTGGTGTTTTGCACTATAAACAACAATAGAGCGACAATTATGAAAAAAAATCAATATTTTTTACTTTTTGCTATAATAAATATCCCCAAAAAAACTAAAAACAAAAAAAATTTCCTCAGTTTAGGCCGATACGTATTCTTCTACCTATTTTTGATATAAAAAAATCCCAATAAGCGTTTATCGATTGTTTGCGCAAAATGTATAGCGTTTACAAAATAGGGGATAGTTTTATGGCATTTTTATTATTATTATTTTTTTACTACTAATGACGGCGATCAGCGTTTTTTTTTTCATGACTGCCTCATTATGGCGGACACATAGGACAATTTTGTCACATTTTTGGGACCATTGGCATTTTCACAGCGAAAAGTGCTAAAAAAATGCACTGATTACTGAAAATGACAATGCAGTGAATGGGGTTAACCACTAGGGGGCGGTGTAGGGTTAAAGTGTGACCTCAGATGAGTTTCTAACTGTAGGGGGCGGGGCTGGACATGTGACTTCAGTGATCGTCTTTCCCTATATCAGGGAACAGACAATCACTGACATTGCCACAATGAAGAACGGGGAAGGGGTGTTTACACTCACCTCTCCCCGTTCTTCAGCTCCTGTGACCGATCACGGGACACCGACGGCGATCGGGCCATGGGTCCTGCGGGCGAGGTCATGGAGCTTCGGACCGGGTTGGGGCAAGCCGCCAGCGGCGCGCCCGCGATCCCACGACTGGGCTCTTAAAGAGGACGTACAGGTACGTGCTTGTGCCCAGCCGTGCCCCTCTGCCAATGTATATCTTGATGATGTCAGAACCCAAGCTTGTCTGGGGCATGGAGAGGGAAGAAACTGCAAGCACCAGTCTATATGCGGGGAAGCGTGTAGGATCGAGTAAATCATTATTATTTTTTGTTCCCCCCTATGCCATCACAGCCCTTTTGCAAGAGATCATTTTTTAGTTGCCCAGAGTTGGGCTTTACAGGAGTTGTAAAGTCAGAAGGTTTTTTATCTTAAAGCAGAGTTCCACCCAAAAATGGAACTTCCGCTGTCCGGATTCCCCCCTCCGGTGTCACATTTGGCACCTTTTGGGGGAGGGGGGAGCAGATACCTGTCTAATACAGGTATTTTTGCTCCTACTTTGGGCAAAAGATCACCACAGATTCCGCAGAAATCTACGCCATGTCTGGCCCCACCTTCATCCTCCCCCGCTGTCTTCTGGGAGACACACAGGTCCCAGAAGACAGCAGGGACCACTCAAAACGCGTAGAGCGACTCATGCATGCACAGTAGGGAACCAAGCTTCACTTCCTGATTCCCTTACTGAAGATGCTGGCGCCTCCACCCAGAGCTGAGGGACAGGTCGGCTTTGGGTGAGGACATCACGGGCATGCTGAACAGGCAAGAGTCCGTATTTTAAAAGTCAGCAGTTGCAGTATTTGTAGCTGCTGACTTTAAAAAAATTTTTTGCCAGAACTCCATTTTAATTAATTCTATGCATTAAGATAAAAAGCCTTCTGTGTGAAACAACCCCCCTAACACTTACCTGAGGTCCCACTCTGTCCAGCGATGTCCACAAGTGTCTCACCCCTCCCAAATTCTCCCTCCTGATTGGCTGAGACGCAGCAGCGGTGCCATTGGTTGCCGCTGTTGTCAATCAAAGTCAGCTAGCCAATCAGGGAAGAGAGGGGGCAGGACGAAGTTGGGGCTTTGTGTCTGAATGGATACAGGGAGCTGTGACTCGGCTCGGGTGCCCCCACAGCAAGCTGCTTGCTGTGGGGGCACTGAACAGGATGGAGAGGCCAGGATCGCAGAAGAGGGACCCAATAAGTGGAGGATCCGGGCTGCTCTGTGCAAAACTATTACACAGAGCAGGTAAGTATAACATGTTTGTTATTTATATAGGAAAAAGAAAAACAAAATTTTACAATCACTTTAACCGCTTGCCTACCATGTAACGCCGATATACGTCGGCAGAATGGCACGGCTGCACAAAGCAATATATATATATATACGTTGCTTTAAATCTCAGGCCGGTGAGGCACGTGCCCCTGCCACGAGTTCCGTGACCGTGCCCGTGGGACTCGCGGACTCGATGTCCGCCGGTGTCCCACGATCGTGTCACGGAGCTGCAGAACAGGAGGATGCCTGTGTAAACAAGGCATTTCCCTGTTCTGCCCTGTGACAGGACACTGATCACTGCTCCCTGTCATCAGCCCAACACGCTTAACCCCTTCCTCGCCCCCTAGTGGGTAACTCCTTCCCTGCCAGTGTGATTTACACAGTAATCAGTGCATTTTTATAGCACTGATCGCTGCATAAATGTGAATGGTCCCAAAATAGCGTCAAAAGTGTCCGATGTGTCCGCCATAATGTCGCAGTCATGATAAAAACCGCTGATCACCGCCATTACTAAA
This sequence comes from Rana kukunoris, assembly GCA_029574335.1. Lineage (NCBI taxonomy): Eukaryota > Metazoa > Chordata > Amphibia > Anura > Ranidae > Rana > Rana kukunoris. The sequence continues at coordinate 15,591,371 of CM056051.1, read as the reverse complement.
AACAAAAATTAATAATAAAAATACCATAAAACTATCCCATAGTTTGTAGACGCTACAAATTTTGCACAAACCAATCCATATACGCTTATTGCGATTTTTTTTTACCAAAAATATGTAGAAGAATATGTATCGGTCTAAACTGAAGAAAAAAATGTTTTATATGTTTTTGGGGGATATTTATTATAGCAAAAAGTTAAAAATAAAATTTTTAAAAAAAATTGTCGCTTTTTTTTGTTTATAGCGCAAAAAATAAAAAAAAGGCAGAGGTGATCAAATACCACCAAAAGAAAGCTCCATTTGTGGGGAAGAAAGGACACCAATTTTGTTTGGGAGCCACGTCGCACGACCGCGCAATTGTCAGTTAAAGCGACGCAGTGCCGAATCGCAAAAAAAAATGCCCCGGTCATTGGGCAGCCAAATCCTCCGGGGCTGAAGTGGTTAAGGATTACATTTTTGTTTTTCGGGTTTTATACTTCTTTAAGTTGGCTGTGCAAAAGTTGAAAGCAATCATTGTAAATTCTCCTTTCATCATTTTGAAAGCTGTCAGAGTTATAAATACGATTGGCGATGGGTCACTGTAGGTGACAACACTTTACGCACTGTATTTTGATCCATTAAATAACATTTTGTGTGTTCATTATTATTGCAACAGGAAATGTTACATCTCCGACTGAAGAAAAAGAATATAAACATAACATGTGTAAAGTCATGAAGCCACAAGTGCAATAAATCAGAGAGCTTTGACATCTGTAGATTTAGATAGATAAGAGAGGCGGTATAACCCTGTTTGCACTCATGTAAGCAAACACACAATATAATAAAGGCGAACAAGTCAACACAATCATGGCTCACACCCAGGATGTGCTTTTATCTTTAAATGACAGGACATTTAACTTTTAACCACTTAAGGACCGGAAGGATTTGACCCCTTAATGACCGGGACCACTTTTTAGCGATAAGGCACTGCGACACTTATGCCGCGTACACACGGTCGTTTTTTGCGATGAAAAAAAACAAAGTTTTCTGTGAAGTAAAAAACGACGTTTTTGAAACGTCACTTTTCAAAGACAATTTTGCATACACACCATCGTTTTTTCACAAAAAGCGAGGTTACGTTCACCACTCTTTTCCATTGAAGCTCGCTTCATAACTAGCTTCTGGGCATGCGCGGGTTGAAAAACGTCGTTTTGAAAGACGTTTTTGCTACACACGGTGACTTTTTGTGAAACAAAAAACGACGTTTTGAAAAACGACACAAAAAATTCAAGCATGTTGGAATTTTTTTTTTGGTCGTTTTTTTGAAGACAAAAAACGACGTTTTGCCCACACACGATCAATTTAAATGACGTTTTAAAAAACGTCGTTTTTTTTCATCGCAAAAAACGACCGTGTGTACGCGGCATTACACTGACAATTGCGCGGTCGTGCGGCGTTGTAGCCAAACAAAATTTATGTCCTTTTCTTCCCATAAATAGAGCTTTCTTTTGGTGCTATTTGATCACCTCTGCGGGTTTTGATTGTTGCGCTATAAACAAAAAAAGACCGACAATTTTTGAAAAAAAAGCAATATTTTTTACTTTTTGCTATAATAAATATCCCCCCACAAAAGTCTTTATCAGTTTAGGCCGATATATATTCTTCTACATATTTTTGGTAAAAAAACGCAAAAAAAGTATATTGATTGGTTTGCCCAAAAGTATAGTGTTAAGTTAACCACTTATGCCGCGTACACACGATCATTTTTTGTGATGGAAAAAAAACGACGTTTTCTGTGAAGTAAAAAACGACGTTTTTGAAACGTCACTTTTCAAAGACGATGTTGCATACACACCATCGTTTTTTTCACAAAAAGCGAGGTTACGTTCACCACACTTTTCCATTGAAGCTCGCTTCATAACTAGCTTCTGGGCATGCGCGGGTTGAAAAACGTCGTTTTTGTTACACACGGTGACTTTTTGTGAAACAAAAAACGACGTTTTGAAAAACGACACAAAAAATTCAAGCATGTTGGAATTTTTTTTTGGTCGTTTTTTTTAAGACAAAAAACGACGTTTTGCCCACACACGATCAATTTAAATGACGTTTTAAAAAACGTCGTTTTTTTTCATCGCAAAAAAACGACCGTGTGTACGCGGCATTAGGCTGCATTCACACCTGAGCGACAAAACGCCTGTCGCCCGACGCTCGTGCCGCTGGAGGGGAAAAATCCCATTCATGTCTATAGAGATGGTTCACATCTCTGAAACGCCAAACGCCTGTCGCCTGAAAAAAAGTCCCGGACCCTTTTTTTCAGGCGACATTGGCGTTCGGCCATAGACATCAATGGGAGACTTTGTAAAAAAAAAAAAATGAATCGAAGCGCGGCAAGTAAATCTCAGGTGTGAATGCAGCCGATATACGTCGGCAGAATGGCACGGCTGAGCACAAGCACGTACCTGTACGTCCCCTTTAAGAGCCCAGCCTTGGGGTCGCGAGCACGTCACCGGCGGCGCACTTGCGACCCTGGTCTGAAGCTCCGTGACCGCGGACCCGCGGGACCTGCGGTCCCAATCGCCGCTGGTGTCCCGCGACCAGTCACAGGAGCTGAAGAACGGGGAGAGGTGAGTGTTAAAGCGGAGCTCCACCCGCACTTTTTTTTTTTTTCAAAGTCGGCAGCTACTAACAGTGTAGCTGCTGACTTTGAATAAGGACACTTACCTGTCCTAGGCGCCCGCGCTGACGGCCCCCGCCGATGCCGATCCTCGATCCCGGCACCGCCATCCACAGTCAGGGAAACAGGCAGTGAAGCCGTGCGGCTTCACTGCCCGTTTCCTACTGCGCATGTGCGAGCGACGCGGCGATTTGTGAATGGTCCGGCTGCTTTCTGGGATACACACAGTTCCCAGAATGCAGCGCGGCCCATTCACAAGAAGACACCGAGAAGAGGAGGAGGAAGAAAACCGCACCGCGGATCATGAGGGCCTATTTTTTTTTTTTTTCCATTTCATTTTTTTTTTTTTTTGATTGATTTAAAAAAAAAAAAAAAATCAGGGTGGAGCTCCGCTTTAACACACCTTCCCCGTTTTTCACTGTGGCAATGTCAAAGATCGTCTGTTCCCTGATATAGGGAATGACAATCACTGATGTCACACGTCCAGCCCCCCTACAGTTAGAAACACATATGAGGTCACACTTAACCCCTCAGCGCCAACTAGTGGTTAACTCCTAAACTGCATTGTCATTTTCACAGTAATCAGTGCATTTTTATAGCACTTTTCGCTGTGAAAATAAAAATGGTCCCAAAAATGTGTCAAAATTGTCTGATGTGTCCGCAATAATGTCACAGTCACGAAAAAAATCGCAGAGGTGATCAAATACCACCAAAAGAAAGCTTTATTTGCGGGGAAAAAAGGGACGCCAATTTTGTTCGGGAGCCACGTCGCACGACCGCGCAATTGTCAGTTATAGCGACGCAGTGCCGAATCGCAAAAAGGGGCAAGGTCCTTAACCTGCATATTGGTCCGGGTCGTAAGTGGGTAATAACCACGCTTGCATTACTTTCAGTAGTCTTCATTTATAATATACATACTCACAGAAAGATTATCTGTTACTATTTAAAAAGTTTGCAGTGTTTTTTATGGGACTCTGTTAGTTAACAAGTAAACATTGTATCTCATTTCCTGGCTAGGCGTTAACGCTTTCAGTGATATGGAAAATAGGACAGGCTTTATCTAGTAGGAACAGGTGCATCTAATTATCACCAAAATGGCTCCTCCTAGTAACATGCGATGTATATTTACCAGTACAACTATCATGTTTTGATACTGTTATCTTCTACAGCAGAGATCCTTAACTTTTAATAGCTTGTGAGAGGTATCCAGCATCTGCTAGTAAACTGCACTAGTGTCTCACTGGCGTCAAAGGAAGTACTTGGATCTTGTTTCTGATGCCACTAGTCTGAGACCACTCTTTCTAAGACATACGGTCTATTAAGGGAATGCAGGAGATTCTGACCTCATAAATGGTACAATTAATGAAAATCCATTTCTGTCATAACCGGTAGAAATCACTCGATCGCCATCCAAAAAATAAACCTGAATAAATGAGTAAGACCATAGGCGTGCGCACAGGGTGTGCCAGGTGTGCCCAGGCACACCCTAATCCCCCTGTGCGAAACAGATTCCCCCTACTGACCTGGCTCCCCCTCCTTCCCCCCACAGCTTCCCTCCTCTCCCACCTGTTGTTGCTGTGGATGTTTTAGGATGAGTGGGGAAAGGGGCCAGTAAATATGCCATTTACCGGCCCCTTCCTTTTCTAAATGAACCTTGTGAGTGATCGGTACAGTGTGTTTGAGCTTTGGGGTGCACACCCTAATGCCAAAGGCTGCGCACACCTATGAGTAAGACACTGTATCCGAACTACATTTTTATCATTTCTTTTAGACAGGTGGAGATTTCTTTTGGTGGTATTTAATCACCATAGGGTTTTTTTTATTTTTGTGCTAAACATACTAAAAAAGACCCAAAATTTTGAAAAAGAATATATAGTTTCTCTTATAAAATTTGGCAAATAAGTAATTTCTTCTTCACTTAAATCTTAAATCTATTTAAATCCTCTACTTAACCACTTCAATACCGGGCTTTGATACCACCTCCATACCGGTCCTATTCTGGCACTTCTCTCCTACATGTACAAATCATAATTTTTTTGCTAGAAAATTACGCAGTACCCCCAAACATTATATATGTTTTTTTTAGCAGACACCCTAGGGAATAAAACGACGGTCATTGCAACGTTTTATCTCGCACGGTATTTGCGCAATAATTTTTCAAACACCCTTTTTTTGGAAAAAAAAATGTTTCATGAATTAAAAAAACAACAAAACACTAAGGTTATCCCATTTTTTTTGTATTATGTGAAAGATTATGTTACACCGAGTAAATAGATACCCAACATGTCACGCTTTAATTATGCGCACACTCATGGAATGGCGGAAAACTTCGGTACTTAAAAATCTCCATAGGCAACGCTTTAATTTTTTTTTACAGGTTACCAGTTTTAATTTACAGAGGAGATCTAGTGCTAGAATTGTTGCTGGCACTCTAGCGCACGCGGCGATACCTCACTTATGTGGTTTAAACAGCGTTTACATATGTCGGCGGGACTTACGTGTGCGTTCGCTTCTGCACGTTAGCTACCGGGGACAGGGGCGTTTTAATTTTATTTTTTCACTTTTATTTCTTTTTTGACTTATTTTTTATTTATTTTTTTACACTTTTTTTCAAACATCCCTTGTAATAGGAAATGTGTGTGACAGGTCCTCTTTATGGAGAGATGCGGGGTCAATAAGACTGATCTCATGAATTGTTGCTTACAGTCGTAATCGCGGCTTTGTTTACTTACGGGGACCCGGGCGTGACGTCATCACATCGTGCCCGGAGTCCTCCGACGGTCACCAGTCATCTCTATGCTTCCTGCTGACGCCGGACGATTCGTTCTCCGGGCCCCCGAAGGCACGGGAGAGCCCAGAGAAGCACCGGATGGCGGCGGGAGGGGGGGATGTCCCCTCCCGCGGCCGGTAAGAACGATCAAGCGGCGGAACCGCCACTATGATCATTCTTATGTCATGCAGAATCGCCGGCTTAACAAGAGGATATTTGGATGATGCCTCTGGCTGCAGGTATCATTCAGATATTCAACCGTAAAGCCCAGGCCGTCATTTGATGTCCACTTAGGATAGGAGATCCCATCTCTGGACGTCAAATGACAATGGGCTGGTATTGAAGTGGTTAAAGGGGAGGTTTACCCTAAAAAAAATTCTAACATTACATTGTGCTCACTCGCGACATTGACAGTATAAATGTTGTATTCCATGCTGTTCATACTCACTCAGTCACTATGAGATTTGTTTACTGTATTCTGAAAAAAAACTGGTTGATCCTGCTGTTCTCTATCCCCCCTTTTGTCTAAGTCCCCAATTCAACTAGGAATTTTGTAGCTGTGTTGGCAACTCTGCACATGCTCAGTTTTCAGTGTATTTTCTACCTTGAGCATTTCCTCCCTATCACATGTGAGCAGCTTATGTGACAATATAGTCACACGTGTGGGTGTATATATACACAGTGGTAAATGACAGCCCACTCCCTCCCTCCTCCTCCAAGCCCACTAACCAGCTAAACACAATGGGGGTGGGATATTACATTTCGATTAACCACTTGCCGACCAGCCGCCGTCATTATACTGCGGCAGGTCGGCTCGTTCCCGCAAATTACCGTAGCTGTACGTCGGCCCTTTAAACAGCTATAGCAGATGCGTGCGCACGCTGCGCAGCGGGGGACCTGATGCGGGTAGCCGGCGGCAGCGATGTCGTCTGGCCATGTGCGATTGCGGGCACGAGAGCCAGAGAGGGGAAGTGTGTGTGTGTAAACACACACACATCCCAATTCTGACAGGAAAGGAGAGACGGATTATCTGTTCCTAGTAATTAGGAACAGCAATATGTCTCCTCCTCTAGTCAGTCCCATCCCCTCACAGTTAGAAACACACATGAGAGAACACATTTAACCCCTTAGTGTTAACCCCTTCCCCACCAGTGACATTTACATAATAATCATTGCATTTTTATAGCACTGATCGCTGTATAAATGTCATTGGTCCCAAAAATGTGTCAAAAGTGTCCAATCTGTCTGCCACAATGTCGCAGTCCTACTAAAAATTGCAGATCGCCATCATTACTAGTGAAAAAATAACAAAAATAAAAATGCCATAAATCTATTCCCTATTTTGCAGACAACTATGGGCCAGATTCAGAGAGCCATTACGCCTGTCTAACTGGTGTTAGACAGGAGTAATTTCAAATTTTGCGCGCCGTATCACTAGTTTGAATCCTCAAACCATGATACGGCGGCGTTGGGCTTCGATCTGACAGGCTTACGTCTTCGTACACCTTCGGATCTACGCTGCAATCTTTTTGCGGCCGCTGGGTGGAGTTTGCGTCGTTTTCAGCGTCGGGGTATGCAAATGAGCTTTTCCCGGGATCCACGAAGTTACGAGCGTCGTTCGCAATCGCTAAGTCATTTTTTCGCTACGTAAAGTTAAACCAGCTATTAGCTGGTCTAACGTTACGCGGCCCATGTTAAGTATGGCCGTCGTTCCCGCGTCGACTTTCAAAGTTTTTGTTTTTTTTTGCGTAAGTCGTCCGGGAATAGGAATGTCCGTAAACGACGTCAAAAAAAAAATGACGTAAATTTCGCGCGACGAAATTTCTGAACGGAGCACTCATCGCCGCGGGGACGCGCTTAAAAATGCCTCACGCCCCCTAATCGCGAGTTTGTCCGCCGGGAGAAAACAACGCCGCCATACCTTACGGGCCAAAATTTCGAATTCCTCCTAGTGCCAGGTAAAGTACGGCGGCGTAGAGTATCTCTGATACTCTGCGGGAATCTAATTCTACCTGAATCTGGCCCAATAACTTTTATGCAAACCAATCGCTTATTGGATTTTTTTGTTACCAAAAATATGTAGGAGAATAAATATCGGCCTAAACTGGTGAAAAAGTATAAAATGTTGTTGTTTTTTTCAAAATTGTCGCTCTTTTTTGGTCTATAGCGCAAAAAAAAATAAAATGCAGTGATCAAATACCACCAAATAAAAGCTCTATTTGTGGGGGGAAAAAAATACGTCAATTTTTTGGGTACAACCGCGAAATTGCCATTTAAAGCGACGCAGTGGCGTATCACAAAAAAATGGGCTGGTCATTAACCCCCCTGCCGGTATCCCCGAGTGTGACTCGGGGTGGATTTTTTATGCAAAAATCGTATCCCCGTACGCTCGGGGTGTTGCAGAGCCTGAGCGCGCTGGCTTCCTTGTATCCAGGCGGGTTACTGACTTACCTTGTCCTGGATCCAGCGATGCATCCCCGCTGTGTGAGCGAGTGGCGTCCTCCATGCGACTCACCATGCCCGCGCGCCGCCGATCTCCGTTCCCTGCGATTAACGGCGCACGGGGGCGGAGACGGGCAAATTCAAAAAAGTAAACAAAATCATAAAGTATCTGTAATCTTATAGATTACAGACTGTATAAAAAATACACACCCCCCTTGTCCCTAGTGGTCTGCCCAGTGCCCTGTGTTCTTTTACATAATAAAAACATTTTTTTTGTGCCTGCAAACTGTAGATTGTCCATAGCAACCAAAAGTGTCCCTTTATGTCAAAAGTGATTTTAGAGCAGCTAGAAAACAGCGATAATAAATGATAATCACTAGTGTTGAGCGGAATACGCCATATTCGATTTCGCGATATTGCGCGAATATATAGAAGAATATTCGCGAATATTCACTAATATCGAATATTCGTGATATTTTATCCAAAAAAATTTTTGCAAAATTCTAATAAACGGAGATCATTTCCTGTATTACTAAACTAATATGCACTAAACACTAACTCTACACTAAGTCTACTTAAAAGAAAGGAGAATAAGGGGGCAAAAGAAGGGCGGAGAAGATAATCGCGCAATATTCCTATTGCGCGATTATCTTCTCTACCCTTCTTTTGCATCAGAGCCAATCAGAATAACTCGAATATTCGGCAAAAGGAATATCGCGCAATATTCCTTTTGCTGAATATTCGAGTTATTCTATTGGCTCTGTGCAAAAGAAGAGCGGAGAATATCGTGCAATATTCCGTTTGCCGAATATTCGAGTTATTCTGATTGGCTTTGATGCAAAAGAAGGGCGCATCAGAGCCAATCAGAATAACTCGAATATTCGGCAAAAGGAATATTGTGCAATTATCTTCTCCGCCCTTCTTTTGCATCAGAGCCAATCAGAAACTCGAATATTCGGCAAAAGGAATATCGCGCAATATTCCTTTTGCCGAATATTCGAGTTATTCTGATTGGCTCTGATTGGCTCTGATGCAAAAGAAGGGCAGAGTAGCTGATGCGATTCTTTTATGTTGCCGCAATGCGAATTTTCGGCAACATAAAAGAATCGCATCAGCTATCGGCCCAGGGTCTCTCTCTAATCATACCAGCAATCTTTTAACGTCGATGGAGACCTAGGATGTGACTGTTTTACAAATAAATTTGAAAAAATACGAAATTCGCTAGCGAATATTCGCCGCAATTTGTTATTCGCGAATACTCGAATATGCAATATTCGTAGCGAAATTCGCAATGCGAATATTCGTGAGCAACTAATAATCACTTGCAGAATTGGGTACGATTTGTGGGGAAATTCGTCATAAAAAAAATAAAAGTAATGACCGCGCATTCTGCAACTGACAAATTTCAGTGATTTTGATTTGATTACATTAGTGAATAATTTTTTATTAAATTGCATTATTATTTGTTATAATTATTTATAGTTATTTATTATATTATAATTTTATGATTTTGTGTTTCAAACTTTTTACCAGAGATGTTTACTAGACTCTGGTTTGGACAAATTTAAGTGAGTTATTCCTAAGAATTGCAGGCCTACAGTATAAAACGCAGAATTTCCATGCAAAATAATTGTACCGCTTTTGGTACGTAATTCCAGACAGAATCATACCGCCAGGGAGGTTAAGGGGTAGAATCTTCCGGAGCTAAAGTGGTTAATGGAGGCTTCACCTTCCTGTCATTCTAAGACATAGGCTTGAGAGGTGTGACACAGCCTGTGACTGGCAGAAATCCACCCACACCATGTTACTGCCAAAAAATAAAAAATATGTAATTTTAAATATATATTAGTATGACAATTTAAAACAGTTTCCCTATAGATAGGCTGGAAAATAGCAGAGTCATGTGAAGGCTGTATAATGATTAGGAAGGAAGGTGCTTTGATTTTTTTTCAATGAAAATAATTACAGTGCCATCATCCACATACAGAGAGAGAAGCAATAATGTAAATTAAACATTGTGGGCCAGATTCTCATAGATCTGCGTTTTTTTAGCGTATCCCATTTACGCTACGCCTCCACAGCTTTTACGAGTGCTGTATTCTCAAAGCACTTGCTCCGTAATATGCGGCGGCGTAGCGTAAATGGGCCGGCGTAAGGCCGCATAATTCAAAGTAGGAAGGAGGTGGGCGTGTTGTATTTAAATTAAGCGCGCCCCCACGCCGAACGAACTGCGCATGCGCCGGCCGTAAACGTAGCCCACTGCGCATGCTCCATAGTACGCCACAAATACATTGGTTTTGACGTCAACGTAATTAACGCACAGCCCTATTCGCGACGAGTTACGTAAACAACGTAAACGACCGAAAAACACGACGCTGTCCCGACGTCCATACTTAACATGGCGAAAAGTTAGGCCCAAACATCGCCCTTTTGGGTGTTCGCGGAACACTCAAATTTTCTGTGCGTCTGGCAGGATGTTCCACCCGCCGAGCACACAGTCAGTATGTTGTTAAGGAGCAGGGTCGGGAATGAGTCATAAGTCACTACTGACAGCTGAAAGAAAAAATAATTGAAAGCAATACTAAATAATAAAAAAAAAAAAGGCATGGGTCGCCCCTCCCCCCCCAAAACCATACCAGACCCTTATCCAAGCATGCAGCCATGCAGGCCAGGAAAGGGGGGGTGAGTGAACCCCCCCACAAACCATACCAGGCCACATGCCCTCCACATAGGGGGAGTGGGTGTTTTGAGGCAAAGGGAGGAAGATGAAGGAAGAAGAGGGAGGAAGAAGGAGGAAGAAGACGAATGATGAGGGACTGGGAGAATGGAGAAGAAAGAAGAGGGAGGAAGAAGAAGGATTAAAAAGGAAAAAGAGGGAGGAGAAAGAAAAAAAAAGAAGGAGGAAGAAGAATGAATAAGAGGAAAGAGGAAGGGAGAATAAGAAGAAGGGGAGAAGAAAGAAGAGGGAGGAAGAAGATCAAAATCTTTTTGAGATTAAAATTCTTTTGATTACGCCTCTCCGCCGGCTTCTGGGCCTTCAAGTTCTGTCGGAAGGAAAACCGGCGGGGCTTGCTGTGTCCAGAGGGCTCCTTTGCTGTGCCTTCATATCTGGAGACCTTACTATCTGCCACACACAAGTTACACTTTCCTTCTATCACTTCCCTCTAAACCTGGGATTCTACAACCATCCACTGGGTGTTGTTAAGTTCCCTTCAAAAAGAAGGAGGACCTCTCCTCAGAAGAATCGTTGTACACATTTTTATACCAATAAGAGTTTTTATGACTGCTTTTGGTAAGTTTGGAGCAACATTTTTACAGAAGAAGAAAGAAGTTACCTAGGACTATAAAAGATTAAGAGCGCTGCCTTTGTGTGCTTTTTGTAGCTATCCATTTTTCCAGTTGTTAGGGAGAAGAGGAGCTAAAAAAAAGCGTTATAATTTGAAAAGATTAATCGATTTAAAAAAAAAAGATTAATCGAACACAAAAATTTTGAGGAAAAAAAAGGTATAAGAGTGAGGAAGAAGAAGGAATAAGTTTGAGGAAGAAGCGGAATGAAGTAAAAGAAGGAAAAAAAAGGAATAAGAGGGAGGAGGAAAAAGAAAGAAGAGGGATTGAGAAGAAGGAAAAAGAGGAGAAAAAAGCAGGAATAGGAGGGAGGAAAAAGAAGGTATAAGAGGGATGAAGAAGAAGAAATAAGATTGAGGAAGAAGGAATAAGAGTGAGAAAAAAAAAGAAGGAAAAGGAGGGAGGAAGAAGACGAAGGAAGAAGAGGGATGAAGAAGGAATAAGAGGGAGGAAGAAGATTGAGGAAGAAGTGGAAGGAAGAAAAAGATGGAAAAAGAGGGAGGGAAAAGAAGAAGGAAGAAGAGAGAGGAGGAAGAAGAAAGAAGAGGAATTAAGAAGGAAGAAGGAGAAAGAAGAAAGAATAAGCGAGAGGAAGAGGGAGGGAAAAGAAGAAGGAAGAAGAGAGAGGAGGAAGAAGAAAGAAGAGGAATTAAGAAGGAGAAAGAAGAAAGAATAAGCGAGAGGAAGAGGGAGGAATAAGAATGAATAAGATTGAGGAAGAAGAATGAATAAGAGGGAGGAGGAAGAAGAAATAAGAGGGAGTAAGAAGATGGTAGAAACGGGAGGAAGTAGAAAGAGGGAGAAAAAAATAAGTAAGAGGAGGGAGGAAGAAGAGGGATGAAGAAGGAATAGGTGGGAGGAGTAAGAAGAAAAAAGAAGGAGGAAGAATGAATAGGAGCAAAGGAGGAAGAAGAAAGAGGGATTAAGAAGAAGGAAGAAAAGGGACGAATGAGGAATAGGAGGGAGAAAAAAGAAGGAAGAGTAGGGAGGAAGAAGAAGGAATAAGAGGGAGGAAGAAGGAAGAAGATTGAGGAAGAAGTGGAAGGAAGAAAAAGAAGGAAAAAGAGGGAGGGAAAAAAAAGGAAGAAGAGAGAGGAGGAAGAAGAAAGACGAGGGAGGAAGACGATGGAATAAGAGGGAGGAGGAAGAAGAAAGAAGGGGGATTAAGAAGGAAGAATAAGGAGAAAAAAGAAGAAGGAATAAGTTTGAGGAAGTAAAAGAAGGAAAAATAAGTAATAAGAGGGAGGAGGAAAAAGAAAGAGGGATTGGGAAGAAGAAGGAAGAGGAGGAGAAAAAAAGCAGGAAGAGGAGGGAGGAAGAAGAAGGAATAAGATTGAGGAAGAAGGAATAAGGCCGCGTACACACGAGGGGATATGTCCGCTGAAAACGGTCCGATGGACCGTTTCAGCAGACATCTCCGCTCGTGTGTATGGGCTAGCGGACAGATTTCTCCACCCGACAGATTTCAAAGCATGCTTTGAAATCTATCCGGTGGGGATCTGTCCGCCCGACATGTCTGCTGGTTAGTACACTTACCAGCAGACATGTCGGCCCCCACCGCCGCCGCGCCGCTGCCGAATGGATTCGGCGCAAGCGCGGAAGTGTTTTACTTCCTGGTGCGGTGACGTTGCGGTGGCGCGGCGGCGTCAACGTCACCGCCGCGTCACCGCCACGTCACCGCGCCTTCCGGCGGCGGGGAATTTGATCCGATGGTGTGTACACGCCATCGGATCAAACTCCCGATCGGACATATCCGATGGAAATGGTCCGCGGACCGTTTTCATCGGATATATCCGATCGTGTGTACGCGGCCTAAGAGTGAGAAGTAAAGAAGGAAAAGGAGGGAGGAAGAAGACGAAGGAAGAAGAGGGATGAAGAAGGAAGAAGAGAGAGGAGGAAGAAGAAAGAAGAGGAATTAAGAAGGGAGAAAGAAGAAAGAATAAGCGAGAGGAAGAAGGAACAAGATTGAGGAAGAAGCGGAAGGAAGAAAAAGAAGGAAGAAGAGGGAGGAAGAAGAAAGTAGAGGGAGAAGAAGAAGATTTTTTTGTCCTCCCGAGAAGGCCCGGCATCTTTTTCAGGCACCGCTTAGGGTCAACATTTATTTCCTGAACTAATCTTCTTACCCACAGATAACACCAACATGTTAATGGTGGTGCTTGTGCAGCAGCTTTTATGTTCTTAGGTGTGTGTACACATCTCAAAATTTGCTTCTACTGCAGCTCACCTTATTGAGCCCCATTCACACCATTAGAGCATTTGTGGGGTTCAGCTTGTGTAGGTCAGCCAATTCATTTCAATGGGCTGCCACATGCGGAAGAAATGCCCAAAAGAAGGCCTTGTTATTTTTGAGAAATCTTGCAACTCTAAAAAATGTATGGTGCTGTGATGTCTCGTACACATGATCAGTTTTTCCCGACAGGAAAACTACCATGTTTGTTTTTGGTCGGGAAAACCGGCCGTGTGTATGCTCCATAGCAGTTTTCCCGACAGGAAAAAAAAACGAGAACTTGTTCTTTTTTTTCCCACCGTGATTCTCTGCGGTTTTTTTTGCTCAGCAGTTTTCTTATGGGAGCATACAGACAGCTGTTCCCCAACAAAGCTGTTATGGCAGTTTTCCTATCGGGAAAACCGTCCATTTGTACACGGAAAAAGCAACCAAGCAGGTTCTCGGTTTTCCCCTCGGTTTTCCTGGCGGACTTTTGACCACCGGGAAAACCGATCATGTGTACAAGGCATAACACCATGGATTTTAGGGGGCACAAAAATGCTCATGCTCCCAGATACGTGCGGGTGCCATTAGGAATTAAGGACCCCTTCACAGCGATATACGTCAGCAGAAGGGCACGGCTCCTCTTTAAGAGCCCAGCCATGGGGTCGCGAGCACGCCGGCAGCGGCACGCTCGTGACCCGGTCCTAAGCTCCATGACAGTGCCTGTGAGACCCGCGGACTGATGTCCCACGATCGGTCACCGGAGCTGAAGAACGGGGAGAGGTGAGTGTAAACACACCTTCCCCGTTCTTCATTGTGGCAGTGTCAGTGATCGTCTGTTCCTTGATATAGAGAAAGACGATCACTGACATCACATGTCCAGCCCCGCCCCCCTACAGTTAGAAACACTTAACCCCTACAGCGCCCCCTAGTGGTTAACTCCTTCACTGCATTTCTATTTTCACAGTAATCAGTGCATTTTTATAGCACTTTTTGCAGTGAAAATGACAATGGTCCCAAAAATGTGTCAAAATTGTCCGATGTGTCTGCCATAATGTCGCAGTCACGAAAAAAAAAAAAAAAACGCTGATTGCCGCCATTTGTAGTAAAAACAAAAATAATTAATAAAAATGCCATAAAACTATCCCCTATTTTGTAAACACTATAAATTTTGCGCAAACCAATTGATAAACGCATATTGGGATTTTTTTTTACCAAAAATAGGTAGAAGAATACGTATTGGCCTAAACTGAGGAAAAAAAATTATATCTTTTTTTGGGGATATTTATTATAGCAAAAAGTAAAAAATATTGAGCCAGATTCAGATACACTTAATATTGCGCTGCGTAATCAAAATACTCTACGCTGCCGTATTTCACCAGGCTCTACACCGAATCCTGGTAGATTTTTGCCCGTACGCTACGGCGGCGTAGTCTATTTCTCGCCGCGTAATCGAAATACGCGATTGGGGGGCGTGAAGCATTTAAATTAAGCGCGTCCCCGCGGCGATCGAACTGCGCATGCTCCGTTCAGAAATTTTCCGCCATGCATTGCGCGAAATCACGTCGTTACGTCATTCGTTGTTTGAGTAGCGTCGTTTACGAACATTCCTATTCCCGGACGACTCGGAAAACGTAGAAATTCGACGCGGGAACGACAGCCATACTTAACATGGGCTGTCTAATTTTAGACCAGCAAAAAGCTGGTATAGTGTTACGCAAAAAAAAGATGACTAAAGATGCCGTAAGAGATTGCGAATGAATATCGTAATTTCTGGGATCGCCGGCAAAAGCTCATTAGCATACCCCGACGCGGAAAACGACGGGAAGTCCACCCAGTGGCCGCAATTTTATTGCAGCGTAGATCCGAAGGCGTACGAACACGTAATCCAGTCAAATTGAAGCCCGCAGCCGTCTATTCATGGTTTGAGGTTTTCGACTAGCTAGAAAACGCGCGTAATTGGAAATTACTCCAGTCTAACACCAGTTAGACAGGCGTAAGGGCTCTGTGAATCTGGTCCATTGTATTTTTTTCAAAATTGTCGCTCTATTTTTGTTTATAGCGCAAAAAATGAAAACCGCAGAGGTGATCAAATACCACCAAAAAAAAGCTCTATTTGTGGGAAAAAAAGGATGCCAATTTTGTTTGGAAAACACATTGCACGACCGCGCAATTGTCAGTTAAAACGACACAGTGCCGAATTGTAAAAAGGGGAAAGGTACTTAACCTGCATAATCATCAGGGTCTTAAGTGGTTAATGACACTGGGCCAGATTCAGAGAGCGATTACGCCTGTCTAACTGGTGTTAGACAGGAGTAATTTCAAATTTTGCGTGCCGTATCACTAGTTTGAATCCTCAAACCATGATACGGCGGCTTCGGGCTTCGAACCGAGAGGCTTACGTCTTCGTAAGCCTTCGGATCTACGCTGCAAACTTTTTGCGGCCGCTGGGAGGAGTCCGCGTCGTTTTGATGCGTCGGGATATGCAAATGACTTTTTACGGCGATCCACAAAGATACGAACGGCCTTCGCAATCGCTTACGTCATTTTTTTGCTACGTACTGTTAGACCAGCTATTTGCTGGTCTAACGGTGCGTAGCCCATGTTAAGTATGGCCGTCGTTCCATGCGTCGAATTAAATTTATTTTTTTTTTACATAACTCGTTCGGGAATAGGAATGTCCGTAAACGACGCTACTCAAAAAAAAATGACGTAACGACGTGATTTCGCGCAATGCACGGCGGGAAATTTCTGAACGGAGCATGCGCAGTTCGATAGCTGCGGGAATGCGCCTATTTTAAATGCTTCACGCCCCCTACTCGCGTAGATGGCTTGCGCCGGGAGAAATACACTACGCCGCCGTAGTTTACTGGACATACCGGGATTCCACGTAGAGCCAGGTGAAATACGGCGGCGTAGAGTATTTCTGATACTCTACGCGAATCTAATTGTATCTGAATCTGGCCCATTGTCTGCAATGTCTGCAAAAGAGCAGCGTGTTTCTGTGCATTGCAGGAAAGCGCGTGATTGTGCACTTGTTCCCGCAATGCAGAAGCATGAATATAGCCTAGGCTGCCAGGAAGTTAGATTTGTGGCAACAGAGTGAGCGATCACAGGAGGAACAGAGACCTAGGAAATGCTTTCTCATGACTGCAGCAGACTGATGACATCATTTTCTCAGATTCCTTCTCTTGACCTAGGCACAGTCACTTTTTCAAATCTCAAGAGATGTTTTTTATTAATAAAAAAATTGTGTGTTTATTTTTTTATTGAATTGTTGCATGTTAGGCATGTATTCCTGAAGGCTTGAAGGGTTAGCATACCTCCCAACTTTATGAGATGGGAATGAGGGACACCTATCAGAAAACGTATGCAGGCATAGGACCCACCCCTTGCCACGCCCCCTTAAAGGAGAATTGTACAAAAAACAAGATAAGTTAAACCCACAAGTGCTTTTTTTACCTCTACTATTCCTTTATATTGGCTTTTGGGATTTACAAATGCAGCTATTTAGAAATTGGATGAAAAGTTTAGCGCTGGGAAACACTTTTTGATCGATAACAAGTGAATTTTATATACATCTATATAGATCAGATCAAAATGAGGGACGAATGAGGAACAGAGGGACAATGCTTCAAATCAGGGACAGTCCCTCAAAATCAGGAACAGTTGGGGGCTATGGGTTAGTGATAGGTCCACTTTAAATAGTAACTCTTAATAAAAAAAGGACCACCTTGGAATCTGTGAAGAGAACTGGAAATCCCAGGGCTTTTCAAAGATCAGCTTGGGAAACGCTGATTGTAGTTACTCGTTCTGCGGCCTAGAAAGCTGCCAAATGTTAACAGTTACTGACCTCTAGTGGTGATCAAAGGAACAATACAGTCTTATTGGAGGCAATGCAAGAAGCAATGTTTTGCAAAATACAGTTAACTCATAGCAATAAGTCAGATCGGCAAAGCTTCTGTTAACTACTTGACCTCCGGGAGTTTTACCTCCTTCATGACTAGGCCATTTTTTTGCTATATGGCACTGCGTTACCTTAACTGACAATTGCACAGTCATGTGACAAATAAGATATATGCTGTACCCATGTATAAAAATAAGATATATGTATAAATCATAAGGGGGGATATATCTCCATGTATAAATATTAGGGGGGATATGATCTCATGTATAAATACATAAGGGGGGATATGTATAAATACATAAGGGGGGATATGATCTCCATGTATAAATACATAAGGGGGGATATTATCTCCATGTATAAATATATAAGGGGGGATATGATCTCCATGTATAAATACATGTATAAATTAAGGGGGGATATGATCTCCATGTATAAATACATAAGGGGGGATATGATCTCCATGTATAAATACATAAGGGGGGATATGATCTCCATGTATAAATACATAAGGGGGGATATGATCTCCATGTATAAATACATAAGGGGGGATATTATCTCCATGTATAAATATATAAGGGGGGATATGATCTCCATGTATAAATACATAAGGGGGGATGTGATCTCCATGTATAAATACATAAGGGGGGGGATATGATCTCCATGTATGAATACATAAGGGGGATATATTCTCCATCAGGGGCGGACTCACAACTCATGGGGCCCCCGGGCAATAGAAGATTATGGGGCCCCTGGGCTTACAGATGGCCACCACACCAGGAGGCAGTGCAGAGGCGGGGCAGCTAAAATCTCGGGATTTTCACATCAAAAGCATGTCGGTTTCGGACATATCAGGGACAGATGTAAAAAAAACACAGATTTTTACATACTGTCCCTGGTTTTACTGAGCCTGGCAACCCTGATGGGGCCCCCTAGCGGCATGGGGCCCTCTGGCAGTGCTCAGGTGCCTCAATGGTCAGTCCGCCCCTGCTCTCCATGTATAATACATAAGAGGGGATATATTTTCCATGATTAGGGTTGGGTGAACGTTTTGGCCCAAGAATACGTTCGAGCCAAACTTTTGTTGTTTGGTCGTTCGGCGAACATCCGAACAAACAGGCCGTTTGACCATTTGTTCACCCCATCCCCCCCTCCCACCGAACTGACCACAATGCATTGCGGTGCTCAACAGACCTGATTGGCTGAAGCAGTGATAGCTTCATTCAATCAGGGCACAGAGCACTGTCAGAGTCATGATTGGACACTCTCATCATTTTCATCATGACTTTATCCAATTATGGCTCCCCCACAGTATAAAAGTATTCCTTTAATTGCAGCCATTTTTAATGTGATTTTGGTGTGGAGAGAGATGGAGAAGGGCTCTGTTCAATGCTATTAGTTAGTTAGTGTGCTTCAATTCTAAACAAAAAACGACGTTTTGAAAAACGACACAAAAAAATCAAGCATGTTGGGATTTTTTTTGGGTAGTTTTTTGAAGACAAAAAACGTTTTGCCCACACACGATCAATTTAAATGACGTTTTAAAAAACGTTTTTTTTTTTCATCGCAAAAAACGACCGTGTGTACGCGGCATCAGTGTAGAATATTCGTTTAGTGTTATTCCGCGTACACACGATCACTTTCTGTGATGAAAAAAAATGACATTTTTAAAAATGTCATTTAAAATGATGGTGTGTGGGCAAAACATCATTTTATGTCTTCTGAAAAACGACCAAAAAAAAATTGGAACATGCTCGAATTTTTTATGTCATTTTTAAAAATGTCATTTTTTGTGTCATAAAAAATGATCGTGTGTGGGCACAACGACGTAAAAAGGTAAAACTACCATTCATAATGGAGTAAGCACATTCATCAGGCTGTAACAGACAAAAAAAGCAGGAATCGTCTTTTACTAACAAGTAACCAGCTAAAAGCAGCCTCAAGGCAAATAGAACTTCCCCTTTAGAGTGCCATCACTTATTATGATGGTGTGTACGCAACGTCATTTTTGAAAATGAAAAAATTTCGTTTTTTTTTCATGAAGAAAAAAGAAATTTTTTTTCATGAAGAAAAAAGAAATTTTTTTTCATCACAAAAAGTGATTGTGTGTACGAGGCATCATGCCGCGTACACACGGTCGTTATTGGCGATGAAAAAAAACGACGTTTTCTGTGAAGTAAAAAACGACGTTTTTGAAACGTCACTTTTCACAGACCATGTTGCATACACACCATCGTTTTTTTCACAAAAAACAAGGTTACGTTCACCACTCTTTTCCATTGAAGCTCGCTTCATAACTAGCTTCTGGGCATGCGCGGGTTGAAAAACGTCGTTTTTGCTACACACGGTGACTTTTTGTGAAACAAAAAACGACGTTTTGAAAAACGACACAAAAAATTCAAGCATGTTGGAATGTAGTTTTTTTTCATCGCAAAAAACGACCGTGTGTACGCGGCATAGTCTAGAGATAGTGTGAGTGTAGTGAGAAGCAGTGGCGTTGCTAGGGGGTGCAGGCGTACCGCACCAGGTGACACTGGGGCCAGTGCTATCATAAGAATGCACTGCCCGTCCGTGTGGGCTCAGAGGAGGTAGGAGCCATAGCACTTTTTATCTCCTATCGGAGATGGTACTAGTCCTGACTTCTGGTGAGGTGATACTAAAATCTAGGGGCCACAGCAGGGCTCAAGTCCTGCGGGAACGTGTGGGAAGGGAGTCCCTGCACTTTTTTCACAGCAAGAACTCAGTTCCCTTTGCAGGGCTAGAGCAGCCGAGCCGCCCGAGACAATCCTTCACTAAGCGGCGATGCCCAGCTCGAGTCACTGTCAGGGGCAGGTCACTTCCTTGATGCCGCAATGTCTCCTGGGAGCTTTTGTCATTGTTCCCAGGAGACATTGCGTAGGTCTGCCATGAGTTATTGCGGGATGTAGAAAAAAATTGCTTCTTTCTAAATCCCGCGATAACTCGCGGCAGACCTCCGCAATGTCTCCTGGGAACAATGACAAAAGCTCCCAGGAGACATTGCGGCATCGAGGAAGTGACGGAATACCCGCACACTACCCGATGAATCCATATACAGGAAGCGGCCAGTAACATAAAGGATTACTAAGGTACAGTGTGTCGAAAAAATAAAACATGCGGTTTAGTAATTATGCATATGAGCGTATCATTTTTTTTTTTTTTGGTGGGGGAGTGGATCTTGGGTGGGAGTTCCCACACTTTTTCCCCCAGGACTTGACCCCTGGGCCACAGGTCACCCTATCACCACTCTAGGTCAGTCCCTTTTATGTGGTCGGGCGCTCTCCAAAGGGATTGGTGAAGAGTTATGGGTGACGGCATCACGGGTCAGGTAGAGGGCCCCTTAGCAGAATTTTGCTTAGGTCCCCAGGGAGGTCAGGATCGGCACTGCAAATATGACAATACAAGTGAAGTGAAAATGTCCACATAAATATATAAATAAATGTCCATATGTGAAAAACACAAACAGTGTAAAAATAAAAATCTGACTATAGAATAGTCCAGCAATAATATTGGTGAATTCCAAAGCCTGGTGATAACTTCAAAGAGGTGCTAGAGTTAAAGGGGAACGTTGAAAGGAATTAACGTAAAGAGAAACCACCACCGATAGGTAAGGGGCTTACCAGAGAGTTTGAACCCTGCAGAACCTACGTTCAGATGGGACAAACAGAGCTTTGTGTGGTAAAACCACGATGGAAACTGGGAAATCCTGTATGTGTCTCCAATGGCTGTAGCAAGAGTGACCAAACGGCAGAGGAATGGAGTATACCACAGACAAAGATAGCTGGTTACCCGATGGTCTCACAGGACATGATGGTCCAAAAAAATCCCGTATGTGTATGGAAGGGTGTGTACCATAGATTAGGAAGAAAAACACATCCACATAGCGTAACTCTGTGTTGAATGTTGAAAATGTAATGTAGCAAGATGGCTGTACAAGCGCTTTGTGCAAAGTAGTAGCAACAGTGGGGTCCGCCTGATGCGTTTCGCCCCAAGGACATCATCAGATGGCATTCAGATGGCAAAAATTGCATTTTTCTCGTCATTAAAAAACGGTCGTGTGTACGCGGCATAAGGGGACACCCCAGGCACTATATTAGAAGGAATTTTTCATTTTTAGGCTTTTGCTTTACAAATCAAAAAAATCGCTGCTCGTTTAACCCCTTCAATACCGAGCTTTTATACCCACCTCCATACCGCGCCTATTCTGGCACTTCTCTCCTCCATGTACAAATCATCATTCTTTTGCTAGAAAACTACTCAGAACCCCCAAACAATATATATCTTTTTTTAGCAGACACCCTAGGAAATAAAGTGGCGGTCATTGCAACTTTTTATCTTGCATGGTATTTGCGCAATCATTTTTAAAACGCCTTTTTTTGGGGGGAAAAAATGGTTTCATGAATTTTAAAATAACAAAACAGTAAAGTTAGCCTAATTCTTTTGTAAAATATGAAAGATGATGTTAAGCCGAGTAAATAGATACCTAACATGTCACGCTTTAAAATTGCGCACACTCATGGAATGGGGCCAAACTTCGTTACTTAAAAATCTCCATAGGCGACGTTTTGATTTTTTTTACAGGTTACCAGTTTAGAGTTACAGAGGAGGTCTAGTGCTAGAATTGTTGCACACGCTCTAATGCACGCGGCGATACCTCACATATGTGGTTTGAATGATGTTTACATACGTGGGCGGGACTTACATGTGCGTTCGCTTCTGAGCGTGAGCTACCGGGGACAGGGGCGTTTAAAAAAAATGTACTTATTTATTTCTTTTCTACACTTTAAAAAAAATCTTTAAAAAAGTATCACTTTTATTGCTATTACAAGGATTGTAAACATCCCTTGTAATAGGAATAGTGTGTGACAGGTCCTCTTTAAGGAGAAATGCGGGGTCAATAAGACCCCACATCTCTCCCCGCATCTCTCCTCCAGGCTGGAAAGCATGTGGTTGTGAAAAAAAATTCACAGATCTCATGCTTACTAGCCTCAATTGCAGCTTTGTTTACTTCCGGGTACCTGGGCGTGACCTCATCACATTGCACCCGGGCCTCCGACGGTCATAGAGATTGTAACGGAACCATGTATTCTGCCTGTACACCTATAATAATCATGCAGTGGGACATACAAAGAACCGAATGACGTGTTACAATAGGATGGATGATATCTTGGACTAGGATTGTTAGATATGGATTATCCACATTATATTCTGAGATATCTGTAGGGCTATTTTAAGTTTGTTAATTCTGAGCTCAAAGAGTTAATTGTAGAGTGACTCCTTCACTGCTAAATTCCAATGTCTTCTTCTCCAGCTAATTGACTCTCTTTTGTGTATTGTATTACAAATTAGCAGTCTCCTGTCAGGTGTATTGATTTAGCATGTCAATTATGTTCAGAAGAACTTGTCAAGCTTTGAGGTGCCGAAATGTTTAGATACTGATAAGATTATCTGTGATTGTGTATTCTAAAGGTTAATTGAATTCTATTGATAAAGGAATGTGGCTTCTTTAGCCTGGTGCCAAAGTGTCTACCTTGAAGCCCCCCTGTGTAAGGAGGGGGCGGAGAGTTTCATTGTCCCTTTGATTACTCATAAGCTTGTAACTAGATATAAACCTAGAGATGTACCATTAAAGCGCTCTACTTGACCCTTCAAAACGCTCTTTTTACAACTAGCCCCGTCGGATGGGATTATCGTTCTTGCCAGGGAAAAGGAAAGGGATACCCTCTCACTACATTCGATGGGATTATTATTCGGAGGAGGAAGATGCTGGCCGAAGCCTTTTTACAGCTCCTACTGAACCTGAGTCCTTGCCTTTGGCTGTCTCTCTCTCTGGATCGAAGATGATCGCGGATGGGACTACCACTTCCACAGCGGTCTCCGTGTGGCGCGCCTTATCGGAGCAGGACCGCTCCATCCTCCCGCCTTCGAGGCCTTGCAGCGCTCCTTATTGGCCCAGACCCATCCAGGTTTGCGGTTACCTGCCGGCTTGCAGATGTTGAAACACTCTCGGGGGGGGATCTCCCAAATCCTTTTTGACGCGGTTCCCGGACGTCTCCGCACCGCCAGCGGCAGGAGTAAGAAACATCCGGCCGGACCCTCCCACCAGCCGCCCTCACTACATGGGTAGATCCTTCCCCTCTGTTACCCCTGTGCCCCAGAGATGACTGGTGACAAAAAAAAATGGGCCCATCAGGGCCTGGGTGAGCTGCACTAGGCCCCTTTCTGTGCCCATTTTCCCCCCAAAAAAAAAAAAATAGTTTTTTTTTTTTTTTTTGGCGGGGGTTGTGCCGTGACCAGAGGTCACAAAAACCCCACATTTAGGGGGGAGGACCTACCCCACAAGGAAGCTATCATTTATGCATGGCCGAAGCCTTACAGAGCGCATTATAAATACATCGGTGGAGAAAAAAAATCATCGTGGAAAATTACTCTAGCCATTTTATGTTGAAGCTCCTACTATGGAAATCATCTTGGCATAACATCATCTTTCTTGTCTGTTTTGTTTTTATGGTTTTTATTATTCACACAGACATAAAATATTCCTTGCCTTTGGCTGTCTCGCAAAAAATATTGCACTTAAACTCGTTCATTTCAAGAGGTAAGCCCAATGATCGAAGATGATCTTTGATATAAGAAGAAAGCGACCAGTGTCCAGGCCGAAACCATATCGGAGACTACCACTTCCACAGCGGTAAAAAAAAAACACTCCGTGTGGCGCGCAGAGGAAGTCTAGTCTAGAATTATTGCTCTCGCTCTAACGATTGCGCGTATGTAACCTGTGGATCTGGCCTGATACTCCATCCTACCCAGCCCCGCAGTCCCCACACACCCTCTCACCCACTGTAGATGGGGGTCGAGTGTTGTTGTGTTCTGCCAGTGAGTACTGCAGTGTTGCTCAGCGCTGGAAAAACAGGCCTTGTACTCAAGTCAATTAATAGGATTGGTAAAACCCAGCCCATACATAGACCCATGGCTGGTCTCTGCAATTGGGTAATTTCAATTCATTTGATCCGCTTAACCACTACACAGTCCCTAAACATCCTTCCACTCCTATACATTGTGCCCCGTCATACCCTCCACACTCCTCTCCTGTACATATGCCCACTGTCATACCCTCCACACTCCTCTCCTATATATAGTGCCCACTGTCAACTCTCCACCTGTACATGTGACCACTGTCAACTCTCCACACTCCTCTCCTGTCATAGTGCCTGCTGTCATAGACTCCTCTTCTGTACATACTTCCCACTGTCGCACCCTCCACACTCCTCTCCTATACATAGTGCCCACTATCATACCATCCCCATTCCTCTCTTGTACATCTCCCACTGTCATACCCTCCTTTTTGAAACGCCCCATCATACCCTCCACACTTCTCTCGTACATACTACTCTCTGTCATACCCCCACACTCCCTGTACATACTGAGTCATACCCTCCACACTCCTCTCCTGTACATAGTACCTGCTGTCATATACTTCTCTCCTGTACATTGCCCACGTTATACCCTCCACACTCCTCTCCTATGCATAGGCCCACTATTCCGTCCACACTCCTCTCCACATACGCCAGTCATACCCTCCACACTCCTCTCCTATACAGGCCCACTATCATACCATCCACACTCCTCTCCTATACATAGTGCCCACTGTCATACCTCCACACTCCTCTTCTGTACATGGTGCCTGCTGTAACTTCTCTCCTGTACATACTGCCCACTGTCGTACCCTCCATGCTTCTCTCCTCATACGGCCCACTGTCGTACCTCACACTTCTCTCCTGATTGTGCCTTTTGCCGTACCCTTTGCACTCTTCTCGCATAGTGCCCAATGTTAGACCCTCCACATTCCTCTCACTCACCTGCCACTTCCCCTTATATACCGCCGTACTCCTCCCCTATGTGCTTACCCACAAAAACAGTTCTTTAAAATGATACTAAATACCCTCAATGTTACCGCTCTAGACACACTTTTGTTGTTCAACTAAAGGAAATCTGTTCTCATATTTGTTCTGTTACTAGAACTTATTTAATGTTGTGATTACTACTTGATGTAGAGGATCGGGGATCTCAGCACTGTAAATATAGCCTTGTGAAAAAGTTCCCCTCAAATATTATTTTTTTAAATGTTGGCAACTTGCACTTATGCACTGCCCAAGGGCCACTGGGTCAGTGGGCCCCATGAGAGGTTTCTGGGACCTGTGATATTAAACCCCTGACATTACTACTTTTTAGAGGCCCTGGGTAGGTTAGCCACAAGCATATGCCAGCAAATAGCCATTAGGGTAACTTACTTTTTCAGACTGCCCTCCATTGCTGCGCTGTGATTCTCATTTATTTATTATTTTAGCCCCACAAATCCTCAGCACCAGGCCCATGATGTTCTTAATCTGGCCCTGAGGTCAATGATGGGGACCTGTACCTTCTGGAAATCCAAAAGTGACTTTTTCTGGCTGCCAGGCTTGTGGCAGGAGTCTGTCCGGGGAACACTTCACCCACTCAATCGGAGTGGCGACAAAATTTACTGATACTGAAAGCAGGCTTGCTTTCATCATTTATCCAAGCCTGATACTGCAAGGTTTTCTTCATTCATCAATCTGACCTCAGAAATAAAGCATTGGAAAACCGTAACTTCTGGCTGGACATTCGCTCACTATTTTTACTCACTAACTTCACCCCTACACAACATCTGAGGTAACATCTGAGGTAACTTTAATACCACTTTAACCCATTGATGATCATTCCTTAACACCGACTGCACCTGAGGCAATAGTCAACATTGGGTTAAATGTCTTTCCCAAGCGACCGAAAATGTCAAACGCGGCCCCAGCCTATAGAATAGCACAGAGAATTGAAAATGCTGCTGGAGCTATTTTTTTCTGAGGGACAAAGCTTCAGGAACATGATAGCCTAAGCATTTAAGCTAAAATCCCTCAGTATCTGCCACATACACTTCCATTAATGCACGCTTCCAAAAAGAGCAGAGCCGGTCAAAGTGTCCTTCCTGGAAACGTGCTGAGGTCACCAGAGTACACATTCAGTTATTTGAATCCCAGGAGGGCAGCAGCCATGTAGATTGAAAATGGCAGTTGTCTGAGGCATGCATATAAAAAGGCGTCCTCCTTTCTACTGTATACGGAGATCTTCCTTCAAAAAAAAATCAACACCTTTTATGTATAGGCAGCAGGGGGGAGGGGTGCGATCGCGCTTTCTCACCTCCTGCTCTCTGAAGCTCCTCGGGTCTCACACATCGAATCCGCCTGGAAACGAGATGAGGTAACAATATTACATTTCACAGGAACATCAAAGTTCAGCAAGGGTGGTGTGAAGTAAAGCACACATATGACCATTGGGGTTCAACCGACAAGTCTCCAACCGCAAAAGTTTTCTGCAACGTGTTTACTGAGACATACAGTATACTATACCTGCATGACATTAAGTGTACGTCCACCCTACAATTCATCTATGAACATTAACTGCTTGCCGACCAGGCCATAGCTGAAACACGGCTACAGTATGGTCCGATAACTCTGGGAGGGCATACTACAACGTCCTCCCAGAAACACCTCCTTGGGGCATGCACCAGGCAATGTCCGTGACTGTGGGGTCTTCCAGACCCAGCGTGTCATGGATCGGGGTAAAGGGCCCTTTACCACATGATGACTACGTCCAATGGTGGAGTGATCACTTGTAAACAAACCGGCTCCTCTCCTCATGCTGATCGGTACAGCGTGTAAGGAGAGGAGGGAGCGGGTGCAGCAGCACTCTAGGCTGGATCTGATGTGCCCACTACGCTAATCTGGGCCCATCCCTGGCTCATCCATCCACATTCATGCTCCATCCCTGGCTCATTCATCTTCATTCATGCTCCATCCCTGGCTCATCCATCCTTATTCAAGTTCATCCATGCTTCATCCCTGGCTCATCCATGCCACATCGGTGATCATCCGTGCCATTTCTATGCCACATCAGTGATCATCAATGCCACATCAGTGATCATCCGTGCCACATCAGTGCTCTTCCGTGCCACACCAGTGCTCATCCGTGCCACATCAGTGATCATCCATGCCACATCAGTGCTCATTAGGGATGAGCCGAACACCCCCCCCCCCCCCCGTTCGGTTTGCACCAAACCTTCGAACGGACCGACCGTTCGCGCAAACATTTAGAACCCCATTGACATCAATGGGACTCGAACGTTTGAATTCAAAAACGCTCATTTTAATGCCCCATATGCAAGTTATTGTCGGAAAACGTCTTTGAGAACCCGGGTCTTGCCCCAGGGAACATGTATCAATGGAAAAAAAGTTTTAAAAACGGTCGTTTTTTTCTGGAGCAGCGATTTTAACCACTAGGGAACCGCACGTCGTCAAATGACGATGGACGGAATACCCTATTGTTCTGACAGGATGTCATATGACGTCCTGTCATTTAAAGCTGCTAGGGGGCGCGCGCACCTGTCGCGTTACTGGGAACACGATCCGCGTGCCTGGCGGCCGCGATGGCCGCCTGGCGCCTGCGATTGCCCAGTTACTGAGACGGACCGTGGATCTCTGTGTGCAAACACAGAGATCCACCTCCTGTCAGGGAGAGGAGACTGATGCTGTGTCCCTTGTACATAGGGACACAGATCAGTCACCTCCCCCAGTCACCCCCCCCCATTAGAACACTCACTAGGCTACACATTTAACCTCTTCCCCGCCCCCTAGTGGTTAACCCCTTCCCTGCCAGTCACATTTATACAGTAATCAATGCATATTTATAGCACTGTTCACTGTATAAATGTGAATGGTCCCAAAAATTTGTCAAAAGTGTCCGATGTGTCCGCTGTAATGTAGCAGTCCCGAAAAAAATCGCAGATCGCTGCCATTCCTAGTAAAAAATAAAAAAAAACATAATTATGTCCCCTATTTTGTAGGCAATATAACTTTTGCGCAAACCAGTCACTATACGGTTATTGGGATTTTTTATAGCCCAAAAAATTAAAACCGCACAGGCGATCAAATACCACCAAAAGAAAGCTCTATTTGTGGGGAAAAAAGGACGTCAAATTTGTTTGGGAGCTACTTCGCAGACCGCACAATTATCGCGTAGTTAAAGCGACGCAGTGTGGGAAGCTACAATTTTGTCTGGGCAGGAAGGGGTGTGTAGGTGCACAGTAGGCAAGTGGTTAATGATGCTTAAAGTGAAAAAAAAATGAACAATTCCTTTAAATATCGTACCTGCTGGGTGTCTATAGTAGTGGCATGTGTTTAGAACTGCCCCTGCACAAAATAAGATTACTATAAGAAAAAGGTAATTTAAAACTGCTTGCGGCTTTAATGTAATGTCTGGTCCCTGCAATATGGATAAAAATCACTATGAAAAATAGCATGGGTTTCCCCGCCCTCCTCCCCCCAGGTCATTACAAGCCCCTTTGGCCCTATATACTTTGAACAGCAGTATACAGGTGGTGCAAACAAGACGGAGGGCCAGTTTCCCGTAGAATTGCCGCTGGCGTAGCGTAAGCCATTTACACTACGCCGCCGCAATTTAACAGAGCAAGTGCCATATTCCCAAAGCACTTGTTCCGTAAGTTGCGGCTGGGTAGTGTAAATGGCTCTGCGTATCCCCGCGTAATTCAAAGAGGGCGGCTTGTATTTAAATTAAGCGTGCCCCCGCGTCGATCGAACTGCGCATGCGCCGGCCTCAAAAATAGCCCAGTGCGCATGCTCCAACTCACATTTACGTAAATCCCTATTCGCAAACGACTTAGTAAAACAACGTAACCGACGGAAAAAGACGACGCTGACCCGACTCCATACTTAACATGGCAACGACGGAACTTCGTAAGGTTACCCCTTATATAGCAGGGGTAACCTTACACGTATGGAAACGACGTAAACGACGACGGGGCGGCGTAAAAACGTTTGGGAATCGTCGGATTAGGCTCATTTGCATAGGCAAATGAGAAATCATCGTAAAGGCCACCTAGCGGCCAGCGATGTCATTACATCTACGATCCGACAGTGTAATTGTTTTACACGTGTCGGATCTTCACTGTATCTATGCGTAAGTGATTCTAGGAATCACACGCATAGATACCCAGGAAAAAAAACAGAGATACGACGGTGTTTCCTACGAAACGCCGGCGTATCTCTTTTGAGAATCTGGCCCAGAGACTGTAGGTTTGTTGTTAAGTAGAATCTGTTTGTAATTTTTAGGGTTGTCCCGATACCGATACTAGCAGGGGCGGACTGACCATTGAGGAACTTCGGGCACTGCCCGAGGGCCCCATGCCACTAAGGGGCCCCATTAGGGTTGCCAGGCTCATTAAAACCAGGGACAGTATGAAAAAATCTGTGTCCCTGATATGTCCAAAACCTACATGCTTTTGATGTGAAAATCCAGCCTCTGTACTGACACCTGGCTTGGTGGCCATCTGTAAGCCTGGGGGCCCCATAATCTTCTATTGCCCGGGGGCCCCATAAGTTGTCAGTCCACCCCTGGATACTAGTATCGGTATCGGGACCGATACCAAGCATTTGCCCGAGTACTTGTACTCAGGCGAATGCTCCCGATGCTTCACCCAATTCTTGTCCTGTGTCCTCCTCCAGCCCCTCTCCATTTTGCTGCAGTCTCTCTCCTTCTGTGCCCCCCCGCCGTGTTGTCCCTCTCCTCCATGTCCCCCGCTGTTTCTATCTCCCTCCGTGTCCCCCGCCGCTGTTTCCTTCTCTCCTCCGTGTCCCCCGCTGTTTCCTCCTCTCCCCCCGTGCTCCCCGCTGTTTCCTTCTCTCCTCCGTGCCCCCCCCGCTGTTTCCTTCTCTCCCCATGCCCCCCCCCCCCCGCTGTTTCCTTCACTCCTCCGTGTCCCCCGCTGTTTCCTTCTCTTCCCCGTGCTCCCTGCGCTGTTTCCTTCTCTCCTCCGTATCCCCCGCTGTTTCCTTCTCTTCTCTGTGTCCCCCGCTGTTTCCTTCTCTCCTCCGTGTCCCCCGCTGTTTCCTTCTCTCCCCCGTGCTCCCTGCGCTGTTTCCTTCTCTCCCCCGTGCGTCCCCCGCTGTTTCCTTCTCTCCCCTGTGTCCCCCACTGTTTCCTTCTCTCCTCCGTGTCACCCTGGAACTGTCAGGATGGAGAGCGACGGTAGGAGCCAGTAAACCCGGCTCCTTACTGTTCCAAATGGACAGTGTCAGCGATGACTCTGTCCATTCACAGAACTGAAACATTGTAAACTGTGATTACAATTAGGGTTGTCCCGATACCTCTTTTTTAGGACCGAGTACAAGTACCGATACTTTTTTCAAGTAGTCGCCGATACCGAATACCGATACTTTTTTTAAATGTGTCCCCAGATGCAGCCATGTCCCCCCACACATATTGCAGCCATGTCCCCCCACACATATTGCAGCCATGTCTCCCCCACATATGCAGCCATGTCCCCCACAGATGCAGCCATGCATGTCCCCCACATATTGAAGCCATGTATGTCCCCCACATATTGCAGCCATGTATGTCCCCCACATATTGCAGCCATGTATGTCCCCCACATATTGCAGCCATGTATGTCCCCCACATATTGCAGCCATGTATGTCCCCCATATTGCAGCCATGTATGTCCCCCACATATTGCAGCCATGTATGTCCCACACATATTGCAGCCATGTATGTCCCCCATATTGCAGCCATGTATGTCCCACACATATTGCAGCCATGTATGTCCCCCATACCTGATAAGATGCCGCCGCATACCACCGCTTTAATCCCCCTGCATTACAAGCTTTCGTTTGTATTGTAATGCCTGCCGCGCCATGTATAGACACTCCCCTTCTCGGGATTGGACAGATCCGTCCAATCCCGAGCAAGGGGGAGTGTCTATACATGGCGAGGCGGGCATTACAAGTATACAAACGAATACTTGTAATGCGCGCTCTATTGCACGGGGATTAACGCGGTGGCTTTGCGGCGGCGGCGACGGGGGAAGTATTCTATTTAGGTATCGGGGGTACTCCCGCAAATACTCGGTATCGGTCCTCATACCGATACTAGTATCGGTATCGGGACAACCCTAATTACAATGTTTCAGTTTATGAATGAAGAGAAGCCGCTGTCTTCTCTCCATTCATTTTCAGCGCAGCTGAGGCTGCTGAGAAAGGGACAGGGAGGGGAATCTGTTTCCTTAGTACCTTTCTCTGTCTCTGTTAAGACCCCTGATATCTCACCAAAGCCTTATAACAAAAAGTAAAAAATTAAACTAAATTTTAGTCAAACATTTAGGCCAAAATGTATTCAGCCACATGTCTTTAGTAAAAAAAAAAAGCGCAATAAGCGTATATTTATTGGTTTTCGCAAAAGTTATCGCGTCTACAAACTAGGGTACATTTTCTGGAATTTACACAGCTTTTAAATTATGACTGCCTATCTCATTTCTTGAGATGCTAAAATGGCAGGGCAGTACAAACCCCCCCCCCCCCCAAATTACCCCATTTTGAAAAGTAGACACCCCAAGGAACCTGCTGAGAGGCATGTTGAGTCCATTGAATATTTATTTATTTTTTTGTCCCAAGTGATTGAATAATGACAAAAAAAAAAAAAAAAAATGTTTACAAAAAGTTGTCACTAAATGATATATTGCTCACACATGCCATGGTTATATGTGAAATTGCACCCCAAAATACATTCTGCTGCTTCTCCTGAGTATAGGGATACCACATGTGTGGGACTTTTTGGGAGCCTAGCCGCGTACGGGACCCCAAAATCCAAGCACCGCCTTCAGCATTTCTAAGGGCGCAAATTTTTGATTTCACTTCTCACTACCTATCACAGTTTCGAAGGCCATAAAATGCCAAAATAGCACAAAACCCCCCCAAATGACCCCATTTTGGAAAGTAGCCACCCCAAGCTGATTGCTGAGAGGCATGTCGAGTCCATGGAACATTTTATATTTTGACACAAGTTGCGGGAATATGACAAACTGATTTTTTTTTGCACAAAGTTGTCACTAAATGATATATTGCTCACACATGCCATGGTTATATGTGGAATTGCACCCCAAAATACATTCTGCTGCTTCTCCTGGGTACAGGGATACCACATGTGTGGGACTATTTGGGAGCCTAGCCGCGTACGGGGCCCCGAAAACCAAGCACCGCCTTCAGGCTTTCTAAGGGCATACATTTTTGATTTCACTCCTCACTACCTATCACAGTTTTGAAGGCCATAAAATGCCAAGGTGGCACAAAACCCCCCCAAATGAACCCCATTTTGGAAAGAAGACACCCCAAACTATTTGCTGAGACGCATGTTGAGTCCATGGAATATTACATTTTTTTACCCTAAGTGATTGAATCATGACCAAAAATAAAAAAAAGTGACACTGTCACTAAATGATACATTGCTCACACATGCCATGGTTATATGTGGAATTGCACCCCAAAATACATTCTGCTGCTTCTCCTGAGTACGGGGATACCACATGTGTGAGACTTTTTGGGAGCCTAGCCACGTATGGGACCCCAAAAACCAAGCACCGCCTTCAAGATTTCTAAGGGCATACATTTTTGATTTCACTCCTCACTACCTATCACTACCTATCACCGTTTTGAAGGCCATAAAATGCCAAGATGGCACACAACCCCCCCAAATGACCCCATTTTGGAAAGAAGACACCCCAAACTATTTGCTGAGAGGCATGTTGAGTCCATGGAATATTACATTTTTTTGCCCCAAGTGATTGAATAATGACCAAAAATATATATATATATTTTTTTTTTTACAAAACATTGTCACTAAATGATATATTCCTCACACATGCCATGGTTATATGTGGAATTGCACCCCAAAATACATTCTGCTGCTTCTCCTGAGTACGGGGATACCACATGTGTGGGACTTTTTGGGAGCTTAGCCGCGTACGGGGCCCCGAAAACCAATCACCGCCTTCAAGATTCTGCCTGACACTAACTGTCTGTCACACTGACACTAAATGCAGTGATCAGTAAATGTTCACTGCTATTTAGTGACAGTGTGACAGGGGGGGTAATCGGGGGGGGGGGATTTGTGTGCCTATGTGTCCTGGTGTCAGTGTAGTGCTTGTGTACTCACTGTTGTGATGTCTCCTCTCCTCCGCCAGACGAAAATACCGGCGGGAGGAGCGGTGACATCACTTCCTCCTCTCCTCTGGGGGAGCGCGCCCATTGGCTGGGAGCAATCGTGAGGGGGCGGACAAAAACGAATAGCCGCCCCCTCATCCCGGATCGCTCCCAGAGTCACGGGAACCGCCGCATGTACCGAGGGGTCCCAATCGGACCCCCGACCCGCGTCTAGGCAGGCACGTACAGATACGTTGATGTGCCTGTACGTGCCATTATGCCGACGTATATGTACATGCGGCGGTCCTTAAGAGGTTAAAAAACCTTTTTTTCGCAGTTTAGGCCGATACGCATTCTTCTACATATTTTTGGTAAAACAAAACCGCATATAGCGTTTATTGATTGGTTTGCGCAAAAGTTATAGCGTGTACAAAATAGGGGATTGTTTTATGGCATTTTATTAATATTTTTATTTTACTAGTAATGGCGACGATCAACGCATTTTTTTAGTTACTGCGACATTATGGCAGACACTTTTGACACTTTTTTATGACCATTGTCATTTTCACAGCAAAAAAAGGGCTATAAAAATGCACTGATTACTGTGAAAATTACAATGGCAGTGAAGGGGTTAACCACTAGGGGCGCTAAGGGGTTAAGTGTGCCCTAAGGGAGTGATTCTTACGGTAGGGGGCGTGGCTGTAGGTGTGACATCACTGATCGTCATTCCCTATATCAGGGAACAGACAATCAGTGACTCTGCCACACAGAAGAACGAGGAAGGTTTGTTTACACTCACCTCTCCCCGTTTTTCAGCTCCTGTGACTGATCGCAGGGCACCGGAGGCGATCGGGTCCGCTAGTCCCGCGGGCGTGGTCACTGATCTTTGGACCGGGTCGCGCTTGCGCCGCCGGCACGCTGGGGTCTTAAAGGTGACCTGCCTGTGCCCAGCCGTGCCATTCTGCCGACGTATATTGGCGTTAGGCGGTCCTCAAGTGGTTAAAGTGAAAAAAAAAGTTTTGCCTTGACTCTTTGTTTCCACTAATGCGACTAGTCACAGCCCATTGATTTCAATACATACGACTTTGAAAATCAATGACATTGAAAAGGTTCCTGTACTACTTTAATGCTATTTTTGATGCAACTTTGATCCAGAGAGTGTCTCAAAGTTGCACTTTAAATCGTACGACTTTGGGAACGCAATAGTGGAAACGTAGCCATAGGGGGTTATTTACGAAAAGCAAATCCACTTTGCACTATAATTGCAAAGTGCACTTGAAATTTCACTGAAGTGCAGTCGCTTTAGATCCGAGGGGGGACATGCAAGGCAGATAAAAAACAGCATTTTAGATTGACATGATTGTATAATAAAATCAGCAGAGCTTCCCCTCATTTCAGATCTACCCCTCAGATTTACAGTAACTGCACTTCCAAGTGCACTTTGCTCTTGTAGTTTGCATTTGTAGTTCAAAGTGGATTTGCCTTTCGTAAATAACCCCCTTGTGCTGCGTACACACGGTCGGAAGTGAGCTTGTTGTCGGAAAATCCGACCACGTGTAGGCTCCATCGGACATTTGCTGTGGGAATTTCAGACAACAAATGTTTGAGAGCTGGTCCTCAATTTTTCCGACAACAAAAGTTCTTGTCAGAAATTCCGATCGTGTGTAGCCGATTCCGAGGCACAAAAATCCACGCATGATCGGAATCAAGCAAAAGAGCCCCACTGGCTATTGAACTTCATTTTTCTTGGCTCGTCGTACACATTGTACGTCACCGCGTTCTTGACAATGAATGCAAGACAAGGTTGAGCCAATATCCGTTGAAAGAAATAAATCCACAGTTTTGTTGTCGGAATGTCCGATCATGTGTACGTGGCATTAGTGTTACTTTATCTTTGATACTTGACGTGATTGTAGCCGTATTAGTGCAATTCTGACAGAGAAAATTGAGTACTGTCCTTGATACTGTTTTTTTATTTGCACTAATATACCATTTTTTAGGACAAGCTTTCGGGGTGTTTCCCCTTCTTCAAGGTCTGCTTGGACCTTCAATAAGGGGACATACCCCAAATGCTTGTCCTGAAAAATGGTATATTAGTGCAAATCAGTGGCGGTGCGTCCATAGAGGGCGCCGAAGCGCCGCCCCCCTCTCGCTCCTGCACCGCCACTGAATACAATACATAGACTCATGCATTGCATTGCATGAATCTATGTATTGCCGCTGCTGCCGACTATTCAGATGGCCGGCCCCCTGGTGAGCGCCGGCCATCTGAATAACGGCAGCTGGTTGGCTGTGGAAGTGCCAACGGTCAGCAGTCCAGCCCTAAGGCTGTAATAGGCTTCCAAATACTTATCCAGGGGACGCACGGGGGGTGCGTTCCTTGGATAAAACTGACAGGCGTCTCAGCCAATCAGGTTCACCGGTTCTGGTTACCGGTAACCTGATTGGCTGACGCGTCATCGAGGGCGGGAGAAGACATCGAGGGACTGTGGAAGGAGGATGGCCAACCCCAGAAAGGTAAATGCGGGGCGGGGGGGGGCAGCATTTTACAGGGCACAGTGGCGACAATTACAGGGCACAGTGGCGACAATTGGCACAGTGGCGACAATTACAGGGCACATTGGTGACAATTAAAGGGCACAATGGTGACAATTGGCACAATGGCGACAGTTACAGGGCACAGAGGCGACAATTAAAGGGCACAATGGTGACAATTGGCACAATGGCGACAATTACAGGGCACAGTGGCGACAATTACAGGGCACAGTGGTGACAATTGGCACAGTGGCGACAATTACAGGGCACAGTGGCGACAATTACAGGGCACAGTGGTGACAATTGGCACAGTGGCGACAATTACAGGGCACAGTGGCGATAATTAAAGGGCACAGTGGTGACAATTGGCACAGTGGCGACAGTTACAGGGCACAGTGACGACAATTGGCACAGTGGCGACAATTACAGGGCACATTGGTGACAATTAAAGGGCACAATGGTGACAATTGGCACAATGGCGACAGTTACAGGGCACAGAGGCGACAATTAAAGGGCACAATGGTGACAATTGGCACAATGGCGACAATTACAGGGCACAGTGGCGACAATTACAGGGCACAGTGGTGACAATTGGCACAGTGGCGACAATTACAGGGCACAGTGGCGACAATTACAGGGCACAGTGGTGACAATTGGCACAGTGGCGACAATTACAGGGCACAGTGGCGACAATTACAGGGCACAGTGGTGACAATTGGCACAGTGGCGACAATTACAGGGTACAGTGGCGACAATTACAGGGCACAGTGGTGACAATTGGCACAGTGGCGACAATTACAGGGCACAGTGGCGACAATTAAAGGGCACAATGGTGACAATTGGCACAGTGGCGACAGTTACAGGGCACAGTGGCGACAATTGGCACAGTGGCGACAATTACTGGGCACAGTGGCGACAATTACAGGGCACAGTGGCGACAATTTAAGGGTACAGTGGCGACAATTAAAGGGCAGAGCAGTGACAATTGGCACAGTGGCGACAATTGATGGGCACAGTGGCTGCGATTGATGACATGGCACAGTGGTGACAATTGATGGTGCAGTGTCAGCGTTTGATGGGCCCAGTGGCTGCATTTGATGGGAACAGTGAGGCTGCAATTGTTTGTTTGTTTTTCGTTTGTTTGCGCCCCCCAAAAAAATGGGAGCACTAGCTGCCACTGGTGCAAATAAAAAAAGTATCACGGACAGTACTCAATTTTCTTTATCTTTGACGTAAGAGCATTATTGTATCCTGTAGATGTAGCATCCTGTAGCATCCTGTAGATGGCGATAGATTACCACTCAGAACGCAGCATATTTGTTCCCTTTCTGTTGTAACTCTTTTCGGAAAGTCCTGCTCAGAAGTCCAGTGTCAGTGAACTCCTCCTTATACTGTCACTCCCTACTGCATCAGAGCTCATTCTCTGTCACTGCACCAAGGGGCTCCGATGAGGAAAGGCTGATGAGAGAAAACTCCTAGAAGAAGGACCATTTCAACAGACAAAGAAAAAAAAAAGAGGAGTACGGAAGGGTCCAATTTGTGAAGATGCTGTACGTACGAGGAGGATTTGGGGATGAGAAATCCCAGTTAAATGAACTGAACAAGCGTCTGGACCAGTATTTGTCCAGGGTAAGACAATTGGAGACGGAGAACCATCACCTGGTGGAAGAAGTCCTCAGTCTTCGCTCGGAGCGAGGGGCAGAATGGTCGAAGGTTTACCACTCGGAGATGTTCGAACTGAGGAGGAGAATAGAAGACCTCACCGTAGAGAAATGCGAAGCCGAGCTACAGAGAGACAACCTTTTTCACGAGCTGCAAGATTTACAGGAATTATGGGAACAGGTGAGGAGCATGAGAATCAAGATTGACCAACAGTTGGCTCAACACAAGCAAGATC
Source organism: Rana kukunoris (assembly GCA_029574335.1). Lineage (NCBI taxonomy): Eukaryota > Metazoa > Chordata > Amphibia > Anura > Ranidae > Rana > Rana kukunoris. The sequence goes on along the minus strand of CM056051.1, from coordinate 15,553,540 downwards.
TGCAACAGGCGCAGAAAAGGCAAGCCGCCTTGGAGCAGCTCTACGGTCAGTTGCAGCAAGAGTCCCTGATGCTCCAAGGTTCCCATGAAGAGGAAATGATAGCTCTGAGAGATCGGGCTTTCCAAATGCCATTGCAAATTACCACGCAGGAGGTTCTACGACCCAAACTCAGCTTGACCGAGGTCCAGAGCTTCTCGCTGGAGCTGTCCGAATCATGGAGGGATGCTTTCGTCTTCTATCAGAAGAAGATCGAGGAACTAGAGAACATCCTGAGGCTGAGCGAGGAGGACCGGCATGGAGCAGAAGATGAAGTCGCAATATACAGGCTGGAGTTCGAGAAAGTTCGCAAGGAATACGAGGAGCTTCTGGCCCTCAAAACTAGGCTTGGAGATGAACTGCTTAGGATGAAGGCAAAGTACAGGTTGGAGGTGGAGGAATACCAGGTAGGTGGACCAGGATCATTGACTCATATGAAAAGGTCCGATTGGAAAAACCCAACAGAACCTGTGAGTTGAGTTGAGAGGTATCTTAACCACTTAAGACCCGGACCATTATGCAGATTAACCACTTCAGCCCCAAGCCTGTTTTTCAGATTCGGTGCTTACGAGACTAAAACAGTTTTTTTTGCTAGAAAATTATTTAAAACCCCCAAACATTATATATATTTTTTTCTAACACCCTAGAGAATAAAATGGCGGTCATTGCAATACTTTTTCTCACACCGTATTTGCGCAGCGGTCTTACAAGCGCACTTTTTTTGGAAAAAATTCACTTTCTTGAATTAAAAAATAAGACAACAATACATTTGGCCCAATTTTTTTATTGATTGTGAAGAATAATGTTACGCCGAGTAAAATGATACCCAACATGTCACGCTTAAAAATTGCGCCCGCTCGTGGCATGGCGTCAAACTTTTACCCTTAAAAATCTCGATAGGCGACGTTTAAAAAATTCTACAGGTTGCATTTTTTGAGATACAGAGGAGGTCTAGGGCTAGAATTATTGCTCTCGCTCTAACGATCGCGGCGATACCTCACTTGTGTGGTTTGAACACCGTTTTCATATGCGGGCGCTACTCGCGTATGCGTTTGCTTCTGCGCGCGAGCTCGTCGGGACGGGGCACTTTAAAAAATTTTTTTGGGGGTTTTCGGTTTTATTTTTATTTATTTTATAATTTTTAACACTGAAAAAAAAAAAAAAAAAAAGTATCACTTTTATTCCTATTACAAGGAATGTAAACATCCCTTGTAATAGAAAAAAGCATGACAGGTCCTCTTATATATGAGATCTGGGGTCAAAAAGACCTCAGATCTCATATTGAGGCTTAAATGCAAAAAAAAAAAAAGAAAAAAAAAAAAGTCAAAATGACGTCACTTCCGCCCAGCAGAGGTATGGGGACGGCTGAGGGACATTTTTTCCCTCAGTCGCATCCCCGGACAGCCAGCAAGAGGACCCGATCGCCTCCGCCGCTACCGGCGGCTACGGTAAGCGGCGGAGGGCACGGGAGAGCGGCGGGAGGGGGGGGGACCCTCTCCCGCCGCCGGTAACGGCGATCTCGCGGCGAATGCGCCGCGATGACCGCCATTATCGTTAACAGGACCGCCCCACGAAGAGATGGATATCTCGGTTGTGGCAGCAGCTGCTGCCGTTACCGAGATATCCATCTTCAAATAGATGACGTCTTTGGACGTGGGGCCGGTCAGAAGTGGTTAAGAACCTTGCCCCTTTTTGCGTCGCTTTAACAGACAATTGCGTGATCATGCGACGGGGCTCCCAAACAAAATTGGGGTCCTTTTTTTCCCACAAATAGAGCTTTCTTTTGGTGGTATTTGATCACCTCTGCGGTTAACATTTTTTGCGCTATAAACAAAAGTAGAGCGACAATTTAGAAAAAAATGCAATATTTTTTACTTTTTGCTATAATAAATATCCCCAAAAAAGATATATAAAAAAAAAAAATGTTCTCAGTTTAGGCCGATACGTATTTTTCTACATACCTTTGGTAAAAAAAATCGCAATAAGCGTTTATCGATTGGTTTGCGCAAAATTTATGGGGCCAGATCCACAAAGCCCCGCGTATCTCAGCGGCGACATAGCGTATAGTATTTTCGCTACGCCACCACATGCTAGGAAGGCAAGTTCCGTATCCACAAAGGACTTGCATCCTAAGTTACGGTGGCGTAGCGAAAATAGGCCGGCGTAAGCCAGCGCAATTCAAATGGGGAAGAGGTGGGCGTGTTTTATTGAAATCATTCGTGACCCGACATAAATTACCTTTTTTTTAACTGCTCATGCGCCGGCCGTGGACGTATCCCAGTGTGCACGCTCCAAATCATGTCGCAAAACATCAATGAAAACGACGTGAACGTAGCTTACGCAAATCCCTATTCGCAAACGGTTTATGCAAACGACGTGAACGACGGAAAATTTGACGCTGTCCCGACGTCCATACTTAACATTACGCACGCCTCCATACAGCAGGGGTAACTTTACGCCAGACATACGCTTACGCAAACGACATAAAAACACTGCGGCGGGCGTACGTACGTTCCTGGATCGGCGTATCTAGTTTATTTGCATATTCAACGTGGAAAATATACGGAAGCGCCCCTAGCATCCAGCGTAAATAGGAAACTTAAATAGGATGGCGTAAGACGGCGTAACTAAGCAAAAAAAACGCAGATTTAATATATATATATCGTTTTGTGGATCTGGCCCATAGTGTTTACAAAATAGGGAATAGTTTGATGGCATTTTTATTAATAATTTTATTTTTTTACTACTAATGGCGGCGATCAGCGTTTTTTTTTTCGTGACTGCAACATTATGGCGGACACATCGGACAATTTTGACACATTTTTGGGACCATTGTCACTTTCACAGCAAAAAGTGCTATACAAATGTACTGATTACTGTGAAAAGGACAATTGCAGTTTAAGAGTTAACCACTAGGGTGCGCTGTAGGGGTTAAGTGTGACCTCATATGTGTTTCTAACTGTGGGGGGGGCGGGGCTGGACGTGTGACATCAGTGATCGTCTTTCCCTATATCAGGGAACAGACAATCAATGACACTGCCACTGTGAAGAACAGGGAAGCTCAGAGATGTTGGGAAGACTTGTTGAGTTGTTGTTCCCCTGCAGATAGACTGGTTCAAGAGCTGTCCTATTATGTCATATCATGGCTCTGCCCTCCTTTATAACATTAAAGCCCAACTCTGGTAAAGTACAAAGGGTTAACTGCTCATTTAGTTTCGGGCAGGGGTCTCCAAACTGTGGCCCTCTACAGGACTATGGCTAAGATCAATGGCATATCCTCAATGTGCATATATTGAGGATTCAGGTCAGTAATGTCTATGGGCTCTGCTTTGACCTGACATAAGAAAAGATTCTGATGTAATGGGGACTTTAATAGGGACCCTGATGTAAGGGGGGAGACTCTAATGGGAACCCTGATGTTAAAGGGGACTCTAATGGGGACCCTTATGTAAGGAAAGCTCTGATAGGGACCCTGATGTATAGAGGGACTCTAATGTGGACCCTAATGTAAGAAAGGCTCTATAGGGACCCTGATGTAAAGGGGGACTCTAATGGAGATCCTGATGTAAGGAAGGCTCTGATAGGGATCCTGATGTAAGTGGGGGGGGCCCTAATGGAGATCCTGATGTAAGCAATGCTCTGTTAAGGACCCTGAACTTTAAAGGGGACTTTAAAGGGGACCCTGATGCAAGGAAGGCTCTGATAGAGACCCTGATATAAGGGGGGTATCTAATGGGGATCCTGATGTAAAGAAAGCTCTGTCTCTAATGTGGATTTGGAGGTAAAGGAAAGGAAGGCTGTGATAGGGACCCTAAAGTATAGAGGGACTCTAATGGGGACCCTGATGTAAGGAAGGCTCTGATAGGGTCACTGATGTAAGGGGAGACTCTAATGGGGATCCTGGTGTAAGGAAGGCTCTAAAAGGCACCCTGGTGTAAGGAAGACTCTGATTGGGACCCTGATGTATAGAGGAACTCTAATAGGGACCCTGATGTAAGAAAGGCTCTGATAGGGTCCCTGATTTAAAGGGGGACTCTAATGGGGATCCTGATGTAAGGCTCTGATTGGGACCCTGATGTATAGAGGGACTCTAATGGGGATCCTGATGTAAGGAAGACTCTGTTAGGGACCCTGATGTATAGAGGGACTCTAATTGGGGACCTCTGATGTAAGGAAGGCTCTGATAGGGACCCTGATTTAAAGGGGGACTCTAATGGGGATCCTGATGTAAGTAAGGCTCTGATTGGGACCCTGGTGTATAGAGGGACTCTAATGTGGATCCTGATATAAGTAAGGCTCTGATTGGGACCCTGATGTAAGGAACGCTCTGTTAGGGACCCTGATGTAAGGGGGACTCTAATGTGGATCCTGAGATAAAGGAAGGCTGTGATATGGACCCTGATGTATCGAGGGACTCTAATGGGGACCCTGATGTAAGGAAGGCTCTGATAGGGTAACTGATTTAAGGGGAGACTCTAATGGGGATCCTGGTGTAAGGAAGGCTCTGATAGAGACCCTGATATAAGGGGGGTATCTAATGGGGATCCTGATGTAAAGAAAGCTCTGTCTCTAATGTGGATTTGGAGGTAAAGGAAAGGAAGGCTGTGATAGGGACCCTAAAGTATAGAGGGACTCCAATGGGGACCCTGATGTAAGGAAGGCTCTGATAGGGTCACTGATGTAAGGGGAGACTCTAATGGGGATCCTGGTGTAAGGAAGGCTCTAAAAGGCACCCTGGTGTAAGGAAGACTCTGATTGGGACCCTGATGTATAGAGGAACTCTAATAGGGACCCTGATGTAAGAAAGGCTCTGATAGGGTCCCTGATTTAAAGGGGGACTCTAATGGGGATCATGATGTAAGGCTCTGATTGGGACCCTGATGTATAGAGGGACTCTAATGGGGATCCTGATGTAAGGAAGACTCTGTTAGGGACCCTGATGTATAGAGGGACTCTAATTGGGGACCCTGATGTAAGGAAGGCTCTGATAGGGACCCTGATTTAAAGGGGGACTCTAATGGGGATCCTGATGTAAGTAAGGCTCTGATTGGGACCCTGGTGTATAGAGGGACTCTAATGTGGATCCTAATATAAGTAAGGCTCTGATTGGGACCCTGATATATAGAGGGACTCTAATGGGGACCCTGATGTAAGGAACACTCTGTTAGGGACCCTGATGTAAGGGGGACTCTAATGTGGATCCTGAGATAAAGGAAGGCTGTGATATGGACCCTGATGTATCGAGGGACTCTAATGGGGACCCTGATGTAAGGAAGGCTCTGATAGGGTAACTGATTTAAGGGGAGACTCTAATGGGGATCCTGGTGTAAGGAAGGCTCTGATAGGGTCCCTGATGTAAGGGGGGACTCTGAAGCCGCGTACACACGGCAGAGAACCTCGACGGGCAGAACACATCCTTCCGCCCGTCGAGGTTCTCTGTCGGCCGTCGAAATCGGCGACCCGCCCGTCGGGAATGGCAACCAGCCATTCATCCAGGCGGGCCGTCGAGCAAAAAGAGAGCGTGCTCTCTTTTCGCTCGACGGGATTCCCGACGGGCGGGGCGAGTCAGGAGCGTACACACGGCCGAGGTTCTCGCTGGAATGCAGCTTCCAGCGAGGTTCTCGCTGGTTTCCAGCGAGAACCTCGGTCGTGTGTACGCCGCCTCATAGGGACCCTGATGTAAGTAAGGCTCTGATAGGGAGTTTGATGTATAAAACATTTTTTTGTGGCCTGCAAAAAATATTTATAAAATATACTATGCAGCCCTTGAACTGAAATGTTTTGAGAACCTCGGTCTGAGAGATAGTAAAATCACTTTTACTACCTGACCCTCCACTCCCCTGGTAGACTGCACTCCCCAGGCCATGGACCCTGCATAAGTCTTGATGATGTCAGGGGCACATGTCCTCAGCATGGAGAAGCCTGCATCTGTGTAGGACCGGGTGAGTAAAATCGCTTTTCCCCAAGTATAGCTCCCAACTGTCCCTGATTTCGAGGGACTGCCTCTGAATTCGAGGGACTGCCCCTGATTTGGAACAAAGTCTCTCTGTCCCTCTTTCCTCCTCATTTTGGTTGTATATAAAATGCACTATATATCTATTCCAAATGTGTCTCCCAGTGCTAAACCTTTCATACAATTTGTAAACTGCTGCATTTGAAAATTTCAAAAGCCGATATAAAGAAATAGAAGTGGTAAAAATAAAAAGCACTTGTAAATTAACTAACCATTTTTTTTATATATAATTCTCCTTTAAGGGGGGGAGGGACATGGGGTGTGTCCTATGCCTACATACTTTTGCTAATAGGTGTCCCTCGTTCCCATCTCAAAAAGTTGGGACGTGTGCCCTAGACCTAGATATAAATGAGCAGTTACCCTTGTTGGACGCAGCCCCACTGCTTAGAAAAACTTTTAACGGAGTTTAGCTTTAAGTTGGGGCCCCTTACACAGCTTTAGGCAGAGAACCGAGGGGGGGGGGGGGTGCTGACGAAACAAAAAACAACTGTTATCTCTTCTCTCCTGAGGACCATCGGGTCCCTTACAGGTGTGATGCAAAAAATATATATAAAAAAACGTGAGGGGGCCAGCCGGGCCCCTGGAGACCGTCGGGCCCCTTACAGGTGTGATGCAAAAAATATATATAAAAAAACGTGAGGGGGCCAGCCGGGCCCCTGGAGACAATCGGGTCCCTTACAGGTGTGATGCAAAAAATATATATAAAAAAACGTGAGGGGGCCAGCCGGGCCCCTGGAGACCGTCGGGCCCCTTACAGGTGTAATGCCTGTACTCCCCTGATGGCGGCCCTGCCCCTGACCCCACCCTTTTTGTTCACCCTCTTTGGCGAGGAGTGGTCAGATCATCCATTCATGTCCGAATGTCTCCCTTTACCCAACGTTCAGCTTTTATCATGTATTTGAACAACATTTCCTTGTTTGGAACTTTAACCACTTAAGGACCCCTTCACGCCGATATATGTCCGCAGAATGGCACGGCTGGGCACAATCACGTACCTGTACGTGTCTCTTTAAGCACAGCTCGCGACCCGGTCCTAAGCTCCTTGACTGAGCCCGCGGGACCCGATTGCCGCCGGTGTCCCGGGATAGGTCACCAGAGCTGAAGAATGGGGAGAGGTGAGTGTAAACACACCTTCCCTGTTCTTCACTGTGGCAGTGTCATTGATCGTCTGTTGCCTAATGTAGGGAAAGACGATCAATGATGTCACACGTCCAGCCCTGCCCCCCTACAGTTATAAACACATATGAGGTCACACTTAACCCCTACAACGCCCCCTAGTGGTTAGTAATTGTCATTTTCACAGTAATCGGTGCATTTTTATAGCACTTTTTGCTGTGAAAATGACAATGGTCCCAAAAATGTGTCAAAATTGTCCGAAGTGTCCGCCATAATGTCGCAGTCACTAAAAAAAATGCTGATCGCCGACATTAGTAGTAAAAAAAAAAATATTTGTTGGAAGGCTGGCCGAAGGCCGGCCTGAATTTGTGGGAGGAGTCTAAGAGTACTTAGACTCCCTCCCTGTCAGGGCTGGGTTCGGCGTTGGGTTTCTGGGTTCCCACCCACCCATTTCCCCAGCTTTCATTCATTCTCATTGTACTTTTTCTTATTCAGGGTATGCCCTCTTTCAGGCGTACCTACCAGCCGGCCAAAGGCACACTCCAGGCCTTGGTTATTAGGGTTATCGCATTCCTTACTCGAAGACTCTGATTAAAAATAAAAATGCAATAAAACGATCCCCTATTTTGTAAACGCTATACATTTTGCGAAAACCAATCGATAAAAGCTTATTGCGATTTTTTTTACCAAAAATATGTAGAATACGTATCGGCCTAAACTGAGGGGAAAAAAAGTTTTGTATATTTTTTGGGGATATCTATTATAGCAAAAAATAAAAAAATATTGCATTTTTTCAAAATTGTCGCTCTATTTTTGTTTATAGCGCAAAAAATAAAAACCGCAGAGGTGATCAAATACCACCAAAAGAAAGCTCTATTTGTGGGAAAAAAAGGACGTCAATTTTGTTTGGGAGCCACGTCGCACGACCGCGCAATTGTCAGTTAAAGTGATGCAGTGCCGAATCGCAAAAAGGGGCAAGGTCCTTTACCTGTATAATGGTCCGGGTCTTAAGTGGTTAAGATACATAAAATAATAAATAACCAAACCAGATCATAGTTCTGTGAGATAATAATAGTATCCTATAAATGATAATCCTTCCTTGTGTGCTGCTTCTGATAATAAACCGCGAGCTCGTACACCTGCTGTACACATAGACCTCAGACTGAGCCAATGTAACCCGAGACACGGTGCATTACCCGCATGTCCCTCATCACCCTCTTCTGGAGGTGTGTGCTGATGGAAGGCTTGATTTGTTGTGTAATGCTTGGATTACATGGATACATTTATTATTATTTTTTATTTTACTTTATTTATTTTTTACTTTTTGTAGCCAGTTTAGTAATCCAAACACGAGAGGGTCCTATAGTGATCCCTCAAACAAATCCTTGAAGTTGAAACCCATTGGGTGCGATTCAGGAAACCATTTGTGACACTTTTTTGGTGTTATGGTGCAAATTAAAAATCCTGCGCCTAATTCATCAAATATTTTTACTATTTTGTTAAATTTTTCCGACACATCCAGGGCTTTTTTTTCGAGGGGAGGGGGGGGCGCAGTTCTGGCACCTGAAGAACTAAATGTATGTAATGGCGAGGGGTGCTGGGGGGTCTATTGATGCTAGAGGGGATACTTTTTTGCAGAGGAAGGGTCCATCATTGCTGGGGGGTCTATTGTTGCATGTTTCATGCTATAAATTTATATACCTGTCTCCAAAAGGTAATTGAACCTGTCACCGGCACCAACACATTTCTGAAGAGTGTTTGCAATGCATTCCAGGCATTTTTTTTTCAACAACCAGTCACCGTGACTTGTTTACCACATGGGGCATTTATTAATATTTGCATAATGTAAGATAGCGTTGGATAGGGTGGAGAAATGCAGACACATGTGAGCTGCAAACCAAGATATGGACAGGCAGCAAGACCTACTGCCAAATGAGATTAGGAGAATAAAATGCTGGCTTTAATGTGCAAAAAGATAACTACAGATTTTAAAATAATTTTTCCTCACCCTGGAGTACCCGTGAAGTCATGGTGCAAAATGCCGCCAGTGAATGGTACAAATTTCTTTGACAGGTTCTTCTAAACTTGATGGTTTAGGTAGTTGGGGGACAATTCCGACCCAATTCTGCCCTGAATCTGATGCTTGTGGTCAGGGGTCGGACTGACCATTTGGGCACTGCCTGAGGGCCCCATGCCACTAGGGGGCCCCATCAGGGTTGGCAGCCTCAGTAAAACCAGGGACAGTATGTAACAATCTGTGTTTTTTTACATCTGTCCCTGAAAGGTCCCTTCCGACATCCCTTTGGTCTAAATAATTCCAAGATTATAACTGCCCCGCCTCTTCAGTACCTTATCAGTGTGTGTATGTATACTGTGTGTGTGTGTGTGTGTGTGTATATTGTGTGTGTGTGTATACTGTGTGTGTGTGTATACTGTGTGTGTGTGTGTGTGTATATTGTGTGTGTGTGTGTGTGTATACTGTGTGTGTGTGTATACTGTGTGTGTGTATACTGTGTGTGTGTGTGTATACTGTGTGTGTGTATTCTGTGTGTGTGTGTGTGTATATTGTGTGTGTGTGTGTATACTGTGTGTGTGTGTGTGTGTGTATACTGTGTGTGTGTGTATACTGTGTATACTGTGTGTGTATACTGTGTATACTGTGTGTGTGTGTATACTGTGTGTGTGTGTGTGTATGTGTATATTGTGTGTATGTATACTGTGTGTGTATTCTGTGTGTGTGTGTGTGTGTATACTGTGTGTGTGTATACTGTGTGTGTGTATACTGTGTGTGTGTATATTGTGTGTGTGTGTGTGTGTGTGTGTGTATGTGTGTGTGTGTGTATACAGTACTATGTGGCCCCATAATCTATTGCCTAAGGGCCCCATAATCTCCTACTGCCCGGGGGGCCCATAATCTCCTATTGCCCGGGGCCCCCATAATCTCCTATTTCCCAAGGGCCCCATAATCTCCTATTGCCCAAGGGCCCCATAATCTCCTATTGCCCAAGGGCCCCATAATCTCTTATTGCCCAAGGGCCCCATAATCTCCTATTGCCCAAGGGCCCCATGATCTCCTATTGCCTGAAGGTCCCATGAGTTGTCAGTCCGCCCCTGCTTGTGGTAGGATTAGGCCACAAGTGTCAAACACAAAGCCCACAGGCCAAATCTGGCCCTCCAGGCCATTTCATGTGGCCCTCACACCCCCCCTGTCTCCGCCCCCACCTGGTCTTAGCAGTCAGCAGCAGAGAAGACAGGACTCCACCAGATCCTGTACTTCTCTCTCCAGCTCTTCTGGCAGCAGCACAAGGCAAGGGGGTGCACTGATGTAAGGGATAGTGGGGGGGATGCTCGACTTCTGATGGTTGGGGGGCTCTTCACAACTGATGTAAGGGGGGTGGGGTGCGGATACAACCATCCCTTTGAGGGCAACCATAATGCTGATGTGGCCCACAAGTAAATTAAGTTTGACACCACTGGATTAAGCTATTGAAGACAATCCTATGGGGCGATAAGGAACACTTCAAACTATGAAAACTGTTATAATTTGCTACTTAGAAAATAATATGAGGAAATGTATATTTCCCTTTTTTTAGAAAGCTGGCATGCAATCCACAAAGAATAAAACCGTGAACTCACAACACGTTGATTATTTAGGGCTGCTCAGTGTTTCACAGAATCCTGCTCTGTTACTTTCCCCTGTCTTCTAGAGGGTTCTAGAAGTATAGTGGGAGGGAGGAAAGAGCCAGCAAGCTGAATATTTATGAACCTCCAGCCAATCCCTGGGAGGGGGGGGGGGCTGTATGTTCAGAAGGTGGGAGTAGATCCCATAAAGAGTTTGAGGCCTTAGTAGCAAGTGCAGTGTTCCTGGATCCAGTCTTGAATAAGGAGACCTCTGTGAGGGGGCTCTGCCTCCTGGTACAGGATCCTAAAGGAAGCCATGAGGTCCCACCTCGGCTTAGCTTGGGGGGTCTATTCGCAGATCCATGTCCAGGGATCACGTTGGGCCTGGAGAAGCTCACTAGAAAGAGCTAGGTTGAGGTTGGTGGGACAGAGTCCAGCTGTCCTCATGTGGTGTGAGTCTACATCTTCATCACTACAAAGAGCCTGATGGATATTGGCAGGAGGCAACTGATGACCCTGTGTCTGAGTGAGTAGGTGGCCCCCAGTGTTGAAGGAAAGTGACTCTGTGTAGCTTTCAACTCTGGAAGGCGTACAGGTCACCAACAGCAAAGAGATCCTTCATCAGTTTGTGCAGCGCAGCCAGAAATTGAGAAGTCCTCAGGTAATCCAGTTCTACAGTTTTGGGGGTATCCCATGCTCCCCCTCCCTATTCCAGTTATCTTTCCCAATAAAAAAAAAAAAAACACCAAAAAAACCCTAGACTGTTTTTTGAGTCAGTGTAAGAATGAAGAAAATGATATGGGCGTGGCTGTGTGTGCTGTAGGTGAAAAAATAAGCCTGGGTCTTATATTAATTTTTGTAACAAAAGACACAGTAGGGCTTATTTTCCGGGTAGGTCTTACCATGTAATGTGATGTCTTCTCTCTCTCCCTGCCTGTCAGGAATCCCCAGTGTGAACCGAGTTAAAATACTTGTAAAATCCCATAATACACTCTATTACAGTATTATATAATGTACAATGTGTGTGTTTCTGTAAAATAATTGTGCCAAATACCTTAGTTATAGCGCCGCTCTGCGCTTCCGTGACCCGCCGGAGCTCTCTTCCCCGCAATTATATTACAGAAACACACACATTGTACATTATATACTACTGTAATAGAGTGGGTTATAGGATTTTACAAGCATTTAAAACTAGGGCTTATTTTCAGGGTAGAGCTTATATTGCAGCCCTCTTGAAAAATAGCGCTAGGTCTTATTTTCAGGGTAGGTCTTATTTTCGGGGAATCTCGGTAGGACTGTATTCACCAGTGGCTCCTATGGGGGTGCACTACACGTCCATGACTCAATTTGGGTCCCAACCCATAGTTTAGGAGGCACTGTTTTAAAGCTAGTATGTTCAGTTTTTGTTAGATTGTGCCATGAGTTAAAGAGTAATCAGATGATTGGGCTTCCACTCGCCAAAATTAATTGACTTTATATTAGGACAGGCATGTCCAAAGTCAGAACAGAGGCGAATTTAAATAGAATTAGCATGAGTATGAGCCCAACTATGGCCCAGACGCCCCCTACATTTTAAATAGCGCCCCAATCATTTGGAGTAGGGCGCTACATAAGGAATGTAAGGTGGGTCGTACTCCAAGGTTCCTCAGCAGTCATGAGTTAAACACTTGTAGGATAGTTAATATGCACTCATAGCTAAAGTGGTAATCTGACAAAATGTCCGGGGGGAATTACATCACCTGGATAAGTAGTTGATGGTGTAATTTCCTGCGACATGGAATTTTTATATTTCTTTAGACTAACAAGAAAAAGTATAAAAAATGAACAAAACAGACATCGCCTGCATGTCCAAATTTCCTTTCCAGTCCTTTACTGGATATTTGCAAAAGTGAAGCTATTTGGGTACAGAAGAGATTATGAAGTGCAATAAAACCAACAAATATTTAAAGGGTTTGTAAAGGAATTTTTTTTTTATCTTAATAGCTTCCTTTACCTTAATGCAGTGCTGTTTTCATGTCCTCCTTGTTCTTTTTCGCTCTCAAGTTGCTGAAATCCTTCTCTGATCTCCACACTTCCTGGTTGTCTGTTTCCTGATAACCACAGTACTGGGAGCTTTCTCTCTGTGGTCACTAATCAGGGAGATGTGATTACTGTGTGTCTAAAACCCCTCAAAACCAATCAGTTTCGTTTTACAAACCATCACTGCCCTGTATTGGCTCTGTGGCTCTGTACATCAGAGGACCAGGAAAAAGCATGCAAAAACAAAACTGAAACTGCAGGTACATTATATGATTGATTTTTATCATTTTTAAAAGGAATCTGTTAACTATTATGTCTATATATTATGTCTATATACCCTGTAAACAGTCATTTCAGCAAAAAAATAAAAAATAAATTTCCTTTACAACTCCTTTAACCACTTAAGGACCGCCGCACGCACATTTACGGCCACAGAAGGGCACGGCTGGGCACAAGGGCGTACATTTAGCGGCGTGCGGCGGTCCCCGTGTCTCCGGGAGCGATCCGGGACGAGCGGGCGGATGTCAGTGTTTGCCCGCCCCCCCGCGATCGCTCCCAGCCAATCGCTGCGCTCCCCCTTCGTGTCACTTCCTCCTCCTGTGTAAACACAGGAAGGGGGAAGTGATGTAATCTCTCATCGCAGCGGTATTTCCAACCGCTGCGATGAGAGGAACACCTCACAGTAAGTGTGCACCAACACTACACTGACATACACACACACATAGGCACCACTTAACCCCTACGTCACCCCCCTGTACACACAATACACGTTCACTGAATGCAGTGATCTAATCACTGCATTTAGTGTCAGTGTGACAGGCAGTGTAAAAGTCAGTTAGTGTTTAAGTTTAGGATAGCCCCCCCACCCCCCCCAATAAAGTTTTAACCCCCTGATCACCGCCCTAGTTAACCCTTTCACTCCCTATTGCCAGCGTCACTAAGCGATCATTTTTGTGATCGCTGTATTAGTGTCGCTGTTCCCCGCTAGGTAGCTATTTTTTTTATTGCGATTTTTTTTTTTTTACTAAAGACATGTGGCTAAATAAATTTTGGCCTAAATGTTTGACTAAAATTTAGTTTATTTGATTATTTTTTTAACAAAAAGTAAAAAATAGTGTTTTTTTTCAAAAATGTCGCTCTATTTTTTTCAAAAATAGCGCAAAAAATAAAAATCACAGAGGTATATAGCGCAAAAAATCAAATCACAGAGTGATCAAAAGAAAGCTCTATTTCAAAAGAAAGCTCTATTTGTGGGAAGAAAAGGACGCAAATTTTGTTTGGGAGCCACGTCGCACGCAATTGTCTGTTAAAGCGACGCAGTGCCGAATCGCAAAAACACCTTGGGTCATTTACCAGCGTATTGGTCTGGGTCTTAAGTGGTTAAAGCTAAAGTTAAAGTATGACAATTTTTACATATTTCGATTTTTCCGCTTCCTTAGGAAATAGAGGGGGGTAAGTATTTGTACTGTAATGGCACTAATGGGCACTGGTAGGTGACACTGATAGGTGACATTGATGATGATGCACTGGTGGGCACTTGTAGGTGGCACTGGTTGACATTGATAAGTGGCACTGGTGGGCACTGATGAAGCGGCACTTAAAGGGGTTGTAAAGGTACAATTTTTTTTTTTTTTAAATACTGTATTTTCTGGCGTATAAGACTACCTTTTACACTTAAAAAAAATTCCCAAAAATCAGGGGTCGTCTTATACGCCGGGTATAAAATGCTGCACACTGGACGTCAGCCTGTCGGATGTCCTCTGGATGTGCGGTAATACTGTATGTAGCTACGGCTACATATAGTATACACTGCTGAGCCAATTATGCAAGAGATGTATTCTACTAGTGAATATAGAGCCTGCCAATCCGAGCAGGATACATACAGTAGCCTGCTCGGATTGGCTTTGAGAGTCAGAGATTAGAGGGCTGATGATGTTACAGCCTCTGCCAATCCGAGCAGGCTTTGTGTTCATTAATAGAATACATTGTTTACTGGGATTGGCTCAGCGGTGTATACTGTATGTAGCCAAAGCTACATACAGTATTACGGCACATCCAGTGTAACTGGATAGGTCGGACATAGTGGAAGTGGGCAACTATGTAGTAGGTGTCATGGAGAACAATGTTGATTGAGGAATTGGCTAGGACAGTGATGGCGAACCTTGACACCCCAGATGTTTTGGAACTACTTTTCCCATGATGCTCAGCTACACTGAAGCTTGCATGAGCATTGTGGGAAATGTAGTTCCAAAACATCTGGGGTGCCAAGGTTCGCCATCACTGGGCTAGGACAATGCCGGTGAGTCCCCCTGACTGTAAATAAGAATCCGAGGGCTCATAGTATTGGGACCTCTCATTTAATAATTCCCTGTGCATTGTGGTCAGTCAACTAAAGACTTTAATGCCTGTTGGAATAGCGATGATTATTGTGTATGTTTATGTGCCTACACTTAGGTCGGTAGCGAATATGTGGTGGAATTCATGTTTTTTTTTAAATGGTGTTGCCTTGGAAAGGGGGTAGTCTTATATGGTGAGTATAGCCCAAAAGCTATGTTTTCAATTGAAAAATAGGGGGTCGTCTTATACGCCCAGTCGCCTTATACGCCGGCAAATACGGTAACTCACCCTTCGATTTTGCTTTTAAATGTCCTTATTTCTTCTGAGAAATCCTCACTTCCTGTTCTGTCTAACTCCACACAGTAATGCAAGGCTTTCTCCCTGGTGTGGAGTGTCATGCTCGCCCCCTCCCTTGGACTACAGGAGAGTCAGGACGCTCTCTACGTTACAGATAGAGAAAGGAGCTGTGCGTTAGTGGGCGTCCTGACTCTCCTGTAGTCCAAGGAAGGGGGGCGAACACGACACCCCACACCAGGGAGAAAGCCTCACATTACTGTGTGGAGTTACAGACAGAAGAACAGGAAGTGAGGATTTCTCAGAAGAAATAAGGACATTTAAAAGCAAAATGGAAGGATGAGGTAAGTGAAGGAGGACTGCACTAAGGTAAAGGAAGATATTTAGGGGGGGAAAATTGTACCTTTATAACCCCTTTAAGGGGAAATGATAAGTGACAACGATGGGCACTGATAGGTTGCACTCTAGGTGGCACTGATGGGCAGCACTGATGGGCACTGGTAGGTGACAATGAAGGGCACTAATAGGTGGCACTGGTGGGCACGAGTAGGTACTGATAGACAGCACTTATATGTACTGGTAGGTGGCACTGGTGGGCACTGCATATCAGCAGTGGCTCTCTATAATCTAAGCTTATGTCCCTCTAACAGAAGCCTGGAATCCGGTTTTCTTTTCTCCTTATGCTGTCAGCATGAGGAGAAAAAATGCAGATTACGATCTTCTGTTTATAAGTCTATGAGATGCCATCTTGCATTGAAGTCTATGGGACTCAGCATGCCATTATCTGCACCTTTTTCTTTTCATCGGCAAAACGCTGATGACCCCATTTTCGGACGATAATTTTCGATGGCCAATATATCGGTGCATCCCTAATGATTATCATTATTATACAGTTTTTTTTATAGCACCAAGAGTTTGCACAGCACTTTACAACAGAGATCCCTGCAAATTAAGGAAATCCCTTGGGGCCCTCCAGGTCATCAGAACTAGTGTCCCCATTGGAAAATTTCCCCTTGATTACTTTTCGGGGAACAACCCAAAATTTAGGATTTTCTATTACTTTCACATTCAGGCTAGGTTCACACTGCAGCGAGTTCAAAATCGTGGATTTTGCGGTTGTGTTTTTGCTGTGATTTTGCCGCGATTCGAGGCCACGATTTCAGGGAATGCCGGTCTATAGTGTAGAATTCGCAACGCACACGGATCAAACTCGCACAGGACCCTTTTTTCCGAAGCTTATATTCGCAACACATTAATGTGAATGGCACTAATGTTAAACTATGTAATTTAAATTACTTGCGAATTTGATAAATCGCAACGGCTCAAATTCGCAGTGTGAACCTGGCCTCAATGATAATGATAAACGGAACAAATAGAGAGGGTGTTCTCTCCCCTCTATACAAAACTAAAAAAAAAAGATGTGCCTTTAGTTGTTCTTTTCACACTGCTGCGAATTCTATTGCGAATTTAAGCAGTTGCGATTTCTCAAAGTCATTCAAAATACGATGGCCCGGATTCACGTACCTCGGCGCATCTTTCTTCCGGTGTAGCGTATCTTCTTTACGCTACTCCGGCGCAACGTTGAGAGGCAAGCATGGTATTCACAAAGCAAATGCTCTCAACGTTGCGCCGGTGTAGCGTATAGTTGACTGCGTAAGCCGACGTAAGTCAAAGTAGGTGGAAGTGGGGGTGATATATTAAAATTAAGCGTGACCCCATGCAAATGATGGGCTGCGCTTCAAAAAACGAACTGCGCATGCGTCGTCTCTTGGACACATCCCAGTGTGCATGCTCACAGTCACGTCAAAATAGCTGCCTAAGATACGTCAATACACTGCCTACGACGTGAACGTAACCTAAGCACAGCCCTATTCACGTAGTACTACGTAAACGACGTAACATACGACGGCTGTTCCCTAGTCCATACCTTTGAATGGGTTCAATGGCGGATCCAGGGGGGGGGCAACGGGGAAATTGCCCCCCCCCCCCCGAGGCAATCATGTCACATTGGCTTTTTTTTTTTAGGGGTCCGGAGGTCCCCAGGGGCCCGGAGGCCACCAGGGGCCCGGAGGCCACCAGGGCCCCAGATGGCAAACCCCTCTTTTTTTATTTATTTTTTTATAAAAAAAATATTTTTTTAACATATTTTTATTTTATTTTTTATTAAAGGGCCAATTTTTTTTCTTTTATTTTTTTAGAAGTCCGGAGGTCCCCAGGGTCCCGTATGGAAACCCCCCCCCCCTTTTTTTATTTATTTTAATTTAAAAAAAAAAAAAATATTTTATTTTTTTATTAAAGGGCCATTTTTTTTTTAGGGGTCTGGAGGTCCCCAGGGGCCCGGAGATCCCCAGGGCCCCAGATGACCACCCCCCTTTTTTTATTAAATGTATATATATATATATATATATATATATATATATATATATACATATATATATATATAATTATTATTATTATTATTATTATTGTTAGTATTATTATTAAAGGGCACAGAGGTCCCCAGGGCCCCCGGAGGACAACCCTCCTTTTTTTTATAATTTTTTTAATTTTTTTTATATTTTATTTATTTTTTTCTCTTTTTTTATATATAGATATATTTTTATTAAAGGGCTCAGAGGTCCACAGGGCCCCATGTGTCAAACCCCCTTTTAATAAATGTTTTTTTTTTATTTTTTTTATATTTTATTTATTTATTTTTTATAACTTTTTTTATCATTTTTTTTAAACTGCTTTGCGGTGCCTGCAGCTGCTGCTGCCGAGTCTGTCACTCTCTCTCTCTCATCACCAGGGTCGGTAGGCTGCCTGTCCTGAGGCTGCTTTGAGCTGTTGCTGACTGCAGCACTCCCCTCTCTCCTGCTGACATCGGGCATCTCTGGCTGTGTGTGAGAGCTGGATCTGTGTTCGGCTGTGCTGCCTGTGCTAGACCTGCTCGTGTGATAGTAGATGGAGATGGAACACTGATTGAACCAGTGTCAGGGATTCTAAATAGACCAGTACTGTGTGCCTACACAGAGGAGACCAACACTGTATGCAGTGAAATAAAAGGTGTTTATTTACAAGGTGAACAAAACAGGTGAAGACAAACAGTGCACAAATAACAACAAAGCATATATAAGTGAAGAGGAAATGCCGTAATCATAAACCAAAAGCCAAGCCGAGGTCATATACCAGGAGATCACAGAAGAAGCTGCAGACAGGGAATGGGCAGGAAGGGAATGTTCAGGAGAGGGATCAGGTCAGGTCGGATCAGATCAGAAGTCAAGAAAGGGGACAGCAGGCTCAGGGTCAGATATCAGATCTCAGGATCAGGTTAGTACAGTGTTTTTCAACTCCAGTCCTCAAGGCACACCAACAGGTCAAGTTTTCAGGATTTCCCTCAGATGAAATGGCTGTGGTGATTACTAAGGCAGTGGAGCCGATCAAATCACCTGTGCAAAATAATGGAAATCCTGAAAACCTGACCTGTTGGTGTGCCTTGAGGACTGGAGTTGAAAAACACTGGGTTAGTAGACAGATACCAAGGCGAGGAGTGATTACACAAGCCGGGTATTATAGAGGCGTGCTGATTGCATTCAGGTCACACCTGAACGCAGGAAGGGCTGTGTGCTCCATACTGCCAAGAACTCCCCGCTGGTGGAGGCCAGTACTGCAGCCCAAATAACAGGCAGAATCACCAGCGGGGGGACCTTTCCTGACAATCAGTGTTTTGTCTATCACACAAGCCTGTCTAGGGGGGGACCTTGCTAGAGCACACTGGCCTACCGAACACAGACCTTCAGCTCCTGTTTGTTCCATGACACACGTCGGGAGAGGAGATGCCTGCTGTGTGTGATCGAGGCAATGCCATGGTGAGTGCCGTGCACAGTGTGGCTGCATTAATAGACAAAAGCGGGGCTGCATTGATAGACAAAAGTGGGACTGCATTGATAGACAAAAGTGGGAATGCATTGATATACAAAAGTGGGGATGCATTGATATGCAAAAGTGGGGATGCATTGATATGCAAAGGTGGGGCTGCGTTCATATGCACAGTGAGGCTGCAATGATCTCTTGTACCATGTCTTCAGTTTCTGACCATCCCTTGTACCACGTCTACAGTCTCTGACCATCCCTTGTACCACGTCTGCAGTCTCTGACCATCTCTTGTACCACGTCTGCAGTCTCTGACCATCCCTTGTACCACGTCTGCAGTCTCTGACCATCCCTTGTACCACGTCTGCAGTCTCTGACCATCCCTTGTACCACATCTGCAGTCTCTGACCATCTCCTGTACCACGTCTGCAGTCTCTGACCATCTCTTGTACCACGTCTGCAGTCTCTGATCATCTCCTTGTACTACGTCTGCAGTCTCTGACCATCTCTTGTACCATGCCTGCAGTCTCTCACCATCTCCTGTACCACGTCTGCAGTCTCTGACCATCCCTTGTACCACGTCTGCAGTTTTCCTGACCATCTCTTGTACCACGTCTGCAGTTTTCCTGACCATCTCTTGTACCACGTCTGCAGTCTCTGACCATCTCTTTGTACTACGTCTGCAGTCTCTGACCATCTCTTTGTACCACGTCTGTAGTCTCTGACCATCTCTTTGTACCACGTCTGCAGTTTCTGACCATCTCTTGTACCATGTCTGCAGTTTCTGACCATCTCTTGTACCACGTCTGCAGTTTCTGACTATCTCTTGTACCATGTCTGCAGTCTCTGACCATCTCTTGTACCATGTCTGCAGTTTCTGACCATCTCTTGTACCATGTCTGCAGTCTCTCACCATCTCCTGTACCATGTCTGCAGTCTCTCACCATCTCCTGTACCACGTCTGCAGTCTCTCACCATCTCCTGTACCACGTCTGCAGTCTCTCACCATCTCCTGTACCACGTTTGCAGTCTCTCACCATCTCCTGTACCACGTCTGCAGTCTCTCACCATCTCCTGTACCACGTCTGCAGTCTCTGACCATCCCTTGTACCACGTCTGCAGTCTCTCACCATCCCTTGTACCACGTCTGCAGTCTCTCACCATGTTTTGTACCACGTCTGCAGTTTCTGACCATCTCTTGTACCACGCCTGCAGTCTCTGACCATCTCTTGTACCATGTCTGCAGTTTCTGACCATCTCTTGTACCATGTCTGCAGTCTCTGACCATATCTTGTACCATGTCTGCAGTCTCTGACCATTTCCTTGTACCACGTCTCCAGTCTCTGACTATCTCCTTGTACCACGTCTGCAGTCTCTGACCATCTCCTGTACCACGTCTGCAGTCTCTGACCATCTCCTTGTACCACGTCTGCAGTCTCTGACCATCTCCTCTACCACGTCTGCAGTCTCTGACCATCCCTTGTACCATGCCTGCAGTCTCTGACAATCCCTTGTACCACGTCTGCAGTCTCTCACCATCTCCTGTACCATGTCTGCAGTCTCTCACCATCTCTTGTACCACGTCTGCAGTCTCTGACCATCTATTGTACCACGTCTGCAGTCTCTGACCATCTCTTGTACCATATCTGCAGTCTCTGACCATCTCTGTAGTCTCTGACCATTTCCTTGTACCACGTCTGCAGTCTCTGACCATCTCCTGTACCATGTCTGCAGTCTCTGACCATCTCCTGTACCATGTCTGCAGTCTCTGACCATTTCTTTGTACCACGTCTGCAGTCTCTGACCATCTCCTGTACCATGTCTGAAGTCTCTGACCATCTCTTGTACCACGTCTGCAGTCCCTGACAATCGTCTACAAACCATGGGATAGATTTATGGCATTCATATTTAAATATTTTTACTAGTAATGGCGGGGATCATTGATTTTTTAGCAGTACTGCAACATTGCAGCGGACACATCGGACACCTAATTGAGTTCTGTAAGCAACACCTTATTTTCTGGCAGTGCCCCTCCCGAGACCAGACTCTGGATCCGCCCTTGCATGGGTTGTGCCACCTATATGGGGAATAACTTTACGCCGGACGCAAACTGCGTATCTTTTCCTCCTGGCGCATCTACGTTTGTGAATTTGAGTATCTTACTCATTTGCATATTTAACATGGGTACGCCGAATGCGTCCAGCGTAACTATGCGCCCACGATACGCCGGCGGAGGCAAGTTACGTCGGGCGGCTGAAGCCTTGCTTTTCGACATATCTAGCTTTGTAAATCGGCGCAGAGATACGACGGCGCACATTTTTACTTACAACGACGTATCTTTAGATACGTCGGCGTAAGTCCGTCGTGAATCCGAGCCATTAGAGGTTATTTACTAAAGGCAAATCCACTTTGCACTACAAGTGCAAACTATAAGTGCAAAGTACACTTGAAATTGCACTGAAAGTGCAGTCCCCGTAAATCTGAGTGGTAGATCTGGAACAAGGGGATGCTCTGCCGATTTTATTATCCAATCATGTGCAAGCTAAAATGCTGTTTTTTATTTTCCTAGCATATCCCCCTCGGATCTACAGCGACTGCACTTCCAAGTGCACTTTCAGTGCAATTTCAAGTGCACTTTGCACACGTAGTTTGCACTTGTAGTGCAAAGTGGAGTTGCCTTTAGTAAATAAGCCCCATTGTGTTCAATGAGTGCCATTCACATCAATGCGTTGCGAATATAAGCTGCGGAAAAAGGGTCCTGTGCCAGTTTGACCCGTGTGCATTGCGAATTCAGTTCTATAGACTGTCATTCCCTGAAATCGCGGCGCGCGAATTGCGGCAAAATCACAGGAAATTCACGGCAAAAACGCAGCCGCAAAATCACGGTAACATTTTGAATTTGCAGCAGTGTGAACCTAGCCACTTTAGCCCCGGGCCTGTTTTTCAGATTCGGTGTTTACGAGACTAAAACATTTTTTTTTGCTATAAAATTACTTAAAACCCCCAAACATTATATATTTTTTTTTCTAACACTCTAGAGAATAAAATGGCAGTCATTGCAATACTTTTTGTTACACCGTATTTGCGCAGCGGTCTTACAAGCGCACTTTTTTTGGAAAAAATTCACTTTTTTAAATTAAAAAATAAGACAACAATAAATTTGGCCCAATTTTTTTACATATTGTGAAAGATAATGTTACGCCGAGTAAAATGATACCCAACATGTCACGCTTAAAAATTGCGCCCGCGGGCGTGGTCTGGACATGGACGAGTAGAGTCGCACATTTGTGGAGCTCCCGGTCCGGCCCGGCCTATTGCAGTGATATTTCAGTGATATTGATCGTTATTCCCCGGCATGTTCTCTGCTGGGAAGCGGAGAGGGAAGAGTAGGCGGAAGACTCCTCCTAAACCACATCAGAGCGGTGAAATCCGCAAATTCCTCCTGACTGGCAGCGGGACCTCTCCGGCCACCAAAATGGCGGATGGCACGAGGTTCAGCTCCATGGGTGCCCTGCAGATGGAGGCCCCTTCCTCGCCCCCGGCATCCTCCTCTACCCCTGGGGTGGACTTCACTACCCCAGCGATCCTCACCGCGGAACCCCGAGACCCACAGGACCAGCATTTCACCCCACTCACCTTACGTGCTGACGAGGAACTGCGGGAACTGCTCCGGGCGATCCCCACGAGATCCGACTTTGAGGCCTTGGCCAATAGGCTTGAGGCGGCTCACCGCAGAGAGATCGCGGCCGTGAGAGGTGAGGTGGAGACACTGTCGGAAAGGATGGGGGTGGGGGAGACCTCGGTGGCTGCACTAGAGAGACGGATTGCAGCGGTGGAGGCACAACAATCCACCCAGGCAGTGACGGCCCTCACGCAGCAGCTCCAACTAGAGGAAATGGAGGACCGCAGCAGGAGGAACAATCTGCGGGTGAGGGGTATGCCGGAGGCCACGGAGGCAGAAGACCTGGCGGCATCGGTGCTGGGCATATTCCGGGATCTGCTGGGAGGAGAATTCCGGCTGGCATGTCCTTCGACAGGATCCACAGGGCCCTGGGCCCTCGCTCGGATGATCCAGACAGACCAAGAGATGTGATCTGCCGAATACACCACTACGCGCAGAAAGAGTTGGTGCTACGGAAGGCATGGGAGAAGGGAGAGATGGATTTCGATGGCGCCGCACTCCGCATCCTCCCCGATCTCTCTAAGGCTACCCTACAACGCAGAGCCATGCTGAAGCCGATACTGGAGGTGGCCCGGAGATCTGGAATCACGTACAGATGGGGGTTCCCCTTATCAGTGACTTTCAAGAAGGCCCAACAGTTTTTCACCCTGCGATCCTCGTCAGACCTGCCAGACCTCTTTCTGTTCCTGGATACGGAGCCCTTTGAGATCCCTGACTGGCTACAGCCCTTACATCGCACAGCCCCCCGATCTGGTCCACCGGGGCGCCGGAGAGGCAGGTCACCCAGGCCACAGAGAGATCGCCGCAGATCGAGATACAACCCGGCCGAGGAGTTGAGAGAAGCCTGAATGCAGCAGACCGTGAGGTGAGCCCTTTGATGTCTCCTCTTCACCCCTGCCTCCCCGGATGATTCTTGGTATTTTTTTTTTATTTTCTTTTTTTAGTATATATGTCCCTTTTTTTTTTCTTTTTTCTCCTTAACTTTTTGCCACTTTTGTGCCTCTCTCCCCCCCATTGACCGGCCGTGATCCTGGCCCCCCCCCCCCCCCCCGGTCCGCCCCGCTCCCGTTGTCCTACCCCCTCCTGGACAGTCCTTTGGGGCGCCACTATCCTGGATCACTGTATGTCACTATATGGCACAGTGTACATGCGGATGTCCCAGACCCATCGCAGCTGCTGTTCTGATCCGGATTGGGGGTGGGGTCCCTCGGTGGGGGGGGGGGGGTGGAGGGTGGTGATATTGTTTGGGCTGGTTCCTTTGTGCCCCCCCTGTTTCTATACTACTGACTAAGAGGTACGCTGATGGCGGGGGGGTGGCGGGGTCAGCTCTGGCAGAAGACGGCTGATGGAATTAGAAATATACTATATGGTGCGGGAATGCCGCCAGGCGTAGAGATGAGATATCACTGATGGACTGTGGGGAATCAACTACATATATGGACTGTATCCCCCTCTGGACGTCATTACGATCTATGTACTGTACTGTGCACGCTCTCTTCTGCTAATGGCTTGGGGGGGGGGGGGTGGCGGAGGTCTGTTTAGTTGAGGGATATTCCCTGTGTTGACGTTGGATCGAGGGACCCGGGACAGAGGGGTAGGGGGCTGCTACTGATATTTGGGCTTGCAGCGGTAACCACACAGTTGATTGATAAATGTTTAGATAAAAATTTTAATATATCCATGTTTGCTTCCCCTTCCCATGTTATTTTCTCTTAGGAATTTCTGGTCATGGTATGTGAAGGGGGCTGGGCTGGACCGTAGTGGCTCTTCTCGGTCCTGTCTAACCTCCTCCCCAATAGGCTGAAGCACCACCCCTGGTGTGAATCGGGGCGTGCTTTCTTTTGCGCAGGCGCATAACCTCTCCCCCAGACACACCTATTCTCCTGCTCTCCAGGATTGAGTCTGAAAGAGTGACTCCTCCCCAGGGCTTGAACTGACTCCAGTAGTAATCGGCGTGCGTCCTAAGAGTAGGACGTACGGCTCCTGGAGCCAGATAGGCAGGGTTTTCCTCCCCCAGCATCAGCCTCCACTGTCAGATCCGCTCCGACCTCGAGCCGCCCCTGGATCCCCTGGTTTCTCTCTCCCTCTGGAGCCCCCACCTGCCAGAAACCAGACAGGCAGACGGTGACAGACACTGCTAGGCAAGCCTGCACTATCCCTCCATTCCTCCTGCAATCCACCGCTTGGCTTCCCCCTGCTTCACCTGACCCCCCTGGCTTCCCTCCGTCACTCTTCTCCAGCAGGTAAGCCTTTCACTGAGGCTGCAGACGGCCGTCCTTTTGAGGACAGCAGCTGCTGCCACTTAAAAGCCCCTGCTATCTCCCTATCCACATCTCCCCTCCTATACCCCCTCACTACCCATCCGCCACCTGCCCTGCAATCCTTGGCAATTTTCAGCCATTTCTGGCATTTCTGGCTTCCAGGCCGGCGTTTTTCGATACATCCGCGCCGGCCTGGAAGCAATCGCGGCAGCCGCAATTTAGGAAAGGCCGCGGCTTCACCCGCGGCCTAGTGGCGCGCCGCTTCTCACCCCTCCAACCGCCACCAAAGTCCGAAAACGGACTTGAACCCCACCCCATACCCCCAGGAAAGTTACCTCACACCCCGGTCTAGTAATTCTGGCCCCAAATAGTAGCACCGATCCACCCAATCTGGAAGCTTTACCAGTCTGGATCCTGCTACCGATCGGCAGGCCATTTTTGCTGCACCCAGCCCCAAATCTTAATCACCACTACAACTTGATCCAGGGGTTACCCGATCGCCTCTTACAGGGGTCAGGAAGGAATTTTTTCCCTGCCGGAGCATATTGGCCGAGCGCCGCCAGGGTTTTTTGCCTTCCTCTGGACCAAGCCAGGAGAGAGGAGTTTAGCCAATTCCTCTCCCACTGCCCTAAAATCCCCCCCTCCCCCCCTGGTGTATTGGCGAACATGGCATGTAGGCAATATTCTGCCGAGACCATTTGGAGTTTGAGGCAATGCGCCGCAATACTGCCAGCCATCACCAGAAAGGCCCTAAGAACTGAGCGACTATGGAGAACCAATCATAGATCGACGGTTAGACATTTCAGACATTTACCCCAGGTCAAGCACATATCATGTGCTCTGATCAATACTAGATCGGCAGTAAAACACCGACTAGAAATCCGCGACTTCATTCAACAAAAGGATCTAGACTGTCTTTTTATTACAGAGAGCTGGCTCACAGCCGACTGTAACACCATTCTAGGAGAATTGGTGCCAGAAAATTACCGTATCATAACGGAAAACAGAATAGGGCAAAGAGGAGGCGGCCTGGCGGTGATCCACAAGACTCATCTTACGATCACCAAACCAGTCCGCCAAAACCCTCTTCCATTCATGGAAACCCTTACTCTGCAACTGCAAGCAAGTTCAAAGGAGACCGTCCACATTCTGCTCTGCTATAGGCCACCCGGCCCAAAATCGCAGCTGCTCTCATCATGGACGGATTTCTTCTCCACTTATACCCTCAACAGCAAACACCTGTTGCTGTTAGGGATTTCAATCTCTGGGCCAATTCCTCACAAGACCCCATTGCCGACGCCTGTATCGACCACCTGGAAGGATTAGGATTGCAGCAACTAGTATGTGGGCCTACACATGCTTCAGGTCACACACTTGATCTTATTTTCAGACAAGCTCTGGAAATAAAAATTGGGGAAAATGAAAAATTGCCATGGACAGACCACCAGGCAATTATATTCAGTATTTCCACCATCCCCCCCGCAACAAAAACATCGAATCCAGTGGCAACACACTGGACTAGATGTCAGAAGAAGCTCCACTCGGAACTCTTCAAAACGACTTTAAGGAAAAAAATAGAAACAACCCAGCCGCATCAAACGGCCGTTGAAACATTGAAAGCCATAAACTCGGCCATGCTACAGTCAGCCGACTTGGTAGCGCCGAAACGAATAACCCGCATTCGGAAAAACAACCGCAGCTGGTTTAACAACCAGCTGTCGTTACTGAAGCAAGAACGCAGAAGGGCAGAATCTGCCTGGAAAAGATGTTCTTCTGAGCTAAACCTATCCATCTACAAGGCGACAACAAGAAAATACCACAAAGGAATTTTCCAAGCCAAGAAGAATTATTTTTCGGAGGCTATCAACGGTGCCCAAAACCGCCCCCCGCGAACTCTTCAAGATGGTCACCCAGACCATGAAACCAGGATGCATTGAAGCCCCAGTTCGGACACACAAGAATTTTGCAATGAGCTATCGGATTATTTCGTTAATAAAATCGAGGCAATCCGTGAAAGCATTCAGCAAAATTTTTTCTCCCCTCAGCCCCCCTGTAGCCTCTCACACAGCACCCATAGTAATTCTCCGATATCAGGTAAGTTCACCCTGGAACCCATCTCCATCGAGTCCACTAAGAATGTCATTTGTACTCTGCGCAATGGCGCAGCGCCAAATGACATTATCCCCACAAAACTGCTGAAGGAATGCGCCGACATCCTGGCTCCTCCCATCACGCAGCTTATCAACCAGTCTTTCTTGGAAGGCATAGTGCCCTCACAGTTGAAAGAGGGTGTAATCCAACCCATCCTGAAGAAACCCTCCCTGGACCCCAAGGACCCATTCCACCGCCGTCCCATAACAAGCCTCAACGTATTCTCTAAGATAATGGAAAAAGTAGTGGTACAACAGCTGCAACTGCATCTAGATACCTACAAGCTACTTGACCCATTGCAATCAGGCTTCCGTCCCGGACATGGGACGGAAACAGCATTACTGAAAGTATGGGACGATGTTCTCAAGGCCGCAGACGAAGGAGAATCTTGTCTCCTGGTTCTGTTGGACCTAAGTGCAGCTTTTGACACTGTAGACCACAATCTGTTACTGACTCGGCTTTCTGAAGTAGCCAGGGTCGCAGAAGGCGATTTATCTTGGTTCTCCTCTTTTTTGGAAAACCGATCGCAAACAGTGAAGCTAGGACCTTTTACGTCTGAAAAACGCACAGTAACATGCGGAGTCCCTCAAGGATCGCCTCTGTCACCAGTGCTATTCAACATCTACCTTCGTCCTCTTTTTGAGATTATTAGCAGCCAAAATCTGCTTTATCACTCTTATGCAGATGACACGCAACTGTATTTCCGCATCTGCAATAGACAGGATCACCACCTCAATCTAGAGACATGTCTCTCTTTGATAGAAGACTGGATGACAAAGAGTTATCTTAAACTCAATGGAGCGAAAACAGAACTTTTTCTGTTTCACGCCAAGCGAAGGAATCAACCCTCAACAGCGTGGTCTCCCCCACCTATTTTGGGCAAGCTCATCACCCCTAGCGCCAAAGTCAAAAGCCTAGGGGTCATTTTTGACTCCTTTATGACAATGGACGCACAAATAGGGTCAGTGGTCAGCGGATCTCACCATCTACTGCGCCTACTACGCAGACTCACTCCGTTCATCCCTAAAGAAGATCTAGCGGTCGTGGTGGGAGCTATTGTAAACTCCAGGTTGGATTATGCAAATGCCCTTTACCTCGGTCTCCCCAAATACCAAATCGCTCGTCTGCAAGTCGTTCAGAATACGGCCGCCAGACTTGTGACTGGGAAAAAACCCTGGGAATCCATCTCACCTTCACTGAGAGCCCTTCATTGGCTGCCAGTTAAAGACAGAATCGCTTTTAAAGCCCTCTGTCTTACGCATAGATGTGTCCATGAGAATGCCCCCCTTTACTTATGCGAATTAATAAAAGCGCATAATCCAAATCGCGTTTTGCGATCCACGAATCAGAACCTGCTCCAGGTTCCGAAAGCCAACTTCAAGTCCAAAGGAGAAAGAAGATTTGCGATCCAAGGTCCCAGACTATGGAACGCTTTACCAACCAGCATTCGGTTGGAGGAGAACCACCTAGCATTTAGGAAAAAGGTCAAGACTTTTCTCTTTTGATATCAAAGGAGACAGGAACAACAAGCGCCCAGAGGCGATTCAGTTCGCATGTGCCGCGCTATATAAGTTCTCATTCATTCATTCATTCATTCATAACGCTTGCACTCCATAGTAGGATAGACGGTGCATGCTGTCCACTGTTTAGGGATTTATTTGTCTAATAACTCTACAAGTGCCTCTCTCTCTCTCTCTCTCTCTCTCTCTCTCTCTCTCTCTCTCCTCTCTCTCCCTCTCTCTCTCTCTCTCTCTCTCTCCCTCTCCCCCCTCTCTCTCCCTCTCTCTCTCCCTCTCCCTCTTCTCTCTCTCTCCCTCTCTCTTTCTCTCTCTCCCTCTCTCCCTCTCTCCCTCCTCTCTCTCCCTCTCTCCCTCTCTCCTCTCTCTCTCTCTCTCTCTCTCTCTCTCTCTCTCTCTCCTCTCTCTCTCTCTCTCTCTCTCTCTCCCTCTCTCTCTCTCCCTCTCTCTCTCTCTCTCTCTCTCCTCCCTCCCCACTCCTGCTGCCTGACTGTGCTCTCTACCCCCTCTACCTACTCCCCTCCCCACTAGCTCCCTCCGGGTGACCCGGGGAAGATGGACAGTCTTCACATTTTCTCGCTAAATGCGAAGGGACTCAATGTGCCCGAAAAGCGCCGTATGCTCCTGAATGATCTTAAAAGGATTAAAGCACACGTAGCATTCTTGCAAGAGACGCACTTCAGGACAGGGGGGCCTCCGTGCTTGAATAGTCGCTTTTTCCCCTTTGTGTACCACGCAACCAACGAGTCAGCCAAATCTAAAGGGGTGTCCATTCTTATTTCTGGAGAGGTGCCCTGGAAGTGTGGCGACACCCTGGCGGACGCCGGAGGTCGCTACATGTTCATCAAGGGGACCATAGGGGACACAAAAGTGACACTGGCCACCCTGTACGCACCCAACGACCGACAAGACACCTTTATACATGATACCCTGGATCTACTAACGGAATTTCGGGAGGGACAATTGATTGTGGGAGGGGATTTCAACATCCCTCTGTCCCCATCAGTAGACACTTCATCGGGACACTCCTCTATGCGACCAGGGACGCAGAAACGCATCTCCAGGGACCTACACAACGCCCAACTGGTTGACGTATGGAGGTTGCACCACTCCGGGGAGAGAGACTACACCTTTTACTCCTCTCCGCATAAGGTATACTCGCGGATTGATTACTTTTTCATCCCTCACGGTCAGTTAGAAGCAGTACACGCACCAACGATTGGGAACATCACGTGGTCGGACCACGCACCTATTACCATGCACTATGACCTCAACGAGACCTCGAGGTCCAGAACACGATTCTGGCGCCTGAATGAAAGCCTGCTTCAGACAGCGGAAGTCTTAGCAGAGGTCACAACTGAGATGCAACACTACTTCAGAACCAATGGCACTGAAAACTGTGACCCAGGTATTCTATGGGAAGCACATAAATCGGTGATCAGAGGTATTCTGATCAAATGCGGCGCGCGCATTAAACAGGAGCGAGAGCAGCTATTGACGAGTCTCTTAGACAAAATCCGCGTGGTGGAATCCACTCACAAGCGGACACCTACGCCCTCTCTGGAGGCAGAATTGCTCTCACTCAGGAGACGGACGGTTGACTTACTTCAGTACAGGGCTAAAGCGGCATTACAATTCTGCCGGAAACTCACATATGAATCTGGGAACAAATGCGGAAAGATACTTGCCAGAGCAGTTCAGAATCGCAGACTTAAAGCGTTTATCCCCCACATAATTGCACCCTCTGGACAAAAGAAGACTCTGCCCACCCATATAGCACAAGAGTTTAGGTCTTATTACTCCTCTTTGTACAATCTCACGGCTGGGACCCCCAGCGTAACGACGATCAATGACTATATAGAGACCTCGGGATTACCCCAGCTCTCAACGACGCTGAGAACGAACTTAGAGGACCCTATTACGGTAGAGGAACTGCAACGAGCGGTGGGTGGCATGAGACCCGGTAAGGCACCGGGACCAGACGGATTCACCTTACAGTACTACCAGACTTTCCTCCCGTGTCTGGGCCCCCATATGGTGAAGATGTTTAATGGCCTCGGGGAGGGAGGAGCCCTTCCTAGGGATACTCTACGGGCACATATAACCCTGATTCACAAAGAGGGTAAGGACCCGTCGGCGTGCGGAAGCTACAGACCTATCTCTCTATTGAATACTGACCTCAAGCTATTTACCAAAATCCTAGCCAACAGGATGACTCAATTCATGCCGGCCGTTGTACACTGGGACCAGGTGGGCTTCGTCCCCTCCCGGGAGGCGAGAGACAACACCACAAAGGTGATTAACCTGATTCACGTGGCAACCAAAACCAAAGTGCCCTGTGTCTTCCTCGGCACAGATGCTGAGAAGGCATTTGACCGGGTTAACTGGGCATTTATGTTTGCCGTTCTCAGACGTATAGGCATAGGACCCAAGATGCTTCACTGGATCTCTAGCATTTACTCCATTCCTACGGCACAGGTCAAGGCTAACGGAATCCTTTCGGAATCTTTCCCCATTACAAACGGGACCAGACAGGGGTGCCCGCTCTCTCCCCTGCTCTTTGCCTTGGCCCTGGAGCCGTTCCTACGTACAATACGCGCACAGCCAGACATTGCAGGGATTACTGTGAGGGGCGAGCAGTATAAAATCTCGGCGTACGCGGATGATCTCCTGTTCTCCCTGACCAATCCAGCGATATCTCTACCGAACTTACTCCGGGAGTTCGATAGATATGGGAATCTGTCCAACCTAAAAATAAATTTTGACAAATCGGCGGCAATGGGGGTCAATGTTCCTCCCGCTAGGTTGAGCTTGTTACGGGCCCAGTTTAAATTTAAATGGTCAGATTGTTCCCTCGGGTACTTGGGAACTCGGATCCCAGGAGACCTGGGGCGCACTTTCGATTTCAATTTCCCGCCGTTGCTGACCAGGGTTCGGGAGTTATTGAAAGGCTGGACCAAGGGATTGCACTCCTGGTTCGGGAGGTGCAATCTAATTAAGATGTCGATCCTACCCAAGTTCCTGTACTTATTCCAGGCATTGCCGATCAAGATCGCACCCTCATTCTTTAAACAGGTGAACTCCATCTTCACCAATTTTGTATGGGCTGGCTCCAAACCCCGTCTACGTAGGAGTCTCCTAACGTTGCCAAAACATCTCGGAGGGCTGGCCCTCCCGGATGTGCGGAATTACTACAGGGCAGTCCATATGGGCAGAATTATAGATTGGAACCGAAACGGTAAATCCAAGCTCTGGGTCCATCTGGAACAGGCACAGGCGGAGATTCCGTTGAAAGGGGCACTCTGGTGTGCTGACCAATTACCCTCAGACATGACTTCCCACCCAGTCATTGGCACTACCCTGGGGGTGGGAGCGGCAATTTTGCTCTCTCCCCACCTCTCGTCAGGCGACTCTCCACTGTACCCGATTTTGGGGAATCCAGCGTTTCCTCCGGGACTGGAGGTAGCAGAATACGAGACACTGACATCGACGGGGAGGGTCCAAGCCTCCCACTTCCTGGAGGGAGACCATTGGCCTTCTATTCAGGCCCTGACTAACGACACCGGTCAGTTCCGACTCCCGTTCTGGAAGGCGATACGCCTGCACCACTTCCTACACTCTATTGAGAATCCAGCGCGCTACCAGCGAGAGCTGACATCCTTCGAGGAATATTGCAGGGAAGAAGGACCAATGTCACAGGTGCTGTCCAAAATGTATGGACTACTTAACTCCCCCCCGACACAACCCGAGCTGCCCTTCCTACAGAAATGGGAAACCGAACTGCAGCGCTCCTTATCTGATACCCAAAGACAGAAGATAATTCGCCTTTCCCTCAAAACATCGATCTGTACAAAAACTCAGGAGCTCAATTATAAGATCCTGACCAGATGGTATTATACCCCCCAGGTCTTACACAGATTTTTCCCTGCGTCCCCCAACCTGTGCTGG
This sequence comes from Rana kukunoris, assembly GCA_029574335.1. Taxonomy (NCBI): domain Eukaryota; kingdom Metazoa; phylum Chordata; class Amphibia; order Anura; family Ranidae; genus Rana; species Rana kukunoris. Next base: position 15,520,693 of record CM056051.1, on the reverse strand, counting down.
AGATGTCTAGCGGAGGTGGGGACGCTCCTCCACATCTTCTGGTCCTGTCCCAAATTGCAGCACTTCTGGTCAACGGTCGGTACGATCACCCAGAAGTTTACAGACCAGGCAATAGTGAGCGATCCGGCCTTTTTCCTACTCAATGACACCCCACTCCCGGAACGAACCTACAAGAAGTCAATTGTACGGCACCTACTGAATGCGGCTAAGTCCTGCATCCCTCTCAAGTGGAAAAAAAGATCGCCCCCGTCGGTAGGCATGTGGATGCGGAGGGTGGAAGATATCAGGCGATTGGAGGACCTGGTCCTCACCTCCCAAAACAAGCAGGAGAAGCATTCTCAGGCGTGGAGGCTCTGGAATATGTATATTCTATCAGATGAAGGATTGGAAATGCTTTCTTCCTAAATTGAGCAGGAGACTTGGCCCCGCCGTCTGCGACGGTGGGGGCTCCCCCCCCCCCCCCCAACCCTGGGTCCCCCGGTTCCCCGCCCCCCCCCCCCCCTCTTCTTTCGCTCTTCACTTCTCTTTTTTCGTTCTATTCCTACCTCTCTTTCCCTATACCCCTCCCACTGGGCCTCTACTCACTCTATACCCAATGCTCCCCCGTTGGTACCCTCTTTCTCGTTGTAGCAAGTGACAGGGGAGACCTGGACAGGGCAATTGAATTTTAGTTGGTCACAGGAAAGTGGCGTGATTTGCCCGATGGGGTCTTTATTACAGGATACAGGCCAGCTGAGGAGGAGGAGGTTATCTAGGTTATCTGGGCAGCCTCGGGATATGGGGCCGATACTGTCTTATGTTTGCTTTGTACACTTGAGAATACCGGGTCCGCCCCAGGATAAGAATGCACATGTTTCTTTCATGACCCCTTCCGGTGGACAGCACTGTACTGTATTGTGTTGTAATTTTTTTTATTGTATGCATGTATGTATGTATGTACGTATGTCTTGTTTGTTTGGTAAGAAATAAAAAACGTTATATTTGAAAAAAAAAAAAATTGCGCCCGCTCGTGGCATGGCGTCAAACTTTTACCCTTAAAAATCTTGATAGGCGATGTTTAAAAAATTCTACAGGTTGCATTTTTTGAGATACAGAGAAGGTCTAGGGCTAGAATTATTGCTCTCGCTCTAACGATCGCGGCGATACCTCACTTGTGTGGTTTGAACACCGTTTTCATATGCGGGCGCTACTCGCGTATGCGTTCGCTTCTGTGCGCGAGCTCGTCGTAAAGGGGCGATTTAAAAAAATTTTTTTTTTGTTTTCGTATTTATTTGTATTAATTTTACCAATTTTTAACACTAAAATAAAAAAAATAAAAAAATTATCACTTTTATTCCTATTACAAGGAATGTAAACATCCCTTGTAATAGAAAAAAGCATGACAGGTCCTCTTAAATATGAGATCTGGGGTCAAAAAGACCTCAGATCTCATATTTAGGCTAAAATGCAAAAAAAAATTAAAAAAATTTAAATGTCATTTTTCAAATGACATTTAAAAAAAAAATGTCTCTTTAAGACGCTGTTTGGAACTGACGTTTGACGTCACTTCCGCCCAGCAGAGCTACGGGGATGGACGAGGGAAATTTTTTCCCTCACTCCCATCCCCGCTGAACAGACGAGCGCACCCGATCGCCTCCGCCGCTACCGACGGCTCCGGTAAGCGGCGGAGAGCGCAGCGGGAGGGGGGGGGACGCTCGTCCGCCACCGATAACGGCGATCTCGCGGCGATTCCGCCGCGGAGACCGCCATTATCGTTTACCCGACCGCCCACAGAAGAGATGGATATCTCGGTTGTGGCAGCAGCTGCTGCCGTTACCGAGATATCCATCTTCAAAGTGCCGACGTATACCTGCGGTGGGCGGTCGGGAAGTGGCTAGCCTAATTTACGACCTTCAAACTACTTCTCTTATATATGTATACTCCTCAATTCTCCTGCTCATTCCTCTCTTACTCTAAAGCCCTGTACACACGATCGGATATCTGATGGAATCTAATCCGATGGATTTTTTCGTCGGATATCTGATGAAGCTGACTTTCATCAGTCTTACCTACACACCACCAGTCAAAAATCCGACCAACGTGGTGACGTAAAACACTACGACGTGCCGAGAAAAATTAAGGTCAATGCTTCCGAGCATGCGTCGACTTGATTCTGAGCATGCATGGATTTTTGACCGATGGAATTCCACACAGTTTTTTTTTTTTATCCATAGGGAAATTTTAATACATGTTCTATTTTTTTTCACCGATGGAAACAAACCGATAGTTTGTCCGTTGTCCTTTTTCATCAGACAAACCCATCGTGTGTACAGGGCTAAAGAGTATCTCAGTTTTTTTATAATTTGCTAAAAGCGACAGCACACCTTTCCAAACCAATTCCATGAATAATTGGGAATCAGAAATACAGGTATCTCACACCCTATATTTTCCTGGAAAATGGCATTCACAACAACCTGGTGTCACGTTGTATCAACCATTGGGAATTATGCCAGAGAGTCCTTCACCTACCGTATGAGGGCTTAGAAGAGATGTATAGGATTTTAATTTTTTTTTTGCAGATCCATACTTACAAAGGTGGATCATTCTGATGCAACATCTGTCCCCCACTGGCTCTAAGACCGAGAACTGAGCGATCAAACACCACCGATCGCTCGGTTCTCAGGGCTCTCTGCTCTGCACCCCTCCGCGCTCACTGGAGCACTGGGCTGTGGAGGGGACGGGAGCGGGTGGCTGAGCCAGGTGCCCGTCCAGGCATGTGGGCCATACCTCCCAACTTTTTAAGGTGGGAATGAGGGACACCTATTAGCAAAAATATGTAGGTGTAGGATTTGCAATTATACAAATGATTAGCTAACCACTTAACCTCCCTGGCGGTATTCCCGAGCGTGACTCGGGGTTAACATTCAGTGCCAGAAGCGGTAACCCCGAGTCACGCTCGGGGTGCATTTTTTTTTCCCCCAAAAATTCCTGGCGATCCGGCGGGGGTTTCCCGCTGGATCGCCGGTCAGACTAGCCTCCCTGGCGGTCTTCACGTGTGTGGCACGGGGTGAGATTTTTAAGCTAATATCGGTAACCCCGTGCCACACACGCGCTTACCTCGCTGGATGCAGAAAAAGTTTACTTACCTTTTCTCTGCGATCCAGCGATGAATCCCCGCAGTACACGGCGGGCGGATGTCCGCCTGATGCTGTGTGTTCCGCCGATTCCCTTCCCTGCGAGCGTCGCGACGTAGGGGGGGGAACGGCGCCAAATTTAAAAAAGTAAACAAACACTATACATACAGTACACTGTAATCTTATAGATTACAGTACTGTATGTAAAAAATACACACCCCCCATGTCCCTAGTGGTCTGCCCTGTACACTACATGTCATTTTGTATAATAAAAACTTTTCTTTCTCCCTGCAAACTGTAGATTGCCCATAGCAACCAAAAGTGTCCCTTTATGGCAAAAATTGTTTTAGAGCAGCTAAAAAACAGCGATAATAAATCAGAATCACTTGCAGAATTTAGCGATAGCGATTTATGGGGAAATTCGTCATAAAAAAAAAAAAAAAATGACAGCAAAAATTCTGCAACTGAGCAAATTTCAGTGATTTTGATTTGATTACATTATTGAATAATTTTTACTATAATTATATTATCATTTGTGATCATTTTTTATAATTATTTATTATATTATAATTTTTAATTAAAAAAAAAAAAAAAAATCATACCCGGGATGCCTATTAGACTCTTGTTTGAATAGATTTAAGTGAGTTATTCCTAAGAATTACAAGCCTACAGTATAAAACGCCAAATTCCCTTGCAAATAATGGTACCGCTTTTAGCACCTAAAATCTTAAAGAATCATACCGCCAGGGAGGTTAAGACCCGGACCATTATGCAGGTTAAGGACCTTGCCCCTTTTTGCGATTCAACACTGCATCGCTTTAACTGACAATTGCGCGGTCGTGCGACGTGGCTCCCAAACAAAATTTACATCCTTTTTTTCCCCACAAATAGAGCTTTTTTTGGTGGTATTTGATCACCTCTGCGGTTTTTATGTTTTGCGCTACAAACAAAAATAGAGCGATAATTTCGAAAAAAAATCAATCTTTTTTTACTTTTTGCTATAATAAATAGCCAACAAATATATATATATATATAAAAAAATAATTCCTCAGTTTAGGCCGATACGTATTCTTCTATGTATTCTTAGTAAAAAAAAATTGCAATAAGCGTTTATCGATTGGTTTGCGCAAAATTTATAGCGTTTAGAAATAGGGGATAGTTTTATTGCATTTTTATTAATATTTTTTTTTTTTTTACTACTAATGGCGTTTTTTTTGTGACTGCGACATTATGGCGGACACTTCGGACAATTTTTACACATTTTTGGGACCATTGTCATTTTCACAGCAAAAAGTGCTATAAAAATGCACTGATTACTGTGAAAATGACAATTGCAGTTTGGGAGTTAACCACTAGGGGGCGCTGAAGGGATTAATATGTGTTTCTAACTGTAGAGGGGCGGGGCTGGATGTGTGACGTCAGTGATCGCCTTTCCCTATATCAGGGAACAGACGATCAGTGACACTGCCACAATGAAGAACGGGGAATGTGTGTTTACACACACCTCTCCCTGTTCTTCCGGTCCTGTGATCGATCACAATACATCAGTGGCGATCGGATCCACGGGTCCCGCGGGTGCGGTCACGAGCTTCGGACCTGGTCGCGAGGGTGCCGGCGGCGGCATGCTCGCGACCCCACAGCTGGGCTCTTAAAGTACAGGTGCGTGCCTGTGCCCAACCCCATTAGGGAGCTTTGGTGAAATATCAGGGGTCTATTTCTGTGCGTTACTGCACGTTTAACACAGTATATTTCGGTGCAATCTGCACCACACAGGGTGATTAGGGTGTGCCCAGACACATCTGGAACACCCTGTGCGCACGCCTATGGTGCAGATACCTGTATAATACAGGTATTTGCGCCCACTTCGCCACTCCGCTTCCCGTCCCCCCTGCCCCGCTGCCTTCTGGGAAACACACATGTCCCAGGAGATAGCGGGGACCACTAGGAACACACCACGCTACTCGCGCATGCGCAGTAAGGAACTGGGCAGTGAAGCCGCAAGGCTTCACTTTCTGATTCCCACACCGAGTATAGCGGCGGAGCAGCAGAGAGACGAGCGATTGCTCATCTTCAGCTGCCAACATCGCGGGCGCCCTGGACAGGTAAGTGTCCATTTATTAAAAGTCAGCAGCTGCAGTATTTGTAAATTTTTATTTTTTTTCACGAGACCTCCAGTTTTAACTCTAAACTGATAACCTCTAAAAGTTTTTAACCACTTAAGGACCGCCTAACGTCGATATACGCCGGCAGAATGGCACAGCTGGGCACAATCATGTACCTGTAAATCCTCTTTAAGTGCCAAGGCGTAGGTCGCGCGCACGTGACCCTGTCCGAAGCTCCGTGACCGAGGGACCCGAGGACCCGATCGCCGCCGGTGTCCTGCGATCGGTCACAGGAGCGGAAGAACGGGGAGAGGTGAGTGTAAACACCCCTTCCCTGTTCTTCACAGTGACAGTGTCACTGATTGTCTGTTCCCTGATATAGGGAAAGACAATCAGTGACATCACAAGTCCAGCCCCGCCCCCACTTAACCCCTACAGCGTCCCCTAGTGGTTAACTTCCAAACTGCAATTTTCATTTTTACAGTAATCAGCGCATTTTTATAGCACTTTTTGCTGTGAAAATGACAATGGTCCCAAAAATGTGTCAAGATTGTGCGAAGTGTCCGCCATAATGTCTCAGTCATGAAAAAAACACTGATCGCCACCATTAGTAGTAAAAAAAAAATATTAATAAAAATGCCATAAAACTATCCCCTATTTTGTAAACGCTATAAATTTTGCGCAAACCAATCGAGAAACGCTTTGGCGCAACCAATTTTTTTACCAAAAATATGTAGAAGAATACGTATCGGCTTAAACTGAGGAAATTATTTATTTTTTTTAGATATTTTTGGGGGATATTTATTATAGCAAAAAGTAAAAAATATTGGCCCAGATTCATAAAGCAATTACGCCTGTCTAACTGGTGTTAGACAGGAGTAATTTCAAATTTTGCGCGCCGTATCACTAGTTTGAATCCTCAAACCATGATACGGCGGCTTCGGGCTTCGATCCGAGAGGCTTACGTCTTCGTAAGCCTTCGGATCTAAGCTGCAATATTTTTGCGGCCGCTGGGAGGAGTTCGCGTCGTTTTGATGCGTCGGGATATGCAAATGTGTTTTTACGGCGATCCACGAAGATACGAGCGGTCTTCGCAATCGCTTACGTCTGTTTTTTTTTACGTACTGTTAGACCAGCTTTTTGCTGGTCTAACGGTGCGTAGCCCATGTTAAGTATGGCTGTCGTTCCCGCGTCGAATTTTTTTTTTTTTTTACGTAACTCGTTCGGGAATAGAAATGTCCGTAAACGACGCTACTCAAGAACGAATGACGTAACGACGTGATTTCGCGCAATGCACGGCGGGAAATTTGCGAACGGAGCATGCGCAGTTCGATCGCCGCGGGAACGCGCCTAATTTAAATCCTTCACGCCCCCTACTCGCGTAGATGGATTGCGATGGGAGAAATACACTACGCCGCCATCGTTTACTGGACAAAATCTACCTGGATTCCACGTAGAGCCAGGTAAAAAACGGCGGCGTAGTGTATTTCTGATACGCTACGATAATCTAATTCTCTCTGAATCTGGGCCATTGTATTTTTTTCAAAAATGTCGCTCTATTTTTGTTTATAGCGCAAAAAATAAAAACCGCAGAGGCGATCAAATACCACCAAAAGAAAGCTCTATTTGTGGGGAAAAAAGGACGCCAATTTTATTTGGGAGCCACGACCGCGCAATTGTCAGTTAAATCGACGCAGTGCCGAATCGCAAAAAGGGGCCCGGTCCTTTACTTGCATATCGGTCCGGGTCTTAAGTGGTTAAAGTGCCACCTATGGAGAATTTTGGGTTCCATATCTTCTTGCAATTCCACAATGTTTAGGTTTGACATGTTTGGTATCTATTTACCCAACGCAACCTCATCTTTTATATTTTACAAAACAAAAATGGGTATAATGTTGTGTTTATTTGCAATAAAAATCACTTTAGTGAACTTTCTCCTGAAAAATATGCGTTTGAAAATTAGCTGCGCAAATAGCGCATCGACATAAAAAAAAAATTGCAACTGCTCACATTTTATTCTCCAGGGTCTCTGCTTTCAGAAAATATATAATTGTTGCTCATTTCTAGCACAAAATGCTAATTTTAACAAATAAAAACATTGCCCTGGTAGGCAAGGGGTTAAAGTGACATAAAAACCATGTTTACCAAAAATAAATATTTATTTCTGACCCAAACTGTCTGTAACATGCTGATAAGACCTTCACTATATAGCGTGGGGCTGGGAGTCTCCTGATTATAATCCATCATGACACTACGAGATCAAGAAATGAAAATGCTGGTGAAGGCAGATATCGCAGTATCATCATATCTAGGAAGGTGACTTAATCCAGCTGTCATTTTTGCAATGTAATTCCGAGTTTCCGCACATTTTTACTGCAGATGCAAGATACACGGGGTGCAGAATACTTTCTTTTAACCGGTTCCCGACCGCCTCACGTAGATATACTGCGGCAGAATGGCTCTCCCGGGCGAAATCCGTGTATATATACGGCTTCGCCCAGGAGAACCACCAGAGGGCGCGCGAACACCGCCCCCTGCAGGGCAGGGAGCCCAATGCACGTGGCCGGTGGGCGCAATCGCCGGTGGGCGCGATTGCGTGCACAAGCGGGAGCAGGGGGGTTTGTGTGTGTAAACGCACAAACCCACGTGCTGTCTGAGGAGAGGACAGGTCTGTCATCTCCTATAGGGAGTCCACTCCCCCCACAGTTAGAACATAAAATAGGGAACACATTAAAGCGGATGTCCGCTGAAAAAAAAAATATTAAGAGCCAGCAGCTACAAATACTGCAGCTGCTGACTTTTAATATTAGGACACTTACCTGTCCTGGATTCCAGCGCCGTCCGCAGCAGAGGGCGAGCGATCACTCGTCACTCTGCTGGTCCCACCGCCATCCTCAGTGAGGAAACCAGGAAGTGAAGCGCTCCGGCTTCACTGCCTGGTTCCCTACGGCGCATGCGCGAGTCACTCTGCGCCCGCCGATTGGCTCCCGCTGTGTGCTGGAAGCCGAGTGTTCCCAGCACACAACGGGGGGGAGCGACGGTAGGTGACGACATGCCCGTATTCTGCCCGAGACTGCTGGGCCAGGTATCTGCACCCCCTCCCCCCTGAAAGGTGTAAAATGTGACACCGGAGGGGGGGAGGGTTCCGATCAGCCTGAGTTCCACTTTAGGGTGGAGCTCTGCTTTAACCCCTTGATCGCCCCCTAGTGTTAACCCCTTCTCTGCCAGTGACATTTACATAGTAATCAGTGCATATTTATAGCACCGATCGCTCTGTATATGTCCCAAAAATGTGTCAAAAGTGTCTGACCTGTCCGCTGCAATGTCACAATACCGCAAAAAAAAAAGAAAAAAAAACGCAGATCACCGCTATTACTAGTAATTAAAAAAAAAAACACCATATAAATGCCATAAATCTTTCCCATAGTTTGTAGACACTTTAACTTTTGCGCAAACCAATTAATATACGCTTATTGCGTTTTTTTTTTTTACCAAAGATATGTAGAAGAATACACATCGGTCTAAACTTTTTTTTTTTTTTTTCGAGATATTGATTGTGTTTTGTTTTCAAAATTGTCGCTCTTTTTTTGTTTATAGCGCAAAATATTTAAACCGCAGAGGTGATCAAATACCACCAAACTAAAGCTCTACTTGTGGCGAAAAAAGGACGCCAATTTTGTTTGGGTACAGCCGCGCACGACTGCGCAATTGTCAGTAAAATCGACGCAGTGCCGTATCGCAAAAAATGGCCCGGTCATTGGGCAGCCAAATCTTCCGGGGCTAAAGTGGTTAACGCTGTAGACACATAGACATCATACAGTGGGGAAAATAATTATTTGATCCCCTGCAGATTGTGTGAGTTTTCCCACTTACAAAGAAATGAAGAGTCTATAATTGTTATCATAGGCAGGGCCGGATTTGCTCTCCCAGCCGCCCCGAGGCCAGGTTCCGCGCAATGCACCCCCTCCCCTCCCCGCCAACCGAACCAACCCCCCCCAAATCAACGGAGAATGGCAACCGGATGGCAGTGGTGCCACGGTTAGTTCAAATATTATTTTTCTTTTTTACTTATTTTTATCACTTTTTTTATTTTGTAGCTTGTTGTTTACTTTTTTTTGTATAATTTTCTTATTTTTAATATTATTTTTCTAATTCCTTACTTTTTATTTACTTTTTTATTTTAATAATTTAATTATTATTTCTTATTTATTTATTTTTATATATAAAAAAATAATGCCGCCCCTCTGCACCCTGCCGCCCCGAGGCCCGGCCTTGGTGGCCTTGTGGGAAATCCGGGCCTGATCATAGGTGTATTTTATATGAATAAGAATGAATATTAACCAAAAATCCAGAAAAAAACACATGATACAAATGTTATAAATTGAGTTGCAGTTCAGTGAGTAAAATAAGTATTTGATTCCCCAAGTAAAACATGACCTAGTACTTGGTGGAAAAACCCTTGTTGGCAAGCAGAGGTCAGACGTTTCTTGTAGTTGGATACCAGATTTGCACCTCTCAGGAGGGATTTTGCTCCTTTCTTCTTTACAGATCTTCTCTAAATCATTAAAGGGGTTGTAAAGGAACACTTTTTTCCCCTAAATAGCTTCCTTTACCTCAGGGGTCTCCAAACTTTTTATTTTGAGGGCCACATCGTAAATTTTACACATACTCGCAGGCCGAGAAAAAAAAAGGTTTCTTCTTAAATCCGTAGCAGCGGAATAGAATAAAATTTACCAGGCTTCTGGAAGCGGGGCTAGATTGTGCACCTGTGTCCTACTCCTGCAGCTAAATGCAGGAGGTTAAACTTCCAGTGTGCATTAAATCTGTGTCCCCATCAGAATCTCCCCACACATTTGTGTCTCCATCTCTCATCAGAGGATCCATGCCAACTGATGTCTCATGCCATACCCTTCCACAACTGTGTCCCCTTCAGAGCAATCAACTCCACACCCAGGGCTGGATTTGCTCTCCCTGCCGCCCCAAGGCCAGGTTCACGGAAAAAAAGACGTTGATCGCCGCCATTAGTAGTAAAAAAAAAAAATATTAAAAAAAATGCAATAAAACTATCCCCTATTTTGTAAACGCTATAAATTTTGCGCAAACCAATCGATAAACGCTTATAGCGATATTTTTTTACCAAAAATATGTAGAAGAATACTTATCGGCCTAAACTGAGGACAAAAAAAAAGTTTTTTTATATATATTTTTGGGGGGATATTTATTATAGCAAAAAGTAAAAAATATTGCATTTTTTTCAAAATTGTCGCTCTATTTTTGTTAATAGCGCAAAAAATAAAAAACGCAGAGGTGATCAAATACCACCAAAAGAAAGCTCTATTTGTGGGGAAAAAACGGACGTAAATTTTGTTTGAGAGCCACGTCGCACGACCGCGCAATTGTCAGTTAAAGCGACGCAGTGCCGAATCGCAAAAACTGGCCAGGTCCTTTTCCTGCATTTTGGTCCGGGTCTTAAGTGGTTAAAGCCCACACATGACCATTTTTTACAACCCGAAAAACGTTTAAAACGTCGTGAAAAAATAGACCATGTTCGGAAAAAAATTTGGCCGTTTTCCAGAACCCGAAAAATGCTCTGAAGCCCACACACGATCATTTTAAATTACATTTTTTAAAAACGTTTTTTACAACCCGACAAATGATCGTGTGTCCGCGGCATTGGGGTCATACTCAGCATTTTTCTTCCTCCAAACACGGCAAGTCGAGTTAATGCCAAAGAGCTCAATTATGGTCTCATCTGACCACAGCAATTTCTCCCAATAATTCTCAGAATCATTTAGATGTTTATTGGCAAACTTCAGAAGGGCCGTACATGTGCCTTCTTGAGGAGGGGGACCTTGCAGGCGCTGCAGGATTACGTATTGTGTTACCAATGGTTTATTTTGTGACAACTGCCTTGGGATCATTCACAAGCTCCTCCCGTTAAAATAAACGCCGTTACCTAACGATGCCCCTTTTGAAGGTAACGAGTAATCTACCAGATTACTCTTCCCCTCACGGCAACGCCGTTCCCATTACTTGGGCGGCGTTACCATAATTTCACCTACCTGTGACTCAGCCATCGCCGTCGGCCATCCATTATTAAAAAAGCGCGCCTCCCCCTCTGACTGTTCGGTCCGTGATAGGTGGAACACTAATTTTCCCAGCAGAGCCTCTGTTTAGTGTTCAGCCTATCACGGATGTCTTCTCAGACTCGGCCTCGGACGGAACAGTCAGAGGGGGAGGTGCGGCTTTTAAATAATGGAGGATGGCCGCAGGAGAAGGTAGGGAGATCGTCGTTGAGGCATTTTACAGGCACAGTGAGGCATGTATGATGGCACAGTGACTCACTGTGCCATCATACATGTCTCACTGTGCCTGTAAAATGCCTCACTGTGCCTGTAACATGCCTCTCTGTGCCTGTAACATGCCTCACTCACTGTGCCTGTAACATGCCTCACTCACTGTGCCTGTAACATGCCTCTCTGTGCCTGTAACATGCCTCACTGTGCCTGTAAAATGCCTCACTGTGCCTGTAACATGCCTCACTCACTGTGCCTGTAACATGCCTCACTCACTGTGCCTGTAACATGCCTCACTGTGCCTGTAACATGCCTCACTGTGCCTGTAACATGCCTCACTGTGCCTGTAACATGCCTCACTGTGCCTGTAACATGCCTCACTGTGCCTGTAACATGCCTCTCTGTGCCTGTAACATGCCTCTCTGTGCCTGTAACATGCCTCACGGTGCCTGTAACATGCCTCACGGTGCCTGTAACATGCCTCACTGTGCCTGTAACATGCCTCACATGCCTCACGGTGCCTGTAACATGCCTCACTGTGCCATCTGTAACATGCCTCACTGTGCCATCTGTAACATCCCAAAACCCACATTTTAGCTGGAAAATTAGGGGGTCGTCATATACGCCGGCAAAAAAAATTTAGTTACTTTGCTGAGTAACTAATTACTTTGCCAATGTAGTAACTCAGTCACTAACTCAATTACTTTTTCGGACAAGTAATTTGTAACTGTAACTAATTACTTTTTTAAAGGACGATGAGCAACACTGATCCTCACCCCATGAGACAAAATCTTGCATGGATCTCCAGACCGATCCCCAACAATACCAGGCACTGTGTCTGGTATGAATCTTTAGGGGGGGGGGGGAAACACCACGCAAAATGTTAAACAAACTGGCATGGATTGCCCCTCCAATACCGGTCTGGTATGGATTTTAAGGCAAACACCCCACCACCGCAAAAAACGGCATGGGGTCCCTCCAAAATTCATACCAGACCCTCATCTGAGCACACAGCCTGGCAGGTCAAGAAAGGGGGTGGGGGCCAGGATCTGAATGCCCCCTTGTTAAATGGGGCTTTCAGATTTTGATAAGCCCCCCGCCCACAAACCCGACAAACAATGACCAGGGTTGTCGGGAAAAGGCCCTTGTCCCCTGCCCCAAAGCACCCACAAGGCATGTGGCCCCCACTCTTCAGGAGTGGGGGCATTAGCTCGTACCCACCACCTTTCCTGACCTGCCAAGCTGAGCGCTCGGATAAGTGTCTGGTATGGATTTTGGGGGGCCCCCAATGCCGTTTTTTTCAGTGTGGGGGTCCCCCTTAACCGCTTCAATACTAGGCTTTTATACCACCTCCATACCGGGCCTATTCTGACACTTCTCTCCTACATGTAATAATCATCATTCTTTTGCTAGAAAATTACACAGTACCCCCAAACATTATATATGTTTTTTTTAACAGACACCCTAGGGAATAAAATGACGGTCATTCCAAAGTTTTATCTTGCACGGTATTTACGCAATTATTTTTCAAACGCTTTTTTTTGTAAAAAAAATTGTTTTATGAATTAAAAAAATAACAAAACACTAAAGTTAGCCCAATTTTTTTGTATTATGTGAAAGATTATGTTACACCGAGTAAATAGAGACCCAACATGTCACGCTTTAATTATGCGCACACTCATGGAATGGCGCCAAACTTCGGTACTTAAAAATCTCCATAGGCAACGCTTTATTTATTTTTTACAGGTTACAGTTTAGATTTACAGAGGAGATCTAGTGCTAGATTAGTTGCTGGCACTCTAACGCACGCGGCGATACCTCACATGTGTGGTTTAAACGGCGTTTACATATGTCGGCGGGACTTGCGTGTGCGTTCGCTTCTGCACGCGAGCTATCGGGGACAGGGTCGTTTTCATTTTTTTTTTATGTTTTATTATTTTTTTTTACTTATATTTTATTTATTTTTACACTTTTTTTCATTTTTTTTTTTTTTTTTTTCACTTTTATTCCTATTACAAGGAATGTAAACATCCCTTGTAATAGGAAATGTGTGTGACAGGTCCTCTTTATGGACAGATGTGGGGTCAATAAGACCTCACATCTCTCCTCCAGGCTGGAAACCATGAGATCGGTGAAAAAAAATTCACCGATCTCATGAATGGTGACTTACAGCCGCAATCGCGGCTTTGTTTACATACGGGGACCCGGGCGTGACGTCATCAGATCGCGCCCGGGTCCTCCGACGGTCATAGAGATGACTGGTGACCATCTGGTCACCAGTCATCTCTATGCTTCCTGCCGCCGCCGACGATTCGTTCTCCGGGCCCCCGAAGGTACAGGTAAGCCCGGAGAAGCACCGGATGGCGGCGGGAGGGGGGGGGATGTCCCCTCCCGCGGCTTGTAAGAACGATCAAGCGGTGGAACCGCCGCTATGATCGTTCTTACTTTGTGCAGAATCGCCGGCTGAAGAGATGGATATCTGGATGATGCCTCTGGCTGCAGGCATCGTCCAGATATTCGCCTGCAATACCCAGGCCGTCAATTGACGGCCACTTAGGATGGTAAATCCCATCCCAGGCCGTCAATTGTCTATGGCTGGGTATTAAAGTGGTTAAAATCCATTTCAGACCAAATGACCTGGTATGCTCCTGGCGGGGGAACCCAAGCCGGTTTTCTAAAAAAATTGGCGTGGAGTTCCCCTTCAAGATTACCAGAGCACAAGTCGCATGCGAAAGTCGGATCAGACAAGACGGAGATCCGACTTTGATCCGACTTCAGTGATATTCAATGGGCTGAAATAGGATCAAAGTCAGACCAAAGTAATGCAGGGAGCATTTTCAAAGTCAGACCAACATGTGTGGGACCAGTTAAGACGCCTCCCATAGGGAAACATTGATTGTCACACGTCATGCGACATGAGCTCCCAATGTCGGAGCGGTTGTCGTACCAGTGTGAACCCGGCCTGAATGGAAGAAAGAGATTCTGTGGACAGGTGTCTTTTATACACATAACAAGTTGCCATTAGGAGCCCCTTCTTACATTGACAGGACTAATCTGTGTACCACATGAGCACCTACTGTAAACAGTCCGTGGAGCCAGAATTATTGTTAGTTGGTAGGGGATCGATTACTTATTTTACTCACTGAACTGCAACTAAATTTATAACACTGTTGGTTGATATTATGTCTCTATCATTAAAAAACACCTATGATAACAATTATAGACCCTTTATTTCTTTGTAAGTCAAAAAACGTGCAAAATCTGCAGGGAATCAAATAATTATTTTCCCCACTGTATATTCCATATGCAGAAACAGAAGCCCTGTCAATTTTTTTACTGCAGTCTTTAGACTGCAGTCTTTAGACCCATTGGAGGGATTCATCCCCTCATTTCCCATCAGGACAGTAGAAATACAGAGCTATTCCTAACGTAAAACTGCTTGTATATTTGTAAAGTTCAATGTTATTAGGTTATTTTTTCTCTAGGTTGGATGGTCTTCATTTATAAGAATAGAGAGAATCAGGAAAATGCCACATTATGGCCACTAGATGGCGCTGACAAGCATGGCAAATATCACCATGGTTAACAGCTCTACCTAGTGGCCATAATGCAAAGTTCTCCTGATTCACGCTATTCTTATTAATGATTAACATTCAACCAGGAGAGAAAATAGCCTAGCAACATTTGATTCTGAAAATAATGAATTTACTTGCAGTTTTCCAGGACAAATAGCTCTGCATTTTTTTTTTAACCACTTAAGACCCGGACACATATGCTGCTAAATGACCCAAGGTGTTTTTACAATTGCGCGGTCGTTACACCTGTGCTTAGTACGCCCCCCCCCCACAAAAACCACCACACTTGCACGCACACGAAATTGGTTTACCACGCACGCACATTGGCCATGCGGTCTCCTAAAAATGAGAGGCGAAGGACCTACGGGGCTGGCTGGGTGGGCTAGACCCCCTCACTCCCTCATAGGGGGAGTCCCTCTGCCCCGTTGGGGTCCCATTGGGCCCCAGTCGGGCTCCCAAGTGGAGCAGGTAGGGTGGGGTGAGTGGGAGGCCCCCCCTCACACCCGCCATTGCCACCGGGGGCATGGAGAAGGATGGCGATTGCCTCCGGGGGGAGGGTCTGCCTACTGCCAACTCCTGCAGTCCGGCTCCTCTCTCTCGAGTTCACGCACAAAAATACACTTTAAAAAAATAAAAAAAAATAAACTAAAATATAGCGACAATTTTGAAAAAAATCACAATTTTTTATTTTTGTTATAAAAAAATCAAATAAACTAAATTTTAGTAAAACATTTAGGCCAAAATTAATTGAGCCACATGTCTTTAGTAAAAAAAAAAAATCGCAATAAAAAAAAATAGCTACCTAGCGGGAACAGCGACACTAATACAGCGATCAGAAAAATGATCGCTTAGTGACGCTGGCAATAGGGAGTGAAAGGGTTAACTAGGGCGGTGATCAAGGGGTTAAAACTTTATTAGGGGGGGTACGGGGCTACCCTGAACCTAACACTAACTAACTTTCACACTGCCTGTCACACTGACACTAAATGCAGTGATTAGATCACTGCATTCAGTGACACTGTGACAGGGGGGTGATCACAAGGGGTTAATGTGCCTATGTGTGTGTGTGTCAGTGTTGTGTCGGTGCACACTTACTGTGGATGTCTTCTCTCATCCACTGCGATGAGAGGTGACATCATTTCCTCCTCCTGTGTAAACACAGGAGGAGGAAGTGACACGAAGGGGGAGCGCTCCCATTGGCTGGGAGCGATCGCGGGGGGGGGGGGGGCGGAAAAAAACGGACATCCGCCTGCCCGTCTGCGATCGCTCCCAGAGCCAGGGGGACCGACGCACGCTGCAAAGGGGGTCCCGATCGGACCCCCGAACCGCACAAATGCGAGGCCGTATATATATGCCCTGGTGCCTGTGCGAGCCATGTTGTGGACGTACATAGGCGTGCGGCGGTCCTTAAGTGATTAAATACACCCCTAAGTGATGAGAAAACTCTTAACCACTTCAGTCCACCTTCACGTCCAAAGACGTGAACAGCGCAGACCTGAGGCGCCGGGTTGACGTCTTTGGACGTGATTTGCTTGTAATTCCCCGCGCGCGCCACAGGGGGGCGCGCGGCGGGGAAAAACAGTCCCGACGCATCACCGAGGATCCGATGCGTGTACCCGGCGGCCGCGATGTCCGTCAGGTACACGCGATCGTCGGTGAGACAGCAGGGACGTGGAGCTCTGAGTGTAAACACAGAGCTTCACGTCCTGTCAGTGAGGTGACAGATGCTGTTTCTCTTGTACATAGGGAGACAGCATCGGTCACCTCCCCCAGTCCCCCCCCTCCCCCCATACAGTTAGAACACACCCAGGCAATACATTTAACCCCTTCCTCACCCCCTAGTGTTAACCCCTTCAATGCCAGTCACATTTATACAGTAATTAGTGCATTTTTATAGCACTGGTCGCTGTATAAATGTGAATGGCGCCAAAAATGTGTCAAAAGTGTCCGATGTGTCCGTCGCAATATCGCAGTCCCAATAAAAATCGCAGATCGCCGCCATTACTAGTAAAAAAAAAATATAAAAAAAAAAATCATAATTATGTCCCCTATTTTGTAGGTGCTATAACTTTTGCGCAAAGCAGTCACTTATTGTGATTTTTTTTTTTTTTTTTTTACAAAAATACGTAGAAGAATACGTATCGGCCTTAACCGAGAAAAAAAAATATAAAAAAAAAAAAAAATGGGATATTTATTATAGCAACAAGTAAAAAAAATATATATATTTTTAAATTGTCGCTCTTTTTTTCATTATAACGCAAAAAATAAAAACCGCACGGGCGATCAAATACCACCAAAAGAAAGCTCTATTTGTGGGGAAAAAAGGGACGCCAATTTTGTTTGGGTGCCACGTCGCACGACCGCGCAATTGTCAGTTAAAGCGACGCAGTGCCGGAAGCTGAAATTTCGCCTGGGCACGAAGGGGGTTTATGTGCCCAGTAAGCAAGTGGTTAAGTCATGACAAAAACACTTGTTTTTAACCACTTAACCCCCGGACCATATTGCTGCCCAATGACCAGAGCACTTTTTGTGATTGGGCACTGCGTCGCTTTAACTGACAATTGCGCGGTCGTGCAACGTGGCTCCCAAACAAAATTGGCGTCCTTTTTTTCCCACAAATGGAGCTTTCTTTTGGTGGTATTTGATCATCTCTGCGGTTTTTATTTTTTGCGCTATAATCAAAAATAGAGCGACTATTTTGAAAAAAATGCAATCTTTTTTTCATTTTGCTATAATAAATATCCCCAAAAAATATATAAAAAAAACATTTTTTTTCCTCAGTTTAGGCCGATACGTATTCTTCTACATATTTTTCGTAAAATCGCAATAAGCGTTTATTGATTGGTTTGCACAAAAGTTATAGCGTTTACAAAATAGGGGGTCGTTTTATGGCATTTTTATTAATATTTTTTCTTTACTAGTAATGGTGGCGATCAGCATTTTTTTTTTTTGGTACTGCGACATTATGGCGGACACTTCAGACACTTTTGACACATTTTTGGGACCATTGGCATTTTTATAGCGATCAATGCTATAAAAATGCATTGGATTACTATAAAAATGCCATTGGCAGTGAAGGGGTTAACACTAGGGGGCAGGGAAGGGGTTAAGTGTGTTCCTGGGTGTGTTCTAACTGTATGGGGGGAGGGGGGTGGACTCACTAGGGGAAATCACTGATCTTCCGTTCATACATTGTATGAACAGAAGATAAGCGTTTCCCCCGCTCACAGGACCGGGAGCTTTGTGTTTACACACATAGCTCCCGATCCTCGCTCTGTACCGAGCGATCGCGCGTGCCCGGCGGCGATCGTCCCCGGGACTCGTGCACGCGCCCCCCTAGTGGCAGCTAAAGAGCCGACGTATAGCTACGGGCTCTCGCTCAGGAGAGCCGACCTGCCCTCGTAAAACGACGGCGGCTGGTCGGCAAGCAGTTAACTAAAAGTTATAACAGATTATACGTTTTAGGATTTATATAATGCCAACAATTTGCGTAGCGCTTTACAACAAGAGGTACAGTTCCAATACAATTCCATACAGGAGGAATCGGGGGGCCCTACATGTTAGAGCTTACAATCTAGCAATGGCGAGGAAATAAAATCTGATGTTGTTATCAACGTCTATGTCTTTCTATCCCAGTAAATTTGTATAAATAGGAATCAAGTATGGGAGTAAATGTCCTCTAAAATGTCCCAAGTGTTAATGAAAGCAATGCTTATCTCTCTGGGAGGAAGTGGCTGGATGACTCGGAAAGGTCACGGTATTCCGAGATTTCTATGTCTGGCGAGGAGGAAAATCATTTTCAACAGTTTGGTGAAATCTGAGTTTGTGTTCAGAAATACATAATATCATTATATGGCCAAGGCCTCACTGCTGAGACTCGTCCTCACAATCATAGCCAACATTCAATGCAGAGTTTCTCAACCAGGGTTCCTCCAGAGGGTGCTCGGTAGGGTGACCACATGTCCCGGATTGCCCGGGACAGTCCCGCATTTTGCAGGTCTGTCCCGGGCACCTTCATTCCAGGACAATGCAGTGTTCCGGAATGAAACTGACACAGCCATCCCCCAAGCCAAACTAATGCCCCCAAAAAGGCCGCCACATCACCGCTTTACTCACTGACATTACTTGTCCTGGCCGGGAATGCCTGGAGGAGCACAGTCCCCGCACCCTGATGTGATTGGAGAAATAATAAATCCCGCCTCTTATGTCCAATCACTGTGCTGTGATTCGTTACACCACAAGCTGATTTTTGGGAAGGGGGTGTCCCTGAATGGAAGTTTGGAAATGTGGTCACCCTAGTGCTCGGGTGTTCATGGAACTCTAGGGTTTCTCCAGAGGGTGCTCGGGGGTTCCATGGAACTCTAGGGTTCCTCCAAAGGGTGCTCGGGGGTTCCATGGAACTCTAGGGTTCCTCCAGAGGGTGCTCGGGGGTTCCATGGAACTCTAGGGTTCCTCCAGAGGGTGCTCGGGGGTTCCATGGAACTCTAGGGTTCCTCCAGAGGGTGCTCGGGGGTTCCATGGAATTTTCTAGGGTTCCTCCAAAGGGTGCTCGGGGGTTCCTTGAGCATTTTCTGCCTCTCAGATAATTTCCCACTGACACCATTGATCTTTTTTGCGATCTGTAAAGCCTTGTACACACGATCAGTCCATCCGATGAGAACGGTCTGATGGTCCATCACACCTGCACACCGTCGGTTGAAAAACCGATCGTGTCAGAACGCGGTGACGTAAAACACAACGACGTGCTGAAAAAAATGAAGTTCAATGCTTCCAAGCATGCGTCGACTTGATTCTGAACATGCGTGGATTTTTAACCAATGGTCGTGCCTACTAACGATCGGTTTTGATCCATCGGGTAGGAATCCATCGGTTAAATATAAAACAAGTTGGCTTTTTTTTAACCGATGGTTAAATAACCGATGGCGCCCACACACGATCGGTTTTGACCGATGAAAACTGTCCATCAGACCGTTGTCCTCTGTTTAACCTATCTTGTGTACGCGGCTTAACACTCCACATCATACCCACCAGCACACCCAACACTCCACATCATACTCTTCAGCACACCCCTCCACAGGGCCGATCCTAGGCAGGGTGCACAGGGTGCATTGCACCCAGGCGCCTGCAGAGGTGGGGGCGCCGAACATCTAACAGACTCTCTAACAGAAGCACTCTCTGTGTCCATCACAGAGGCCCCCCTTCAGATCCCAATAAAGTACTCTGCTTCTATTCCTGTATTTTGTTTATAGTTAAGAGATCATGTAAGGATCCCAGGGTAATGAAGACTTTGAGGGGAACATCTCTGTGGTTGAGTCGTTGCATTGAAACATTTGTAAAGGGGAGGAGTTAGTAAAATGACCACACCCATGTGGGGGCACCAGAAATATTTCTGCACCCAGGCGCCTGTGACCCTAGGATCGGCCCTGCCCCTCCAAAACTAAGAAAACTGTTTAAGCTGGACATATACTTTAGGTAAAAATTTAGAGTTAGTGGTTGTGCTCAGGTTCAGAGTTAGACCGAGGTACTGTAGATGATTGTTTTTATGGGTACATTTGGGATCAACTGCTGGGAGGTAGGTGTGTGGAAGTAGTAAATTAGTTCATTCAGATTTTTTAGATGTGATTAGTCCATTATTTTGTGCCACACCACAAGCACGGTTGCTTATTGGTTAGATCTTCTACCTTGCAGCACTGGGGTCCCTGGTTTAAATCCTGGTCAAGACACAAGCTGCATGGGGTGTGCATGTTCTCTCTGTGCTTTATTGGGTTTCCTCCTATTCTCCAAAAACAGGCTGGGATGTTAGTAGTATGTGAGATAGGGACCCTAGATTGTAAGATCCTTGAGTACAGGGACTGATATGATGGTAAAGTGCTGTGTATATTGTGGGTGCTATTTAAATATCCGTAATAAATAAACTCAGGATGTGACTTTCAGTGGTGCCAATTCAAAGTGGCTAAAAATACCACACTGGTTTTATGTCAACTAAAAATAACACACAGGGCCAGATTCTCAAAAGAGATACGACTGTGTATCGCAGGAAACACCATCGTATCTCTGTTTTTGGCCCCGGGTATCTATGCGTCTGATTCCTAGAATCACTTACGCATAGATACGGCGAAGATCCGATAGGTGTAAGACACTTACACCGTCGGATCTTAGATGTAATTCCTTCGCTGGCCGCTAGGTGGCCTTTACGTTGATTTCTCATTTGCCTATGCAAATGAGCCTAATACGCCGATTCCCGAACGTTTTTACGCCGCCTCGTCGTCGTTTACGTAGTTTCCGTAAGCGTAAACCTACCCCTGCTATATAAGTTCCGTCGTATGCCATGTTAAGTATGGCGTCGGGACAGCGTCGTCTTTTTCCGTCGTTTACGTCGTTTTACTAAGTCGTTCGCGAATAGGACTTTACGTCAATGACGCTCACGTCGGCTTCATTGACGTTTTCCGTCGTGAGCTGGAGCATGCGCGCTGGGCTATTTTTACGGCCGGCGCATGCGCAGTTCGATCGGCGCGGGGGTGCGTTTAATTTAAATACAAGCCGCCCCCTTTGAATTACACGGGGATACGCCGGGCCATTTACACTACGCAGCCGCAAACTACGGAGCAAGTGCTTGGAGAACACTTTTTGTGTTCGATTAATCGTTTTTTTTTTTTTTATCGATTAATCGACTAATTTAATTATAACGCACATACAGATCCAACTACTTTTAGCTGATCTCCTTGCAGGCTGATTCCCAGTGCAGCTCCAACCACTGGAAAAATGGATAGCAGGATACAAAAAACACACAAAGGCAGCGCTCAATGGGAATAGCATTAAAACTTTTATAATCTTCAAGTAGGTAACCAAATAAATATTGTACTGGAGATAAAATCAATGTAGCTACATAAACTAAAAATGGTGCGAGTAATACCAAATGGTACCAAAAGCAGTCATAAAAACATGTAGCCAAGTATGATACTGGTATAAAAATGTGTACAACGATACCACTGCTGAATCCAGATGAGGAGGGGTTAACATCAGTCTGTCGGCATGTAGATGTCCCATGAAGGGAACTATAACAACTCCCAGTGGATGGTTGTAGAATCCCAGGTTGATAGAGGGAAGTGATAGAGGGAAGTGTAACAACCCCTGCGTGTGGCAGATAGTAAGGTCCCGCCGGCATGCAGATATGAAGGCACAGCAAAGGAGCCCTTCAGATGGACACAGGAATCCCCGCCGGTGTCCGTGACGTTACCGGATCTCCGACGGAACTCCCTGAAGGCCCAGAAGCCGGCGGAGAGATGAGTAACAATCAAAAGAATTTTAATCAATCAAAAAGATTTTGATCGATCAAAAAAATTAAAGATTAATCGATTAATTAAAAGTTAATTTGCACAGCCCTAGTGTTTATTAATTTCAATGGCCAGCATAATTATTCTGGCCAATAAAACGAATGAACGCCCAAACGCTTGCCACGCCTAAATGCGACTAAACACTTTAGGTGCGTTTTTAACACTGATTTTGCTTTTGCCTGCCAGTGCAAACAACTGATCTCCGGAAGACTTACCCCCCCCCCCCCTTTTATTACCAGGCCTTTTTTTGCGTTACGACACTGCATTTTTTCAACTGACATTTGCGTGGTCATGAAACGCTGTACACAAATAAAATGTATATCAATTTTTCCCCACAAATAGAGCTTTCTTTTGGTGGTATTTGATCACCTCTGTGTTTTTTATATATTTTGCAGTACAAACAAAAAATACTGACAATTTAAAAAAAATAACTATGAAACTGTGTAATTGCGCGATCATGCAACGCTGTACACAAATAAAATTTATGTCATTTTTTCCCCCCACAAACAGGGCTTTTTTTTGCTGCTATTTAATCGCCTCTGTGTTTTTTCTTTTTTTAGCGCTATAGACCGATAATTTAGAAAAAAGTATAATAATAATTTACTTTCTGCTATAAAACCTTTAGAGCTGACGCACAAATGTGTACAAGAAAGCGCTCCCCAATATTTATGTGAGAAAATAAAATACTACAACCCCAATCGCGTTCTCCGATCAGCCAACCAAAATCTACTTAAAATCCCCAAGGCCCTCTACAAGACCAAAGGAGAACGAAGAGTTGCATTCCAAGAACCTCGACTGTGGAACGCATTACCAATAGTGTTGCTCACGAATATTCGCATTGCAAATATTTGCTACGAATATTGCATATTCGAGTATTCGCAAATAACTCGAATATCGCGGCGAATATTCGCTATGGCGAATATTCGTATTTTTTCAAATTTATTTTTAAAACAGATCACATCCTAGTGATCTCCATCGACGTCTAAAAGCATTGCTGGTATGATTAGAGAGAGACCCTGGGCCGAGTAGCTGATGCGATTCTTTTATGTTGCCGAAAATTCGCATTGCGACTTTTCGGCAACATAAAAGAATCGCATCAGCTACTCGGCCCTTCTTTTGCATCAGAGCCAATCAGAATAACTTGAATATTCGGCAAAAGGAATATTGCGCGATATTCCTTTTGCCGAATATTCGAGTTATTCTGATTGGCTCTGATGCGCCCTTCTTTTGCATCAGAGCCAATCAGAATAACTCGAATATTCGGCAAACGGAATATTGCGCGATTATCTTCTCCGCCCTTCTTTTGCATCAGAGCCAATCAGAATAACTCGAATATTCGGCAAAAGGAATATTGCGCGATATTCCTTTTGTCGAATATTCAAGTTATTCTGATTGGCTCTGATGCAAAAGAAGGGCGGAGAAGATAATCGCGCAATAGGAATATTGCGCGATTATCTTCTCCGCCCTTTCTTTGCCCCCTTATTCTCCTTTCTTTTAAGTAGAGTTAGTGTTTAGTGCATATTAGTTTAGTAATACAGGAAATGATCTCCGTTTATGAGAATTTCGCAATCATTTTCGCATTAGCGAAATTTCGCAACATTTTTTTTGGATATAATATCACGAATATTCGATATTAGCGAATATTCGCGAATATTCTTCTATATATTCGCGCAATATCGCAAAATCGAATATGGCGTATTCCGCTCAACACTAATTACCAACTAATATCCGAATGGAAGAGAATCACCAGGCCCAGGCACACCCTAATCACCCTGTGCAGAATAGATTCCCCCTACTGACCTGGCTCCCCCTCCTTCCCTCCACAGCACTGCCGGCTTCCCCCTTCTCCCATTGGTTGTTGCTGTGGATGTTTTAGGATGAGTGGGGGAAGGGCCCAGTAAAAAACGGAAACGCCTCTGGGCTATACCTCATCTCGTGTTTCAGCCAATAAGGGCACGTGCGCGCCACCCCGCTCTGGTGCCGATGCGCGTGGGCACCCATGATCGCTCGTTACAGAGCGGGAATCGGGAGCTGTGAGTGTAAACACGCAGCTCCCGGTCCTGTCAGGGGGAGAAATGACTGATCGTCTGTTCGTACAATGTATGAACAGCGATCTGTCATTTCCCCAGGTCAGTCCCACCCCCCTCAGTTAGAACACACCCAGGGAACATAAATAACACCTTCCTCGCCCCCTAGTGTTAACCCCTTCACTGCCAGAGGCATTTTTATAGTAATCAATGTATTTTATAGCACTGATCGCTATAAAAATGCCAGTGGTCCCAAAAATTTGTCAAAATTGTCCGATGTGTCCGCCATAAGGTCGAAGTACCGATAAAAATCGCTGATCGCCGCCATTACTAGTAAAAAAAAAAATTATTAATAAAAATGCAATAAAACTATCCCCTATTTTGTAGACGCTATAACTTTTGAGCAAACCAAGCGATAAACGCGTATTGCGATTTTTTACCAAAAATAGGTAGAAGAATACGTATCGGCCTAAACTGAGGAAAAATCTTTTTTTTATATATTTTTGGGGATATTTATTATAGCAAAAAGTAAAAAATATTCATATTTTTCAAAATTGTCGCTCTATTTTTGTTTATAGCGCAAAAAATAAAAACCGCAGAGGTGATCAAATACCACCAAAAGAAATCTCTATTTGTGGGGAAAAAAAAGACACCAATTTTGTTTGGAAGCCACGTCGCACGACCGCGCAATTGTCAGTTAAATCGACGCAGTGCCGAATCGCAAAAACTACCCAGGTCCTTTACCTGCATAATGGTATGGGTCTTAAGTGGTTAGCTGACAATTGCGCGGTCGTGTGACGCTGTACCCAAATAACATTTATATAATTTTTCCCCACAAATAGAGCTTTCTTTTGGGGGTATTTGATCACCTCTGCGGAAAAAGTGTCTCAGCCATTGACCAGCAAAATGGTCCGGGGCTGAAGTGGTTAATGGTTACTTTTATTGGTATTAATTGGCATCGATTTTTATAGATAATTTTCTCATTCCTTGTTTGACGTGTATAGTCCAAATTGTTTTCTCTTTTATTTAAAATTTATTGGCTAATTCCCTCTAGTGTTCTCTAGAAATGTTACAGTGTGTTTCTTGTTACAAAGACGTACGTACTTCTTATGTCCTTTAGCTCCATCTAGTGGCCACAGTGCGGTATTTTACTACTGCCAATAATAAAATAACATTTGTTCAGAAAAAAAAAAACAGCCTAAAGAACGTTTGTTTTTTGTTTTTTTGTCCACACAGAACTGTATGTGCAGATTTGCTGGACGCATGCCTTTTTCTATAAATACACCCGAAAGTGATGGATAACTAATATGTTTTGTATATTGCATTAAACGCATGTAACATTTTTTAGGTTCAAGCAACAGATACTGAGCTGAGTAAGACGAATATAATTAGAAAGATGAGTGGCTGTTCAGTGAATAGTTTGTTGATATTCAACAAGCAACTGTGTCCAGGGTGATGTCAGCACAACGCACTGGAAGATAACATTAGAAAAGGGCAGTTGTGGGCGAAACACGTCCCCCCTAATGAAGATGTATGGAGATCAGTGTTCGGTGTGCCAGCGGAGTCGTCCCCGGCACAGTAATCATTTGGGCAGCCAGCCATGAAATATTGTCATATAAGAGTTCATTTGTGATAGTAAGGTCTGCTTCACAGCTATGCGTATTGCAAACTCGCACAACGTTTTCCCAACGCGCACAGAAGCGCACTGCTCTTTAGCAGACGCAAGGGGGCGCCAATAATTCTTAAGAGTGGCACCTGTGGCTCAAAATTCTTTGGGGGGGTGCAAACAAAAAAAAAAAACATCAATTGCAGCCACTGTGTCATAAAACGCAGCCAATATGCCCATCAAACACAGCCACTGTGCCCATCAAATGCAGCCACTGTGCCCATCAAAACGCAGCCACTGTGCCCATCAAAACGCAGCCACTGTGCCCATCAAAACGCAGCCACTGTGCCCATCAAACGCAGCCACTGTGCCCATCAAACGCAGCCACTGTGCCCATCAAACGCAAGCCACTGTGCCATCAAACGCAGCCACTGTGCCCATCAAACATAGCCACTGTGCCCATCAAACGCAGCCACTGTGCCCATCAAACGCAGCCACTGTGCCCATCAAACGCAGCCACTGTGCTATCAAACGCTGCCACTGTGCCCATCAAACGCAGCCACTGTGCCCATCAAACGCAGCCACTGTGCTATCAAACGCAGCCACTGTGCCCATCAAATGCAGCCACTGTGCCCATCAAACGCAGCCACTGTGCCCATCAAACGCAGCCACTGTGTCATCAAACGCAGCCACTGTGCCCATTAAACGCAGCCACTGTGCTCATCAAATGCTACCAGTGTGCCTTCAGTTGCTGCCAGTTTTCCCATCAATTGCTGCCAGGGTGCCCATCAATTGCCGCTACTGTGCCCATCAATTGCTTTTACTGTGCCCATCAAATGCTACTAGTGTGCCTCCCCCGTCTGCCTGCCACTTACCTGTCTCGCGGGGCAGCGGGTCACTCACAGTGGTGATGTCCTCCATGCTCCTCAATGTCTTCTCCCATCCTCGCTTCCTGTCCTCTGCAATGATAGGAGAACTGATAGGCGTCCAATCACAGCGCCTGCCATTTCAGCCAATCAGATGACAGGTAACAGACCCCGGCACCAGAATGGCTAAGAGGCAGTTCAGTGTTAGGAAAGCGAATATTCATTCGCTTTCCTAACACAACACTGAGTGAACTGCGAGCGTCCAGCATGGCGCCCTCTGTTGACCTTTTTGGACACCTATTAGATCCTATGGATCCAATCAGGTGCTTCCAAAAAAAATTCCCCCGCCACTGTATTTCAGGCTCCCGGTGCCCGCAAAGGGGTCGGCACCTGAACAGGGGATGGCAGAAGCGACCATAGATAGATTCATGCAATGCATGTGGCAGGAAAGAGCGTTGGCAGGAAAGAGGGGGCGGTGCCCATGCGCCCCTTATGGACGCACCGCCACTGATTCTTAACCAGTTGCTGTTATTGGGATGTTTACCAAAAATATGTAGCAGAATACATTGTGGCATAAACTGCTGAAGATTTTTTTTTTTTTTTTTTTTTTTATTGGATATGTTTTCTAGCAGAAAAAAAAAAATCATAACAATTATGTTTATATATTTTTGGGGGATATTTTATTATAGCAAAAAGTAAAAAATATAATTTTTTTTTTTTAGATTGTTGCTCTATTTTTGTTTATAGCGTAAAAAATTAAAACCGCAGAGGTGATCAAATACCACCAAAAGAAAGCTCTATTTGTGGGGGAAAAAGGACGCCAATTTTCTAAGGGAGCCACGTCGCACGACCGCGCAATTGTCAGTTAACGCGACGCAGTGCCGAATCGCAAAAAGGGGCAGGGTCCTTTACCTGCATAATGGTCCGGGGTTTAAGTGGTTAAAGAAGCCTATCCTGCTTCTAACTAACACTGTTTTACTTCCTCCATCAGCTCATCCCCACAGCTCTTACCTTTTGTATCATTTGACCCTCCTTTTTAGATTGTAAGCTCTAATGAGCCGGGCCCTCTGATTTCTCTTGTACCAAATTGTAATGTAACTGTAATGTCTGCCTTTATTTTGTTAAGCGCTGCGCAAACTGTTGGCGTTATATAAAACCTGTATAAAAATAATAACATGGAGTCACCTTATAATGGTCACACCACCTCCTGATTATTTGGTACTTTTTATTTTTTTCCCCCACAGATCATAATAGAGGAGCTGGAGACTGAAAAGAAAATTATTTCTGTGAACATTACAGAACGACTAAAGGATTATCACGACCTCATGCAAGTAAAGAGCGGGCTCAGCCTTGAAGTGGCAGCATACAGGTATTTGTACCATGGAAATATATTTCTGAGGATTCAAGCTTCCTCTATTTTGCACCCATCTCTCAAATGCCCTTTTATTTATTTTTATTATATAATAGAGATATACCGTGTTTCCCCCGAAAATAAGCCCGGGTCTTATATTCGTTTTGGCAACAAAAGACACAGTAGGGCTTATTTTCAGGGTAGGTCTTACCATGTAATGTGCCGTCTTCTCTTCTCCCCCACTCTCTTCCTTCCTGACAGGAATCCCCAGTGTGAACTGAGTTAAAATGCTTGTAAAATTCTTTAATCCACTCTATTACAGTATTATATAATGTACAATGTGTGTGTTCCTGTAATATAATTGTGCCAAATACCTTCGTTATAGCTCTGCACTCCTGTGACCTGCCGGAGATCTCTTCCCCGCAATTATATTACAGAAACAGTATTACATAATACTATAATAGAGTGGATTATAGGCTGTTACAAGCATTTTAAACTAGGGCTTATTTTTGGGGTAGGGCTTATTTTGCAGCTGTCCTGGAAAATAACGCTAGGTCTTATTTTCGGGGTAGGGCTTACTTTCGGGGAAACACGTACATAGAGTGTATTTATAATATAAAAAAAACATTTACAGAAATATTTGTCCTGTTAAATTACATGTAGGAAGTGCTGGCAAAATCAAATGTTATTAGGATATTTTTTCTCCAGTTCGGATGTTCTTTATTCACAAAAACAATGTTAATTGAGGACAATACCGCATTATGGCCACTCGGTGGAGCGATGATCATATGCAACAAATACTTAGGAATCAGCAGCAGGGATGGCCAGATCTGCGTAGCTACACTTAGGGAACTGAGACTATATATGATTTAAGAAAATTGTAAACAGTGAAACAAAACACATTCAAACACCAGCAAACAGGATACACAGCAAACCTGAAGATATTAGTGAACCATATAAACAAATTACAACCTAATTAACCACTTAAGGACTGCCTCCTGCACATATACGTCGGCAGAATGGCACGGCTGGGCACATCCCCGTACAGGTACGTCCTCTTTAAGTGCCCAGCGGTGCGTGCCCGCGACCCGGTCCAAAGCTCCGTGACCGCGGGACCCGCGGACCCGATTGCCGCTGTCCCGCGATCGGTCCCCGGAGCTGAAGAACACACCTTCCCCGTTCTTCACTGTGGCGCCGTGATTGATTGTGTGTTCCCTTAAATAGGGAACCACAATCAATGATGTCACACGTACAGCCACACCCCTCTACAGTTAGAAACACACATGAGGTCACACATAACCCCTTCAGCATCCCCTAGTGGTTAACTCCCAAACTGCAATTGTCATTTTCACAGTAATCAGTGCATTTGTAATGCATTTTTTGCTGTGAAAATGACAATAGTCCCAAAAATGTGTCAAAATTGTCCGATGTGTCCGCCATAATGTCACAGTCACGAAAAAAAACACTGATTGCCGCCATTAGTAGTAAAAAAAAAATGCAATAAAACTATCCCCTTTTTTGTAAATGCTATAAAATTTGCAAAACCAACCGATAAACGCTTATTGCGATTTTTTTTAACCAAAAATTGGTAGAAGAGTATGTATCGGCCTAAACTGAGGGAAATTTTTTTTATATATATTTTTGGGGATATTTATTATAGGAAAAAGTAAAAAATATTGCATTTTTTTCAAAATTGTCGCTCTATTTTTGTTTATAGCGCAAAAAATAAAAATCGCACAGGCGATCAAATACCACCAAAAGAAAGCTCTATTTGTGGGAAAAAAGGACGTAAATTTTGTTTAGGGGCCACGTCGCACGACCGCACAATTGTCAGTTAAAGCGACGCAGTGCCAAAATCGCAAAAACTGCCCGGGTCCTTTAGCTGACTAAAGGTCCGGGTCTTAAGTGGTTAAACAACAATAAGCCTAACTAGCACACTAACTATATACAATATGAGGTACACTGATCAACAGGGCAAAACTTGAGGTGTAAGGAACAGTCAGGAAGGGAGAACTAAGATTAGGATCAGGAACAAGGGGAGCGGGTACAAGGCAGCAGGGTACAGGGTAAAGGTACAAGCCAAGAGCAGGCTCAGGCAGAAATCATGGTCAGGATTAATGGCAAGCAATTTCTGGCTAGTAGAGCAAAACACTGAAGCACAAGGGAATAGTAGAGGAGGGACTAAATACCCTCCCAGTAGCCATCATCGGGTGGAGACTGAATACCGGGATCTGCTGGCTTGGAGACCCCCGCTGGTGGACACTGGAACCACAACTTTCCACTCTGGGAACGACAATGCCACCAGCAGGTTATCCAGGTTTTAACAACTTTTTTTGTATTATCGTCAGCTCCATCTAATGGCCATGATGTGGTATTTTCCTGATTCATGCTATTCTTGTAAATGAAGAAGATCCAACCTAAAGAGAAAATAGCCTAGTAACATTAGATTTTGCAGAAGGAATACCTGTGCGAGTTTGCTTTAAATACACCCCATAGATTTCCATAGATTTACTCAAGATGGCCACGGATAGAAATGCTGTGGGGGGGGGTTCAAAGTGATTTCTTAACAAGATAAAGCATGGAGACATTAAAAATGAATTAAAGCGGAGCTCCCCCTTAAAGTGGAACTTCCGCTCATTGGATTCCTCACCCGCTCCGGTGCCACAATTGGCACCTTTCGGGGGGAAGGGGGGACAGGATACCTGTCAAAGCCACTTCTGGAAGTCTGGCCGTGACATCACCACGGGGCTCACTCCTCCTCCTCCCCTGGCCGCCAGGCTAATAGGAGAGAGGAGCGGGCCTCGCACTTGTGCAGTAGGGTTCCCGGTGTGAAGCCGAAAGTCTACACTGCCGGGTTCCCTTACCCGCAATGGCGGCGGCAGTGTAGCCTTTCGGCTTCACACCAGGAACATTGCTGGACTCCAGGACAGGTAAGTGTCCATTTATTAAAAGCCAGCAGCTGCAGTATTTGTAGCTGCTAGCTTTTAATAAAAAAAAAATCCCGGGCCTCCTCTTTAACCTCTGCCCGGCCACACTATAGCCAAAAGATTTCTACAGCGCTGCTCTGCAGTTCAGGGAGGACATCCATGGTGACCTCCCACATACACAGGGAATTATGGGGCCCCTTACACAGCTTCAGGCATGGGCCCCCTAGAGAACCGGGGGGGGGGTGCTGCTGCGAATTAAGAAGCGGGGGGGGGCCTTTACAAAAAAAGAGGAGTGGGCCCTTTAATAAAAAGAAAAAAGAGAGAAAAAAATTTATTTGAAAAAGAGGGGGTTGCCATCTGGGGCCCTGGGGGCCCTTGGGGACCTCTGGACCTCTAAAAAATAATAAAAGAAAAAAAATTGTCCCTTTAATAAAAAATAAAAGAAAAATATATTAAAAATATATATATTTTTATAAAAAATAAATAAAAAAAGAGGGGGTTGCCATCTGGGGCCCTGGGGGCCTCCGGGCCCTTGGGGACCTCTGGACCTCTAAAAAATAATAAAAGAAAAACAATTGGCCCTTTAATAAAAAATAAAAGAAAAATATATTAAAAATATATATATTTTTATAAAAAATAAATAAAAAAAGAGGGGGTTGCCATCTGGGGCCCTGGGGGCCTCCGGGCCCCTGGGGACCTCCGGAACCCTAAAAAATAATAAAAGAAAAAAATTGTCCCTTTAATAAAAAATAACATTTTTTTTATCAAAAATAAATTTGAAAAAGAGGGGGTTGCCATCTGGGGCCCTGGGGGACCTTGGGGACCTCTGGACCTCTAAAAAATAATAAAAGAAAAAAATTGTCCCTTTAATAAAAAATAAAAGAAAAATATATTAAAAATATATATATTTTTATAAAAAATAAATAAAAAAAGAGGGGGTTGCCATCTGGGGCCCTGGGGGCCTCCGGGCCCTTGGGGACCTCTGGACCTCTAAAAAATAATAAAATAAAAAAATTGTCCCTTTAATAAAAAATAAAAGAAAAATATATTAAAAATATATATATTTTTATAAAAAATAAATAAAAAAAGAGGGGGTTGCCATCTGGGGCCCTGGGGGCCTCCGGGCCCCTGGGGACCTCCGGACCCCTAAAAAATAATAAAAGAAAAAAAATTGTCCCTTTAATAAAAAATAAAGAAAAATATATTAAAAAAATAAATATTTTTATAAAAAATAAATAAAATAAGAGGGGGTTGCCATCTGGTCCCTCCGGGCCCCTGGGGACCTCCGGACCCCTAAAAAATTATAAAAGAAAAAAATTGTCCCTTTAACCACTTGCTTACTGGGCACATAAACCCCCTTCGTGCCCAGGCGAAATTTCAGCTTCCGGCACTGCGTCGCTTTAACTGACAATTGCGCGGTCGTGCGACGTGGCACCCAAACAAAATTGGCGTCCCTTTTTTCCCCACAAATAGAGCTTTCTTTTGGTGGTATTTGATCGCCCGTGCGGTTTTTATTTTTTGCGTTATAATGAAAAAAAGAGCGACAATTTAAAAATATATATATATTTTTTACTTGTTGCTATAATAAATATCCCATTTTTTTTTTTTTTTATATTTTTTTTTCTCAGTTAAGGCCGATACGTATTCTTCTACGTATTTTTGTAAAAAAAAAAAAAAAAAATCACAATAAGTGACTGCTTTGCGCAAAAGTTATAGCACCTACAAAATAGGGGACATAATTATGATTTTTTTTTTTTATATTTTTTTTTTTACTAGTAATGGCGGCGATCTGCGATTTTTATTGGGACTGCGATATTGCGACGGACACATCGGACACTTTTGACACATTTTTGGCGCCATTCACATTTATACAGCGTCTAGTGCTATAAAAATGCACTAATTACTGTATAAATGTGACTGGCATTGAAGGGGTTAACACTAGGGGGTGAGGAAGGGGTTAAATGTATTGCCTGGGTGTGTTCTAACTGTATGGGGGGAGGGGGGTGACTGGGGGAGGTGACCGATGCTGTCTCCCTATGTACAAGAGAAACAGCATCTGTCACCTCACTGACAGGACGTGAAGCTCTGTGTTTACACTCAGAGCTCCACGTCCCTGCTGTCTCACCGACGATCGCGTGTACCTGACGGACATCGCGGCCGCCGGGTACACGCATCGGATCCTCGGTGATGCGTCGGGACTGTTTTTCCCCGCCGCGCGCCACCCTGTGGCGCGCGCGGGGAATTACAAGCAAATCACGTCCAAAGACGTGACCCCGGCGCCTCAGGTCCGCGCTGTTCACGTCTTTGGACGTGAAGGTGGATTGAAGTGGTTAATAAAAAATAAAAGAAAAATATATTAAAAAATAAATATTTTTATAAAAAATAAATAAAAAAAAGAGGGGGTTGCCATCTGGGGCCCTTACAGGTGTAATGCCTGTACCCCCTGATGGCGGCCCTGCACATGCACGCCCCCTTTGGACACAGCTGAACACAGATATCAGTTAAGGGCCAATCTTCATTCTTTATTTTAATTACATACAAATTTTAAATAATTCATTTAAAAAACAGAGAAAAACTGTTCCTTATAAATATATCAGGAGACACCCGAGCTGGTGGTTCTATTTGATATTATCATTTATACTCTTTGTCCACCCTCCAATTGGTTATTCCCTTCCCCAGCTATCATTCTCACCCCTTAGGGAGAGACCCCCTTTTTCTCAAACCAGGGTTTCCACATTGCTCTTTCTTTACAAATTGACTCATTTATTACCCTAATCCATTCACTTACTGTTGTTGCCTGCCATCTCATGGCTATTCATTTTCTGGCTTGGAATAGACATCTCAATATTGCAACTGTAGTATTTTTTTTCTCCTTCCGTTCCTTCCTATAGCCCAGTATACATAGTGTGGCCTCCATCTCCATCGGTGTTCCAAATGTATCTCTCAAAGTGTTGAGCACACCCTCCCAATAACGAACCAGCTTGGGCAACGCCACACCATGTGCACTAGATCTCCAAAGGAGAAGGAAAGAAAAAAAAAAGGGAAAAAAAAAAGTAAAGGGCCAATCACATCGGCCCTTTACCATGTAATCAGCTGTGTCCAATCACAGCTGATCACATGTAAACAGAATTGGCAGTTATCAGCATTCCTTTCCTCACATGCTGTCTCTATGTGAGGAAAGGAGAGACAATAATTGGCAAGTCTGACAGGGCACAGGGAACATATTCTTTAAACTGATAATCGGGGCAGCCCCATCAGTGCCAATGAGTGCTGATCATTGCAGGTTATCAGTGCCCATCAGTGTTGCTGGAATGGAGGACAGTAGTGATAAAACATCAGGTACAAAGGGTGCTAATGTAGACCCCCAGGTCTGGTCTACAATCAGTGCAGGTTACCAGTAGGCATGTGCATTTAGTTTCGTTTCGAATCGAAATTCGGACGAATTTTCCATTATTCGGACATTCGGATGCATACGAATTCCCGAATTGCTATATAAGCGAAATATTTCGACCGTTTTCGGAATTCGTTCGTTTTCGACCGAATTTCGAAAAAAAAAATGGTCGAAATCGAAAATATTTCAACCAGATTAGAAGTCTCTTTTCGAATAGAATTTTTTTTTGAATTAAATTCGAAAATAATTTTTTTTTCTAATTCCGAATCAAATACCCGCGGACTAAATTCGATCGGAATTCGAAAAAAAAAAAAAAAAATATATATATATTTTCGGATTTAATTCGAAAAAAATTCTATTCGAAAAGAGGCTATTTGTTTTCTAATCTGATTGAAATATTTTTGATTTCGACCGTTTTTTTTTTTCGAAATTCGGTCGAAAACGAACAAATTCGAAAAACGGTCGAAATATTTTCGATTTCGACCGGATTTTTCGAAATTCGGTTCGAAAACGAACGAATTCCGAAAACGAATTCAACACATGTAACGAACCTAACTTAACAAAATGTATTAAATGACGAATTGAAACGAAACGAAACAAATTTTTCACTTTTGCACATGCCTAGTTACCAGTGCCCATTAGTGCAGCTTATCAGTGAAGCCTATCAGTGCAGCTTATCAGTGTCCATCAGTGAAGCTTATGATTGCCCATCAGTGCTGCCCAGTAGTGTATTTAGGTTTTGTGCTGCCCTAGGCCTGATTAAACTTGTGCACCCCCTAATTTAAATATGACCCACCCTTTCCTCTCAAGGTCACACCCCTTTCTGTTTAGGACCCATCCTGAAATTTTCAAGTGGAGACACTAGTTCTTTACATAATTTTCTCTCACTTCCTGTTTGGCTATGGGGCGGGAAGTGAAGGAAAATCTCTGCAGTGGTACAGGGGTGGTAAAAAAAATAAACTGTCAGGGGCTATAACCCCCCCTTACTCAATCCAAAATGGAAAAAATAAAGTGTTGCCTATAGTTCAACTTTAAGAACAAATTTCTTATAATTTTATGGAGAGGACTAAGAAGATATAACCATGCCAATGGTGCAGCAGAAAACATATAGCACAGTGAGGAAGGTTTGTGGTCCAGGATGATAGGACAGTCAAAATTAGAAGCAGCTTGCGTTACACTAACAGTGTAGCACAAGCTGGCGGGGACTCTTTACATGCTGCCCCCCTGCAAAGTGCTGCCCTAGGCCCGGGCCTTGTTGGCCTAGGCCAGGATACAGCATTGGTGCTGCCTCACCAGTGCCCATCCGTGCAGCCTCATCAGTGCCCATCAGTGTAGCCTCATGTGCCAATCAGTGCAGCCTCATCAGCACATGTGTTAAGAAGAAAAATTAC
Source organism: Rana kukunoris (assembly GCA_029574335.1). NCBI lineage: Eukaryota > Metazoa > Chordata > Amphibia > Anura > Ranidae > Rana > Rana kukunoris. Next base: position 15,484,714 of record CM056051.1, on the reverse strand, counting down.
TTATTTACTAAACAGTTTTTGGGTACAGTGTTGATGACCGCGCAATTGTCATTCAAAGTGCGACAGCGCCGAAAGCTGTAAATTGGCCTTGGCAGGAAAGGGATGAAAGCTTCCGGTACTGAAGTGGTTAAGCTGGCTTTTTCAATATATAAGGCAATAACTCGTATTTATTACACCCATTTCCTGAGGCCTCCTGAGCACCGATCATCCCTACGGGAGGGGGCTGTTGTAAACATCTGTGATATTAATACAAGACGATGGAGAACGCGACTATAAGGAAAGGAAACTATGCGGAGGAGTTAATTAAAACACAAAGAACACCGTGTCACACGTGTCTTCACACAATACAACCTTTTAATGCGACGGGAAGTTTGTGTTATACATTGTATGGCATGCAGGTCTTCCATGTCAGTGTCTTTATATGGTCACAGAACTCGAATGAAAGTATGGCGGAGGGCGCTCTACACTATTTACAATACGTAGCATGCGAGAGTCGTTGGCAGTCAGCTACCGCCAAGCCAGGACAGAACAGATGGAGGAGATTTTTTTATATTCTCAGTAACTGAATATTACACCCTAAAATAAATCCAGCTTAAAAATAGGGGTAAGAGTCAATTCATTAACCACTTAAGCCCCGGACCATTTTGTTGCTAAAGGACCAGGCCCATTTTTTACGATTCGGCACTGCGTCGCTTTAACTGACAATTGCGCGGTCGTGCGAAGTGGCTCCCCAAACAAAATTGGCGTCCTTTTTTTCCCACAAATAGAGCTTTCTTTTGGTGGTATTTGATCACCTCTGCGGTTTTTATTTTTTGCGCTATAAACAAAAAAGGGCGATAATTTAAAAAAAAAATGCAATATTTTTTTTACTTTTTGCTATACTAAATATCCCCCAAAAATATCTAAAAAAAAAAGTTTTGTTTTCCTCAGTTTAGGCCGATACGTATTCTTCTACATATTTTTGGTAAAAAAACATTAAAACATATAAGCGTTTATCGATTGGTTTGCGCATAAGTTATAGCGTTTACAAAATAGGGCATAGTTTTATGGCATTTTTATTAATAATTTTTTTTTTACTAGTAATGGCAGCGATCAGCGATTTTTATCGTGACTGCGACATTATGGCGGACACATCGGACACCTTCGACACCATTTTGGGACCATTGTCATTTTCACAGCGATCAGTGCTATTAAAATGCACTGATTATTGTGAAAATTACACTGATAATGAAGGGGTTAGCCTGTAGGGGGTGCTGAAGGGGTTAAGTGAGACCTAAGGGAGTGATTATTCCTGTAGGGGGCGTGGCTTGGCGTGTGATGTCACTGATCGTCGTTCCCTATGACAGGGAACAGACGATCAGTGACACTCTCACTAGGCAGAACAGGGAGATGTTGTGTTTACACTCACCTCTCCCCGTTCTTCAGCTCTGTGACCCGATCGCGGGACACTGGCGGCGATCGGGTCCTGCGGGCATGGTCACGGAGCTCAGGACCGGCTTGCGTGCCGCCGTCGGCCACGGCTGGGCTCTTAAAGGCGATGTACCTGTACGTGTTTATGCCCAGCCGTGCTGCTCTGCCGATGCATATCGGCGTTAGGCGGTCCTGACGCGGTGGTTAAATTCAAAATCATGATGCCGGTGTACCGACATACTCTGCTCCCCATCACAGACTGCTGTGGAAGTGCTGTGGCGGCCAACTGCGCATGCGCGATGAGTTCCAAATGCATCTGCGATGCGTTCCAATGGATTTACGACAGTACACACCAGTGAAACCTCGTTCGGCATCCATGCGCTTTCCTTGACATCCCCGTGGATTGGAGGATGTTAAAAAAAGAGCCAGGAGGCTGAGCAAGTGGAGCGAGCCGTCCGAGCGAAGCGAGTACGTGAGGCCGACTGGCCACTTTCCCCTAAGTCCACGTCGCCCTGAATGACGGCTTCGCTGGTGTGTACTGTCGTAAATCAATTGGAACGCATTGCACATGTGCAGTTGGCCGCTACGTCACTTCCGTCACCGGCAAAGTATGCACTTTTTTTTTCCATAACTGATAAACCTGGTATGTTTACCTGCTCTGTGCAATGGTATTTAAGGAGACCAGCGATCACATCCTCCATAGTTCTCTCAGTACCTACCAATTTTTTTTTTTCTACTTGACCTAAATATTTATGGGGGTTATTAAAGGGATACTGAAGGTTCCTTTTTTTATTTATTTTTTAATAACAAACATGTCATACTTACCTACACTGTGCAGCTCGTTTTTCTGAGTGGCCCCCGATCCTCCTCTTCTGGGGTCCATCGGCGGCTCTCACAGCTCCTCCCCGCATTAGCTAACCCCCTTGGAGAAGAGCTCTCCCAAGGGGGTTAACTTGTGGGCGTGCTCCTGAGTCATACACTCGGCGTCCATAGACGCCGAGTGTATGACTCGGCCCCGCCCCCCGGCACCTGTGTCATTGGATTTGATTGACAGCAGCGGCAGCCAATGGCTGCACTGCTATCGATCTATCCAATCAACGCCAGGACTCCGTGGAGAAGAGAGCGCCAGGGACGTGCCGAGCAGCTGAACTGGCTCAGGGAAGTAAAACAGGTGGGGCTGGGGGGCCGGTGATTGCCAGATGTTTTTTTACCTTAATGCATAGGATGCAAAAGGTGAAAAAATACAAACTTTTACAACCCCTTTAAGGTAAAAATTCATAGATAAATAATGATGTGCTGCCCAATGGACCAATTCTATATACTATACACTCACCGACCACTTTATTAGGTACACCTGTTTCATTTCTTGGTAACACAAATGGCTAATCATCCAATCACATGGCAATAACTCAATGGGCCAGATTCTCCTAGCAGTTACGTCGGCGTATCTCGAGATACGCCGCGTAACTTCAAAGATGCGCCGGCGTATCTATTTTCTGTATTCAGAAAACAAGATACGCCGGAATTTTGCTTAGATACTGTACGAGCGGCATAAGTCTCTTACGCCGTCGTATCTTAGTTGCATATTTACGCTGGCCGCTAGGTGGCGCTTCCGTAGATTTACGCGCCGAATATGCAAATGAGCTAGATACACCGATTCACAAAAGTTTTTGCGCCCGGTTGTTGTATTTTATGTCATTTGCGTAAGCGTAAGTCCGGCGTAAAGTTACCCCTGCTATATGAGGTGTAGGTGAAGCGTACGCAATGTTAAGTATGGACGTCAGGACAGCGTAAAATTTCCCGTCTTTGCGTAAATCGTTCGCGAATAGGGCTTTGGTAAGTTACGCTCACGTCAAAACCAATGAGTACTTGCGGCGTAATTTTGAGCATGCGCACTGGGATACCTCCACGGACAGCGCATGCGCCGTTCGGAAAAAGCGTCAATTACGCGGGGTCACGATTCATTTACATGGATTACGCCCCCTACCTGCCTATTTTGATTTAGACGCGGTTACGCCGGCCCATTTACGCTACGCCGCCGTAACTTTGGGCGCAACTTCTTTGTGAATATGGCACCTGCCTCTCAAAGTTGCGGCGACGTAGCGTAAATCAATACGCTACGCCCGGACAAAGATAGGCGTCCCTACGAGAATCTGGCCCAATGCATTTAGGCATCTAGATGTGGTGAAGGCGACTTTCTGAAGTGGTAAAGAAAGGGGATTTAAATGACTTTGAGCGTGGCATGGTTGTTGGTGCCGGACGGGCTGGTCTGAGTATTTCAAAAACTGCTGATCTACTGGGATTTTTACACACAACCATTAGGGGCACACGGGCACCCCCCCCCCCCCCATTTAGGCGTCTGGCCCAATAATCTGCATACAGGGCGCCGAATGCATGGATTCCAATGGCGGGGTGTGTTTTATTGAAGCATGTGATTAGAGCCAGAGGCTCCAATAGGATTCAAAAAAGGGTGGGCTTGGGGTGCAGAGCACTGCGCCCTGGTCTCATCCAGTTGTGTGACATTAGCGGATGAATATTAAAGTGGTTTACAAACCCTTTTACCTACAGGTAAGCCTACATTTGTGATGTCTGCCCTGGCAGTGGTTTTGCACAGAGCTCTGTGCAAAACCACACATTTTGGGGCCCCTTACACAGCTTTAGGCAGGGCCCCCCTGGAGAACCGGGGGGAGTGTAATCTCTCCTGACGCGAGATAAAAAGCGGGGGGGGGGGCTGGCCTGGGGACCATCGAGCCCCTTATAGGTGTAATGCAAAAAAAATGGGAGGGGGGCCGGCCGGGCCTGTAAGGGGCCCTGGGGACCATCGGGCCCCTTACAGGTGTAATGCAAAAAAACTAAACAATTTACAAAAAGGGGACCAGCGGACCCTTGGGGACAATCGGGCCCCTTACAGGTGTAAGGGGCCCGATTGTCTGTACCCCCCTGATGGCGGCCCTGATCACTGCACAGAGCAGATAAGTATTTCAATTTCTTTTAAAGTGAACCTATGATTTCTCTATGTACGATAAAGCAACAGGTTAACTTTAAAGGCAATCCAACCTGCTACGATTTTTTTACACTTTCCTGTTCTTCGTGGTGCACTGTAGGGTACTTGATGAGATGATAGATAAACCCAAGGATAATTTCCATTTCTCACATTGTTATTAATACGTGTCTTTGTTTTAAAAATGACTTATTTTTGGTCCATTGAAGAACAATAGCACTTGGCAGTGGTTAGGAGTTTGGAGGAAATCGCTGGGTAGGCTCCATAACTGACCTATAAATATAATGAAGCCACAACAATTCAATAATATCGCCAGCGCTGGGATACTACAGATACAGCAGCTATATATCACCACTGTTTAGGGCAGTGCGGGGGGGGGGCATAGAGGGAGCAGGAGTGCCGCCCCCTCTCGCTCCCGCACCACCACTGAATACAATACATAGAATCATGCATTACATGAATCTATGTATTGTCGCTGCCGCCCACTATTCAGATGGCCGACCCCTGGTGAGCGCCGGCCATCTGAATAACGGCAGCTGCTTGACTTTGGAAGTGCCTATCAGAGCCACACAGGCTGCAATCGGCTGCCCAAATAGTTATCCAGGGGACGCACGGGGGTGCATTCCCTGGCTAACACTGACAGGCGTCTCAGCCAATCAGGTTCACCGGTTCTGGTTACCGGTAATCTGATTGGCTGAAGCGTCATCGAGGGCGGGTGAAGACATCGAGGGACAGTGGAAGCAGGATGGCTGACCCCAGAAAAATAAGTTCTGGGCAGGGGGCATTTTACAGGGCACAGTGGCGCTAATTTATGGGCACAGTGGTGACAATTGATGGACATGGTGGTGACAATTAATGGGCACGGTGGTGACAACAATTGATGGCACACTGGTAACAATTGATGGTACAGTGGCTGCGGTTGGCATGGCACAGTGGCGGCAATTGATGGGCACAGTGGCGGCAATTGATGGGCACAGTGGCGACAATTGATGGGCACAGTGGCGGCAATTGATGCGCACAGTGGCGACAATTGATGGGCACAGTGGCGGCAATTGATGGGCACAGTGGCAGCAATTGATGGCACAGTGGCTGCGTTTGATGGCATGGCACAGTGGTGACAATTGATGGGCACAGTGGCGATAAATGGTGACACAGTGGCTGCTTTTGATGGCATGGCACAGTGGCTGCATTTGATGGCACAGTGGCGACAATTGATGGCATGGCACAGTGTTGACAATTGATGGGCACAGTGGCTGCATTTGATGGGCACTGGCTGCCTTTGATGGGCACAGTAGCTGCGTTTGATGGGCACAGTAGCTGCGTTTGATGGGCACAGTAGCTGCGTTTGATGGGCACAGTGAGGCTGCAATTGTTTTTTTTTTTTCCGTTTGTTTGCACCCCCCAAAAAAAAAATTGAGCACCAGCCGCCACTGGCTTAGAGTATATGTATGTGCATTCTCTACTATACAGCACTAATCTGTTCATTTTAAAGTGTTAAAATGTATCTTTATTCACTCATATACCATTAATTAAATAATAACAGGCTACAGGATCTTGCTTTTCTTTTTTCCACCTTTTTATCTGTCTGCATCTCTTGCCTTTGTATCCATTCTCAGCTGCTACTGTTTATTTGGTAGAGTGGCCCCTCTTTAGTAGCTTTCACTATATCCATTACCAGTTGTCAAAGTGGCTCCTGTAAACCAAGCCGCCCCACTTGGACGACCACCTGTGCACGGTCACATTTCTACACCGCGGTTCGCTTTCCTACAGGGTGTGGTTGTCATGTTGGATATCATTTAAACTTTCACCTAACATGCTGAAAGAAAATTATCACCCGTAACGGAGAAGTAGTGAGTCAGTTTCCGAATCCGTCAGGGTGGAGTCAGATATGAGTTCGCTTTTTTATTTTAGGTTGGCTACATTCTCACGGCTTAGAGCATCAGATTAATACAGAGCCTGTGTTTTCAGCTGCCACATGTGGGGTGTCCCACTGGATAGTATATTTAGACGTTTCTATTGCTGCACAAAGTAACAGCATAAGAAGACAGATTTCCGGGGCCATCTGTGAAATCACTTAATATATTGTGATAGGACGTTCCAGGTTGATGGACAGCTTTCTCCATTGCACGCCAACATTTTTAAGCTGGATAAGGAAGGCAAAAAAATATACATTAGCTATACAAAGCAGCTAAACCAGGCATGTCCAAAGTCCGGCCCGTGGGCCAAATGCGACCCCCCTGTTGATTTTTTATGGCCGCCCAGGGATATGGATATATATATTGTTTGTGGCCCCCAGGACCACAAAATATATATACCGTATTTATCGGCGCTGCCTTGAAGGGGACAGGGAGGGGTGGGACGGGCGGCCATAAGATTATATGAAGAGAATCTCCTGTTTACTCAGCAGCGTCCGTATTGGAAATCCTGTCTCCTGGGATGCCATTGGACGACTGTTCTCTCTATCATATGAATGAATACATGAATGAAAAATTATATAGTGCAGCACATGCGAACTTAATCGTCTCTGGGCGCTTGTTGTTCCTGTCTCCTTTGGTATCAAAAGAGATGAGTCTTGATCTTTCTTCTGAACGCTCAGGCGGCGTACACACGGCCGAGGTTCTCGGCAGAAACCAGCGAGAACCTCGCTGGGAGCCGCATTCTGCCGAGAACCTCGGCCGTGTGTACGCTCTCGGCGAGCATCCCGTCGGGAATGCTGTCAAGCAGAAATAGAGAGCATGTTCTCTATTTGCTCGACGGCCCGTCGGGATGAATGGCTGGGTCGCCGAATCTGACGGCCGGCAGAGAACCTCGACGGGCGGAACAATGTGTTCTGCCCGTCGAGGTTCTCTGCCGTGTGTACGCGGCTTAAGTGGTTCTCCTCCAACCGAATGCTGGTTGGTAAAGCGTTCCATAGTCTGGGACCTTGGACCTCAAATCTCCTTTCTCCTTTGGACTTGTACTTGGCTTTCGGTATCTGGAGTAGATTTAGATTGGTGGATCGCAGAACGCGATTGGGATTATGAGCTTTTATTTTTTCGCATAGATAATGGGGTGCATTCCCATGGATAATTCTATGGGTTAGACAGAGAGCTTTAAAAGTGATTCTGTCTTTTACTGGTAACCAGTGAAGGGATCTCAGCGAAGGTGAGATTGATTCCCAGGGTTTATTCCCAGTCACAAGTCTAGCGGCCGTATTTTGAACGACTTGTAGACGAGCGATTTGGTACTTAGGGAGTCCGAGGTAAAGGGCATGCGTTCCAGCTGGAGTACAAGTCCCACCACGACCCAGTCTTCTTGGGAATAAAAGGGAGTTTACAGTAGATGGTGAATTGCTCCCATTGTGCGTCCATTGTCATGTAGGACAAAGATGACCGCTATGTCTAGGGGTGATGATTTTCAGAATGGGGGGGGTTTCAGGTTGTTGGGAATCAACGCTTGGCGTGAAACAGAAGAAGTTCTGTTTTCGATCCGTTGAGTTTAAGATAACTCTTTGTATCCAGTCCTCTATCAAAGAGAGGCTGTCTCTAGATTGAGGTGATGATCCTTTTCATTGCAAATGCGTAAATAGTTGCGTGGCGCATATGAGTGGTAAAGCAGTTTTTGGCTGCTAATAATCAAAAAGAGGGCGGTGATGTTGATAACACCGGTGACAGGGGGATCCTGAGGGACTCCGCCGATAATATGCGTTTCTCAGAAGTGAGGTCCTAACTTTACTATGCGTTGTCCAAAAAAGAGGAGAACCAAGATAAATCGCCTTCAAGATTCTCCTTCGTCTGCGGCCTCGAGAACGTCGTCCCATATTTTGAGCAATGCGGTTTCCGTCCCGTGTCCAGGCCGGAATCCCGATTGAAATGGATCAAGTAGGTTGTGGGTATCTAGATGCTGTTGCAGCTGTTGTACCACTACTTTTTCCATTACTTTTGAGAGTACATTTAGGCCTGTTATTGGACGACGGTGGAGTGGATCCTTGGGGTCCAGATTGGGTTTCTTCAGAATGGGTCGAATTATACCCTCCTTCAATTGGGAGGGCACTGTGCCTTCCCTGAAAGATTGATTGATAAGCTGTGTGATAGAAGGTGCCAGGATGTCGGCGCATTCCTTCAGCAGTTTAGTGGGGATAATATCATTCGGCGCGGTGCTGTTACGCAAAGTACCGATGATATTATTGTCATTGATAGAGATAGGTTCCAACGTGAACCTACCTGGTTGTGGTGAATTACTGCAGGTGCTGTGCAGATAATTACGGGGAGGGTTGAGGGGGGAATTTTTTTGCCGAATGCTTTGCCGGATTCCTTCGATTTTGTTAATGAAGTAATCCGACAATTCATTGCAAAATTCTTGTGAGTCCGAATTGGGGGCTTCAAGACATCCTGGATTCATGGTCTGAGTGACCAGCTTGAAGAGTTCGCGTGGACGATTTAGGGCGCTGTTGATAGCCTTAGAAAAATAGTTTTTCTTGGCTTTGAAGATTTCTTTGTGGTATTTCCTTGTTGTTGCTTTGTAGACGCTGAGGTTCTCATCTGAAGAGCTTCTTTTCCAGGCGGCTTCCGCCCTTCTACGTTCTTGCTTCAGTAACGCCAGTTGGTTGTTGAACCAGTTGGAGTTATTTTTCCGGATGCGGGTTTTGCGTTTCGGCGCTATTAAGTCGGCTGACTGTAATAGGGCTGTATTTATGGTATTCAGTGTTTCTTCAGCCGTTTGGATCGGCTGAATTGTATTAATTTTTTTCCTTAACGTGGTTTTGAAGAGTTCCGAGTGGAACTTCTTCTGACATCTAGTGCAGTGTGTTGTCACTGGATTTGATGTTTTAGTTAAGGAGGGGAATTCAGAAATAATGAATTTAATTGCATGGTGATCTGTCCATGGCAACGGTTCATTTTCCAAGATTTTTATTTCCAGATCTTGTCTGAAAATAAGATTGAGTGTGTGACCTGAAGCATGTGTGGGCCCACATACTAGTTGTTGTAGCCCTAATCCTTCAAGGTGATCGATGCAGGCGTCGGCAACGGGGTCTTGCGGGGAGTTGGCCCAGAGGTTGAAATCCCCGAGCAGCAAAAGGTGTTTGCTGTTGAGGGTATAGGTGGAGATAAAGTCTGTCAATGATGGAAGAAGCTGCGATTTTGGGCCAGGTGGCCTATAGCAGAGAAGAATCCGGACGGTCTCCTGGGAGTTTGTTTGTAGTTGCAAAGTAAGGGTTTCCATGAATGGAAGAGGGTTTTGGAGGACTGGTTTAGTGATCGCAAGATGAGTCTTATGGATCACCACCAGTCCTCCTCCTCTTTGTCCTATTCTGTTTTCCGTTATAATACGGTAGTTTTCTGGCACCAGTTCTCCTAGAATGGTGTTACAGTCGGCTGTGAGCCAGCTCTCTGTAATAAAGAGGCAGTCTAAATCGTATTGTAGAATGAAATCATGGATTTCCAGTCAGTGTTTTACTGCCGATCTTGTGTTGATCAGAGCACATGATATGTGCTTAGGCTGGGGCACACGGCTGAGAGTTTTGATAGTCGGTCGTCGATCGATTCTCAGAAGTCGCTCAGCTCTTAGGGCTTTTTTAGTGATGGCTGGTAGTATTGCGGCAAATTGCCTCAAATCCCCGATGGTTTCTGCAGAATATTGCAGATTAACCATCGTCGCCAAACACCAGGGGGAGAGGGGGGGCGGATTATCAAGGATTAACTTAATTAACTTAAAACAAATCTGAATTACACCCCCCCGCTCTAGCTGTGTGGTGTATTTTTTCATTATCTGTGTTCCTTTCTGATGATCATGTGCTGGTCGAAGCGGAGAAAATATTTCTTCATTTTCGGGTGCATGCCCATTCAGCTCCGCTTGCATGTTCTGCCTTGGCTCAAGTCCCGGCCAGCCGCCTGCCTGCTTATCTCCTTGCCTTATCTAGTGGAGTGATCTTCCTCCGCTCCCCAGTAGTAGCCGGGGCCCGGAGAGTAAGACTTGACAGGCTGTAAGGCCGGCAGCGGCAGCGACGGGCAAGTGATTTCCGCAATTACTAGTAAAAAAAAAATATGTCCCCGGATTTCATTTAAAAAATCTGATCACCTTCCTCAAAAGGGTTGATTGTATCTGTAAGATTAGATGTCCAGAGCATCCCCTCCCCTTACATTAGATGTCAAGAGCCACCCCACCATCAGAAGTTGAGTGCCCCACTCTCCCACACCCCCCTTTTCTTATGCTGCTGTTGGGAAGAAGCTGGATGCATTGCTTGAAAGCAGAAAGTAGGGGTCTGGAAGAGCACTAGAGGAGCAACTGCAGGAGAGGTGTAAGGGCCACATGAAATTGCCTGGAGGGCTGGATTCGGCCTTGTGTTTGACACTTGTGTCCTAGACCTTATGAATACATGAGAGCTTATAACTTCTGAGGATCCCTCAGCCTCACCTACTTTCCAGGACTCATTAAAAGAGAACCATTTTTGGCCATGGTTCTCTTCTGGATCACAAGAGTATACAGTACTTACTTTTGTTGTGCTGTTACCCTGAGTGGGCTATTGCCCGCTATTAGCTGAAGGGGCAGAGCCGCACCAATATTGTCGAAATGTACCCATTTGCCTATTGACAGTTTATGAGCAATGTGGTATTACAGGCAGTAAACAAGTCCAAGTCCAAGTTAGGCAATAAAATTATATTGTAGAAAGGTTCAACACAACTTATTCAAGCCACTGACAAACTGTGTGAAGACTTGAAGATGCCAACAGCTTCTGCAACAAGGAGCAGAATGCAACCTGGCTGGTCCACACCCAAAGAGGAGGCTTCCTGAAGAGGGGTAGCCATAGTACCTGCACTATCCTTATTTCTCAGGAACCTTTCCCTACATCTGTGTGACAAAACCAGGAGGCGGAGTCTTAAATGGACTTTGCCTGACTCAAGATAGCTGCAGAGTCACATTGAGTGCCAGCGTCTATTTGCACAGCTGTCTCTTTGTCATCGCAGGAAGTCATAGGGGTACCAAGTTCCTCACAACTTTCTTTCCCTTCTGCATTGCCCCATCAATCAAGAGTGACCTGCAGTGGGGAATACATACAGCACCTGCCTACTAAGAACTAAAGCCAATCGGACCTGCCTCCTCCCCAGTGTAGAGCTCCAGTGAGCACTGGAAGAGGTATGGATTTAGATCTGGACTTTGACTGGGCCATTCTAACACATGAATATGCTTTGATCTAAATCATTCCATTGTAGCTCTGGCTGTATGTTTAGGGTCATTGTTCTGCTGGAAGGTGAACCTCTGCTCCAGTCTCAAGTCTTTTGCAGGTTTTCTTCTAAGATTGCTCTGTATTTGGCTCCATCCATCTTCTCATATACTCTGACCAGCTTCCGTGTCCCTGCTGAAGAAAAGCATCACTACAACATGATTCTGCCACCACCATGTTTCACAGTGGGGATGCTGTGTTCAGGGTGATGTGCAGTGTTAGTTTTCAGCTACACATAACATTTTGCTTTTAGGCCAAAAAGTTCAAATTTGGTCTCATCTTATCCGAGCACCTCCTCCAGAGTTACCATGGGCCTCTTGGCTGCTTCTCTGATGAATGCTCCTTGCCAGGCCTGTCAGTTTAAGTGGACGGCCATGTCTTGGTAGGTTTGCAATTGTGCCATACTCTTTCCATTTTCAGATGATGGATTGAACAGAGCTTCGTGAGATGTTCAAAGCTTGGGATATTTTTTTTTATAACCTAACCCTGCTTTAACCACTTAAGGACCCCCGCACGCACATATACGGCCACAGAATGGCTCGTACAGGCACAAGGGCGTAAATTTACGTCCCCGCCTTAGTGCGGTTCGGGGGTCCCATCGGGACCCCCTCCGCGGCGTGCGGGGGTCTCCCTGGCTCCGGGAGCGATCCGGGACGAGCGGGCGGATGTCTGTGTTTACCCGCCCCCCCCCCCGCGATCGCTCCCAGCCAATGCGCGCGCTCCAGGTTCTGTCACTTCCTCCTCCTGTGTAAACACAGGAAGGGGGAAGTGATGTAATCTCCCATCGCAGCGGTATTTCCAACCGCTGCGATGGGAGAAACACCTCACAGTAAGTCCTGCACCAACACTACACTGACATACACTCACATAGGCATACTTAACCCCTTGCGATCTGCCCCCCCACCCCCCCTGTCACAGTGTCACTTAATGCAGTGATCTAATCACTGCATTTAGTGTCAGTGTGACAGGCAGTGTAAAGTCAGTTAGTGTTAGGTCCAGGGTAGCCCCCCCACCCCCCCTAATAAAGTTTTAACCCCCTGATCACCGCCCTAGTTAACCCTCTCACTCCCTATTGCCAGCGTCACTAAGCGATCATTTTTCTGATCGCTGTATTAGTGTCGCTGTTCCCGCTTTTTTTATTGCGATTTTTTTTTTTTACTAAAGACATGTGGCTAAATAAATTTTGGCCTAAATGTTTGACTAAAATTTAGTTTATTTGATATTTTTTTAACAAAAAGTAAAAAATAGTGTTTTTTTTTCAAAAATGTCGCTCTATTTTTGTATATAGCGCAAAAAAATAAAAATCGCAGAGGTGATCAAATACCACCAAAAGAAAGCTCTATTTGTGGGAAGAAAAGGACGCAAATTTTGTTTGGGAGCCACGTCGCACGACCGCGCAATTGTCTGTTAAAGCGACGCAGTGCCGAATCGCAAAAACACCTTGGGTCATTTACCAGCGTATTGGTCCGGGTCTTAAGTGGTTAAAGTTCTCCACAACTTTATCCCTGACTGGTATGTTCTTTGGCCTTTATGATGTTGTTTGTTCACTGAGGTTCTCTAAGGCTGGATTTACACCTATGCATTTTTTTTAGTGCTTTTTGCATTTTGCAGATTTGCACTACAAAACGTGTTCCATTGGAAACCAGGTTAAATGGACTATAGTACTAATGTGCAAAATGCAAAAAGCACTAAAAATGCATAGGTGTGAATCCAGCCTAACAAACCTTCACAGAACAGCTGTATTTATACTGAGAATAAATTACACACAGGTGGACACTATTTAGTAATTAGGTGACTTTTGAAGGCAATTGGTTCCACTAGATTTTAGTTAGGGTTATCAGAGTCAGCCCAGGTTCACACTGGGTACGATTTGGTTCGATTTGAGATGCGATTTCACATGTGAAATCGCATCTTAAATCGGCGGCATTTGCCGGCAATGACACCGTCCTAATCGGTGCGACGCCGCATCTGCGGCGCTACACCGATTTCAAAAAGTAGTTCCTGTACTACTTTTTGCGATTTCAGGACGTGATTTACATTGACATCTGTGCAGAAACCTGCACAGATGTCTCTTATATCGCGGCCGAAATCGGGACTGCCAGATTCAAAAATTCAGTATTGTAGAACGTAGTATTGTAGCACGATTCCACTCCCGCAGCCCAGTGTGAACCAGGGCTAAAGGGGGCTGAATACAAATGCCCCCCACACTTTTCAGAAATGTATTTGTAAAAAAAAAAAAAAAAAAACATTTATGATTTTCCTTCTACTTCACAATTATGTGCAATTTTTGTTGTTCTACCACATAAAATCTCAATAAAATACAACGTCCGCAGAATGGCACAGCTGTGCACAATCACGTACCTGTATGTCCTCTTTAAGTGCCCAGCCGTGGGTCACTCGCGCACGCCGCAGGAGCATGCCCGCGACCCGGTCCAAAGCTCCATGACCGCGGCCATGGGACCCGCGGACCCGATCGCCGCCAGGGTCCCGCGGTCGTCAAAGGAGCTAAAGAACGGGGAGAGGTGGGTGAAAAAACACATTCCCTGTTCTTCACAGTGGCAGCGTCACTGATCGTTTGTTCCCTGATATAGGCAAAGACGATCAGTGACGTCACAAGTCCAGCCCCTACAGTTAGAAACACACATGAGGTCACACTTAAAGTGTAAGTAAACCCTTCTATCATTTTCAGCCAAGGAAGCTGCCATCTTGGCCTATGTTTAATCTTCAACTGCCGTGGTGCTGCACATGTGATCAGTTATGACACCAGCCATTGTTTGACAGTTTGGTTGAGAGGACAACCAATGTGACAGTTGGCAAGCCCGGCATGCCGGAAATTTAACTGCTTTTTGAAACTGTTAAATCGATGGGTTTACTTCCGCTTTAACCCCTACAGCGCCCCCTTGTGGTTTACTCCTTAACTGCAATTGCCATTTTTACAGTAATCAATGCATTTTTATAGCACTTTTTGTTGTGAAAATGACAATGGTCCCAAAAATGTGTCAAAATTGTCCTAAGTGTCCTCCATAATGTCGCAGTCACGAAAAAAAACACTGATCGCCGCCATTAGTAGTAAAAAAATATATATTAATAAAAATGCCATAAAACTATCCCCTATTTTGGAAATGCTATAAATTTTGCGCAAACCAACCGTTGAATGCTTATTGCGATTTTTTTTTACCAAAAATATCTAGAAGAATACGTATCGGCCTAAACTGAGGAAAAAATTATTTTTTTTAGATATTTTTGGGGAGATATTTGTTATAGCAAATAGTAAAAAATATAGATTTTTTTTCAAAATTGTCGCTCTATTTTTGTTTATAGCGCAAAAAATAAAAACCGCAGAGGTGATCAAATACCACCAAAAGAAAGTTCTATTTGTGGGGAAAAAAGTGGGGAGCCACGTCGCACGACCACGCAATTGTCAGTTAAAGCGACGCAGTGCCGAATGGCAAAAAGGGGCCTGGTCCTTTACCTGCATATTGGTCCGGGTCTTAAGTGGTTAAAAGGTTTAAATATATAATGCAGAGTTTGCTAAATGCCTCTTGGGAGATCGGACTTCCAAACTGACCTTCAGTGTATGATTGATTTCATCATCTTTGTTACACATGCATTTGCTTACGATGACATCCCCTCTTTGCTATTTACACTGAAGTATTCTTTGGCTTTGTGTTTGCAGGGCACTGCTGGAAGCAGAGAGCAAAAAGGGATCAGTAATCATCACAGAGCACACTATCAGAGACAGGCCTGCAGGTGAGAATCATTCCTGAATGCATCATTTTGATCATCTCTTGATGTTGATTTTTTTTATTCATATCACAGCGACTAAAATGTATCTATCACATTAACGTACATAATTTACATAACATTATGTTATCAGTCTAAGGCCCCTTTCATATTGACAGACTGATCGGGTGCGCCTGAAAGTTTTTCAGGCGGATCCGATTGGACCCTCCATAGCGCTCTATGGTGCGGCAGATATCAGCAGGAATCGCATCCACTGACACCCGCAAGCATCTGATCCGATCCTGTCCGCTAAAAGCAGACAGACAGGGTTCCCCCTCCGTCCGACGGGTTGGCTGGAAACAGACAGGCAGTCCATTTCCATCTGACCGTCCCATAGAAAAGAGGGGGCTGTGTCCATGTCCGGACACGGACCTGTCATCCGCCTGCTTAGCAGGGATTAGCGGACAGATCTCTTGCCGTGCAGGAGGATCGATCCCCTTGGTGAACTTCTCTTCCTCCCAACACCCTCCTGTGTACACCCAAAAATGATCAACAGATCTAGGATCAGAGTAGGAGGCACATGATTGGTCCCAAATTTGGGAGACAACCAAATCCTGCTTAAAGTGGAGGTTCACCTAAAAAAAATAAAAAATTATCATTGCATTTAGGCTATTTAGTAGAATGAGAATCGACGTTTGTTTTTTAAAAATGCTAGCGGTACATACCTTTTTCTATATAGATGATCAACGTGGCTTCCGGGTATGGTCGTCGGGGTTGGGTGTTCCTAATTGATTGACAGGCAGGGGCGGACTGACCATTGAGGCACCCGGGCACTGCCCGAGGGCCCCATGCCACTAGGGGGCCTCATCAGGGTTGCCAGGCTCTGTACTGCGACCTAGCTTGGTGGCCATCTGTAAGCCGGGGGGGCCTATAATCTTCTATTGCCCGGGGGCCCCATGAGTTGTCAGTCCACCCCTGTTGACAGGCATCCCGACCGACGCATACAGTGCATCACGAGTAGCCGAAAGAAGCCCAACGTCGGTGCGCAGGCACCGTATAGAGCTGCGCCGACGTTCGGCTGCTTTCGGCTACTCGTGACGCACTGTATGCCTCGGTCGGGATGCCTGTCAATCAACCCAACCCAACCCCCGAAGATCATACCCGGAAGCCACGTTGATCATCTATATACAAAAAGGTATGTCCCGCTAGCATTTTTAAAAAACAAACACCAATTCTCATTCTACTAAATAGCCTGAATGCAATGATAAAAATTTTTTTAGATGAACCTCCACTTTAACCAATGTATTAACCATCAATACTAATTACAAGATCTTTATAAGATGGTACTTAGTTCCCTCCAGAATCACTCTATGACAGGATGCCCAACCCAGTGCTTCCAGAGATACTTAAATGGGTCTTGCCAGACTTGCATATAATCACTAGTGTTGCTCACGAATATTCGTATTGCGAATATTCGGCTCGAATATGGCATATTCGAGTATTCGCGATATATTGCGAATTTCGCGGTGAATATTTGCTATTTCGAATATTCGTATTTTTTTATTTTTTTTTGTAGAACAGATCACATCCTAGAGATCCCCATCGACGTCTAAAAGCATTGCTGGTATGATTAGAGACCTTGGGCCGAGTAGCTGCAGCGATCAATTTATATTGCCGAAAAATCGCAATGCGATTATTCGGCAATAGCGATATCGCGCGCGAAAGAGAAATTCGCAATATTGTTTTTAGCTAAAATAACACATATATTCGATTTCAGAGTGTTATTGTCGAAATTCCGCAATAAATTTCTCATTCGCATTTTTGCGAAATTACGATAAAATATCAAGAATATTCTGAGCCAATCAGAGTGCTCCATTCCGCATTTCTCGAATATTCGCAATTATTTTGTATTGTAATATATCAAGAATATTCTGAGCCAATCAGAGTGCTCCTTCCGCATTTGCTGAATATTCGCAATTATTTTGTATTGTAATATATCACGAATATTCTGAGCCAATCAGAGTGCTCCTTCCGCATTTGCCGAATATTCGCAATTATTTTGTATTGTAATATATCACGAATATTCTGAGCCAATCAGAGTGCTCCTTCCGCATTTGCCGAATATTTGCAATTATTTTGTATTGTAATATATCACGAATATTCTGAGCCAATCAGAGTGCTCCATTCCGCATTTTTCGAATATTCGCAATTATTTTGTATTATAAAATATCACGAATATTCTGAGCCAATCAGAGTGCTCCATTCCGCAATAGCGAAAATTCGCAATCATTTCATTTCCAAAAAATATCACGAATATTCGTATTTAGCGAATATATCTCGAATATTCGACTATATATTCGAGATATATCGCGAAATCGAATATGGCATATTCTGCTCAACACTAATAATCACAGGGCGACTAATCACTGTGAATGCACTAATTTTATTGTACCAACGTCCCGGAAAAGTGACAATGGAAATTAATGGACTAATAAATTGGACTTTTGGCGGTACAGGTAGTTAATGTAAAAGATCTATACATTTTTATTTTGTAAAAAATGCATAAATAGAAACTTGTATACATAATTTCATGAAACGGTATCAGCATATGATATCAGTGCATCTAACACAAAGTAAGAGATAAATTTATACTTATACAGATACAGATTCATGGCATAAAAGTACATAGTGTCAAAAAGGTATAGAACTCTTATGCTGCGTACACACGGTCGTTTTTTGTCTTGTAAGAAAACGACATTCTGAAAAACGACATAAAAAATTGAAGCATGTTCGAATTTTTTTTTTTGTGGTTTTTCAGAAGACATAAAACAACGTTTTGCCCACACACGATCATTTTAAATGACGTTTTTTAAAACGTTGTTTTATTTCATCACAAAAAACGACCATGTGTACGCGGCATTAGTGTTTGAAGCTGAATCCGATATGCATAATGGTAGATCTTGCATTTACTCTCAACATGTTTCGCGTACAGGACGCTTCATCAGGAGCATAAAAGTGGATCAATCGAATCTCAAAGAGTCGATCTAACCATGGATTGTGTGGTAAAGAGTATACAATGCGTTGTGTCTAAAGGTACAAAGGTAGGACTATGGTACAAACTGTTGGTAAACAGTATATGTAAATGGGCATAAAAGCCCTAACCGGGATCCCACTGACAGACCTTGGACTGAAGTAGACTCCAAAAGGCAGATTGGCAATTGGCCAGACAGTAGAGGCCTGGCCAATTGGCAATCTGCCATTTGGAGTCTACTTCAGTCCAAGGTCTGCCAGTGGGATCCCGGTAAGAGCTTTTATGCCCATTTACATATACTGTTTACCAACAGTTTGTACCATAGTCCTACCTTTGTACCTTTAGACACAACAAGTGCTTACCACATGCCCAGGAGGCTGGTTAGGTTAAAAGCATTGTACACACTTTACCACACAATCAGTGGTTGGATCGACTCTTTGAGATTCGATTGATCCAATTTTATGCTCCTGATGAAGCGTCCTGTACGCGAAACATGTCAAGAGTAAATGCAAGATCTACCATTATGCATATCGGATTCAGCTTCAAACACTAAGGGCCAGATTCAGAAAGCATTTACATCAGTGTATCTATAGATACGCTGCGTAAATACTAAGAATAGCCGCCGTATCTTTTTTCTGTATTCAGAAAAGAAGATACGCCGGCTTTCTTCTAAGATACGAGCGGCGTAATTCGCTTACACCGTCGTATCTTAAGTTGCATATTTACGCTGGGCACTAGGTGGCGCTTCGCGTAAATTATGCAAATGAGCTATTTATGCAGATTCATGAGCGTACTTGCAACGGCGCATCGTATTTTACGTCATTTACGTAAGCGTGAGACCGGCGTAAGGTTACCCCTGCTAGAGCAGGCGCAGCCAATGTTAAGTATGGACGTCGGGACTGCGTCGTATTGTACGTCGTTTATGTATTTTGCGTAAGTCGCTTCAATAAGAGGCTCAGCGTAAGTTACGGTCACGTCGTTTACATTAAGAGATAGCGACGTGATTTGGTGAATGCGCACTGGGAACATCCACGGACGGCGCATGCGCCGTCCAAAAAAAACGTAACTTACGTGGGGTCATGATTCATTTACATGAATCACGCCCACAACATCCCCATTTAAATTACGCGGCCTTACGCCGCAACACATACGTTACGCCGCCGTAAAAAAGGACACAAGTTCTTTCTGAATACAAAACTTGCGCGCAAAGTTACAGCGGCGTAACGTATCAGGGATACGTTACGCCAGCAGAAAGATCCGATGATCTTTCTGAATCTGGCCCTAAGGCCGCGTACACACGATCGAATTTGTCCGCTGAAAACGGTCCGCAGACACATCCGATCGTGTGTATGGGCTAGCGGACAGGTTTGTCCATCGGACAAATTTCAAAGCATGCTTTGAAATTTGTCCGCTACAAACCTGTCCATCGGATATGTCCGCTGGTTAGTACGGGAAACCAGCGGACATATCCTCCCACACATGCGTCGTATCCTGTGAATGGATCCGACGCATGCGCGCGGAAGTGTTTACTTCCTGGTGCGGTGACGTAGCGGTGACGTGTCCGGCGGCGGGGATTTCGATCCGATGGTGTGTACACGCCATCGGACCGAAATCCGATGAGACATGTCCGCTCTAAACTGTCCGTCGGACAAGTTTGAGCGGACATATCTCATCGTGTGTACGAGGCCTAAGAGTTCTATACCTTTTTGACACTATGTGCTTTTATGCCATGAATGTATCTGTATAAGTATAAATTTATCTCTTACTTTGGGTTAGATGCACTGATATCATATGCTGATACTGTTTCATGAAATTACTGTATTTATTGGCGTATAACACTCACCTTTTTACCCTGAAATTAGAGGGTAAACTATGCCTGGGTGTTATACGCAGGGAGCTGTGGAAAGTTTTTTTCCTGAAACTTCGCTCTTAAAGTTAGGGTGCGTGTTAGGCCGCGTACACACGATCAAATCTGTCTGCTGGAAACGGTCTGCCAGACCGTCCCAGCAGACAGATTCGATCGTGTGTACTGGCGAGCCGACGGATTTAGCCAGCAGACAGATTTGAAAGCATGCTTTCAAATCTGTCGGCTGGGAACCCGTCCGCCCGACATGTCTGCTGGTTAGTACGCTAACCAGCAGACATGTCTTCTCGCACACGCGTTCGAATGGTTTCGACGCATGCGCGGAAGTGTTTTACTTCCTGGTGCGGTGAAGTGGCGGCGTCAACGTCACCGCCACGTCAGCGCGCCGTCTGCCGGCGGGGATTTTGGTTTAATCGTGTGTACACGATCAAACCAATACGTCCCCAGCAGACAGATTTGTTCAAATCGGTCTGTCCGACCGATTTGAACACATCTGTCTGCTCATGTGTATGGGGCCTTATACGCCTGTGCGTCCTGTAGTACACCAATTTTGGAAAGATGTCTTCCAGGTCATGATTCTTGATTTTCAAACCTTCTAGTATTACTAAACGTAGCTTTCAACTAATTTTACATGTCCTTTCTGTGGCAAAACAGAAAATCGCCAAGGCCTGCAAATGCCCACTGTGACAGGAGTCACTTTTGGGCACAGGGTGACTGAGAAAATATATCTTGGATTACTTAAAATGGGACAGTAATATTTATCCACAATATCTCCCAGGATATATGTAAAGACTATCCTTGGTTTGTTTGATTCTGAACTCAACATGTTAATTAAAAAAGCTGATCACATTGGCCTCTGTACAATGTAGGAAACGGGCCGACTCCCGCTGGAGCTCCTGCTATTGTGTGAAGATGTCCTGTGTTTAAACTTATGATAATGTACCATCTACTGTGTGAAGCTTGGAGACAACAAGTCTGACCTGTAGTGAAATCCTGATTTATCATAACAATGACTAAGCTGCTTAAAGGGATTAGTTAATTAGCAAATGTTTATTAGATTTCTGGTCACAGGTGTATTTTCAAAGTAATATGAGCAGGAGGTGTACACTTCCTTTTCTACTGTATTTAAGACTTGTAGTCTGGTTCAAATAAAGTCTGATTCCTGCTTGACCCTCAACACAGAGCCCCGTCTCGTACTTGGGGGGAAAATTATTCATATGGGTTTCTTGTTTGGCTGATTGGAGTGTTCAGTAGCTGCCTTTGTGTATGGGAATGGAATGTCCTAAACAACTTTAACCACTTTCATACTCGGGGTGTTGTTACACACACCCTCTCTCTAAATGAAACAAAATCCAGGATAAACTCCATCATCCTGCTATCTCCTTGTGGGGCTTGACCAAGATCTCCTATCTTTATAGGTGGGTGAACATGCCTGTTAACAATCCTACTGACAGAAACCATGAATCAGACCAAGACAGAAGTACAGTTAGGCCCCTTTCACACGTGCGAACCGTATGTCCGCTTTTTC
This sequence comes from Rana kukunoris, assembly GCA_029574335.1. Lineage (NCBI taxonomy): Eukaryota > Metazoa > Chordata > Amphibia > Anura > Ranidae > Rana > Rana kukunoris. Next base: position 15,462,956 of record CM056051.1, on the reverse strand, counting down.
ATCCATCCGTTTGTGGATGAAAAAGGGACATACATTGTAAATCGTGCGAGTTCAGCTGAACTCGCACGGCTTCACTCCCGCAGCCCAGTGTGAACCTGGGCTGAACCTTGTACAACGGGCGCCACAATTATTTTTATAGAATAATGATATCGTTTAGTGCCACTTCAAGCATACTTACAGAAAATTTGCATTTTTTGGTGTGCACCATTTTTTGTTAATTACCCCAGTGTTTTCAATCATCTGAAATCCAGACCTGTAGATAGCACTAGCCAGAACCAGGAATGGTGTTTTCTCCGTATTGCAGTTTTTCTATTACTCTTTATTTATTGGCCAGCAGGACCGTTAACAAAGTTGCAAGTTAACATTTATGTATAGGACCAATTTTAAAAAAGCTAATTAAAAATACATTAGTGTGAACGACTCTAAGGCGGCGTACACACGACCGAGCTTCTCGGCAGAATCCAGCGAGAAGCTAGCTGGGAGACATATTCTGCCGAGGTTCTCGGTTGTGTGTACACTTCCGACGAGCATCCCGTCGGGAAGCTCGTCGAGCCAAAAAAGAGAGCACGCTCTCTTTTTCCTCGTTGTTCAATGAGGACTTTGGCTCGACAAGCTTTTCCGACCGCTCATCGGGAACCTCGTCGGGCGGAACGATGAGTTTAGCCCGACGAGGTTCTTGTACGTGTGTACGTGGCCTAACACATTTTTTTTCGGTGTATTTAAATTTTTTTGTTTTGTTATACATGAATTTCTCACTAGTACATAGCACAGCAACATAAATACAATTATGTCTAGACCTGTTACATATTATTAGTTTGCTATTGTCTTTAAAAAGCTTAGAAATCTATAAAAATATACCTGCTGGTATTTTATAAGGACTATCATACTGAAAAACTGTGAAAAGCTCTAAATATGGAATACTTCTGGCCATCTTCCTTTAATAAAACAAATATTTTCTTAAAACAACCGTGGTTCCTATCCTTTAGAATTACTTGAATGACTTTGAATAATACAGTTTTCCTTATATGGTGAATCGTTACTTAAAACAAAGTACATATTTTTGATATTTTTTTAGATGTTTACCCAAATCTCAGATCACAACTTTAAAAACGTTGAAAACATTGAACAGAGATTAGAACGTACAAAAATAAGCAGTAAGTGACACCCAAATAAAAAAAAAGTCCAGAAAAGTGAAATATTTCCAAATATATATATATATATTTCACAAAAAATTACCGTGTGTTTGAAGCTGAATCCGATATGCATAATGGTAGATCTTGCATTTACTCTCGACATGTTTCGATATATGACCCGCATGCTTGGCCAATCACAGCGCGCAAAAAACGGAGAGCCATAATTGGCCAAAAGCCAGGTTGGCTTTGGCCAATTATGGCTCAGGGGGTTTTGTACACGCCCCACACTATAAAAGGCCGCCTGCCTTGTGTAGTGTGTTGCGGCGGTGGTTAGAGAGAAGAGAGAGAGACAGAGAGAATGTAATTTTTTTGCAGGTAGATAGAGCAGGCAGGCAGGCTTGTTACTTAATGTTACAGTGTGTAGAGGATATATATATACATCCCAGGTGTTGTACATATATTTAAACACTGTATAGTTTAGCTAGATCAGTTCTTCCTAATTTACTTGCAGGCAGGTAATTGTGCTATTTAACCACTTAAGGACCTTAGGTGTTTTTCAGATTTGGTGTTTGCAAGACTAAACCATTTTTTTCTGCTAGAAAATTACTTAAAACCCCCAAACATTATATATTTTTTTCTAACACCCTAGAGAATAAAATAGTGGTCATTGCAATACTTTTTGTCACATCGTAGTTGCGCAGCGGTCTTACAAGCGCACTTTTTTTGGAAAAAAAACACTTTTTTGAATTAAAAAATAAGACAACAATAAATTTGGCCCAATTTTTTTATATATTGTGAAAGATAATGTTACGCCAAGTAAAATGATACCCAACATGTCACGCTTAAAAATTGCGCCCGCTCGTGGCATGGCGTCAAACTTTTACCCTTAAAAATCTCGATAGGCGATGTTTAAAAAATTCTATAGGTTGCATATTTTGAGTTACAGAGGAGGTCTAGGGCTAGAATTATTGCCCTCGCTCTAGCGATCGCGGCGATACCTCACTTGTGTGGTTTGAACACCGTTTTCATATGCGGGCGCTACTCGCGTATGCTTTCGCTTCTGCGCGCAAGCTCGCCGGGACGGGGCGCTTTAAAAAAATGTTTTTGTTTTCTTATTTATTTTTATTTATTTTATTACTTTTTTACTGTAAACATCCCTTGTAATAGAAAAAAGCATGACAGGTCCTCTTAAATATGAGATCTGGGGTCAAAAAGACCTCAGATCTCATATTTAGACTTAAATTGAAGAAAAAAAAAATGTTTCTTTAACCACTTTAGCCCCGGACCATATTGCTGTCCAAAGACCAGAGCACTTTTTGTGATTCGGCACTGCGTCGCTTTAACTGACAATTGCGTGGTCGTGCGACGTGGCTCCCAAACAAAATTGGCGTCCTTTTTTCCCACAAATAGAGCTTTCTTTTGGTGGTATTTGATCATCTCTGCGGTTTTTATCTTTTGCGCTATAAACAAAAATAGAGCGGGGTCCCGAGGAATGCAGCGGGGGAGCGTGCACCGCCGGCAGCAGTGGCGTGCTGGCGCCGTCGGCGGCGCGAGCGCGCCCCCTAGTGTCCGGAAAAAGCAAGGACGTCATATGACGTCCAGTCTGAAGGACAAGAGGTCCCCACCAACGTCATTTTTTTTTTTTTCAGGTTAAACGACAAAGAGCTTTAATAAATTATATAGTTAAACAGCATCCACTTACATATACATTTTGGAGATCCGGCATTTAGATCCTGTAAATAATCCCTGCGGTGACGTCCTACCGCGCTAGATGTTTTAGCTGTTGTTGCTCTTGTCCCCGCTATGTGTAGCACCGTTCATATAGTAGCACAGGCCGCTGGTGCGGTAACACTGTGGAAAGCGAGGGGTGGAGCGCAGCGTGAGTCGCGATGACGTCACTAGAATGCTAGCGCTTGTGATTGGCTAAGTGCACTTTTTTTTCCATATCCTTTATTTTTGTTTTTATATCCAAGGGAACAAAAGAGAAATATTCAAAAAGAACACAACAATATCCAAGTAAAAACAACGTCATTTTACTATGGCTCGGTGGGGAAGAGGTTAACCGTCCTCATCCTCCGTCACCCAAGCAGAGACCAGTGCGCAGTCCCCTGCAGCTGCCAGAGTGGCAAAACCTGCCTCCTTGTACACAGCTATTGCTGCCATATCCCCAGCATCAGGCATGGAGGCGTCAGCAGAGTTTTTTGAACACAGTGTCAGCCACTTTCGCCTTGATGATGCACAACCATTACTCAATTCAGAAGTTGGTTCTGAGGTTGAGGAAGGCAGGAACATAAGCCTACAGAGAGGGGAGATCACTGGTACACAAACTGAAATTCATGAACCCCCAGCCACAGAGTTTTGCCAAGTTGTCTCCAGTGGTATTGAGGATGGAGGAGATGATGATGATGAGGTCGCTGACTCGACTTGGGTGCCGGAATAGAGCAGAGGAGAAAAGTGAGTGTGAGGCACAACCCCAGGAGGCAGCCATAATGGAAGAGTAAAGAGCAGCCACCCTATTCCATCACATTGTGGAGCTGTTATCTCCGGGCCCACTTCCCACAGCTCAGCTGTCTGAGCCCTTTTTAGTACATGGGCAGCCGATCGCACTGTTGCTATTTGCTAACTTTGTCTCAAGCACATCAAGCGTGGCAAAAAATAACAGCCATTTGGGCACCACACGCTTGACAAGGCATTTAAACTCCCACCACTCATCCCATTGGCAAGAGCATCTGAAATCCATACAAAGGGGGCGCAATTCTGTTCCTCCTCCTTACTCACCTTATTCTGCCCCGCTATACCTCATGACCTCTCTGCAGCCTCCTATGACAGGGATGATGGTATAGCGCAGGGTATCCATGGTCTTTTCGGCACATCTGCCAGCAGTACACCACCAGCTGTAGACTATAGCTGACAAATTTCTCTGCCCCATCTGCTGCAGCAGAAAAAAAAAAGTCCCTGCCACCCAGGTGAATTCTGCTCCTTTACGTGAATTTGCAGAATGTGCTGTACCACAATGGTAGGTTTCCAGTCAATATTTCTTTTCACGTAAGGCTAATCCAGCTCTCTACCATCACGTGGAAGACAATGTTGTGGCATCGTTGGGCAAGGCAGTAAGCTGCAAAGTCCACTTTACTTTGCTGACATGTGGCCCAGTAAGCATGGGCAGGGACGATATATTTTGTTCATAGCACACTGGGTAACTCTGCTTTTAACTTGAAAGGATGCGTGACAGGGCACCGTGCTGCAGCTTGTTGTGCCCCCACGTCTCCATACAGCTAATGATGATGCCAGATTTGTCAGCTCTGCCCCCTCCTTCCTCTGCTGAATTGTCCTATGAGCCTCAAGTACCTCCTAAGCATTCAAAGGGCTATTCAATGAGTCAGGCTAAAAGGTGCCATTCAGTGCTTCAACTGGTGTGTCTAAGGGACAGAAACCACACCAGAGCAGAGATTCTGGCATCTCTACAGGTACAGGCCCAGAAGTGGTTTACGCCATGCCAGCTGGAGCCAGGAATTGTGGTGTGTGATAATGGCACAAACCTCCTGTCTGCCCTTAGACAGGGAAAGTTGACACATGTGCCATACTTTGCACATGTCCTCAAATTGTTGGTGCAGCATTTCCTAAATAGGTACCCAGGGTTGGAAGATCTACTAAAGCAGGCCAGAAGAGTCTGTAGGCATTTTAGGCAGTCATACACAGCCAGTGCTCTGTCGGCTGAAATTTATCAGGAAATCCACCTGCCCGTAAACCACCTAATTTTTGACATGCCCACCAGGTGAAACTAGACTTTAGCATGCTGCAGCGGCTGCACATACAGCAGAGGGCCGTCAACGAGTACCTGTGTGAGTATGGCACAACAACAGGCTCCGGCTGGCTCTGCTTTTTTTCCCCATGCCAATAGCTGTTAATAAAGGATGGAAGCACTGTACTGTCACCATTTGAGGAGGCCACAAGGATGGTAAGCCGTGTCAATGCATGCATAAGTGACACAATCCCTGTTGTGTTCCTGCTGGAGCAGACTGTGTGTGACGGAGAGGAGGACTTGCTCTCAAGGCCCACTCTATGCAGACATCATTGTTCCTATGCCACAGAACACACAAGAGGAAAGAGAGGAGGATTCTGGCAGTTTCAGAGGCATTGAAGCAGAGAAAGACATCACGTTAAACAGTAAGAGATGGTTTTCCATCCGCAGAATCCCTGGGAGTATTACGTGGATGGGAGGCGGCAGTTCCAGATACTATAATCCTCAGTGACCCCCAAGGAGTCTGCTTCTCATGCCTCTGCAATTTTTCTATACATGGGCTCCCTCATGCGTCAAAGCCTGCCAAAGGACCCAAGAATATGTGGCGTAAATGAAAAGGATCACTATTGGTTGGCAACCCTCCTTGACCACCGTTATAAGGGGAACGTTTCAGAACCCATCCCATCCCCACATAGAAGGCATAAGATGAAATCTCTTGAGGACACCTTAATGAGAAATGTATCTAATGCTTCTCCTGACTCTGGTAGGTTATAGTGTCATAGAAAACGTAGTTTTGAGGTCTCTGTTGGTCAAGAGAGGAGTGGTGGAGAAGGTGGCTGCCTAAGTGATGCATTTCTTATTTTTTTTAGTCCTCGCCGTTTCTTTTCATTGATACATGTCCCCCAGGGCAGAACACAGACCCCCATAACCATTGTATGCCCAAATACTTGCATATAAGCCTTCGAAATGGGCTCTTTTGATTTTTCACGTTCGGATCCCTTAGACTTCAATGGGGTACGCTGTTCGGTTCCGAACTTTCGCAATGTTTACATACCACAGCTACACTTTGCCAAACGGGAGTTCTAAGTGCACCAACTAAAGTGCCTAGACAAAGATACACGGCCTCATCCTTCTTTCAAGGGACTGAAGTCACTGGTGCCATACAGGTACGCACACACATACTCAGGGCTCTGCATATGTAGTTTATGTGTGAGATAGTCTGACTAGGGAGTTACGCCACTGAACACTAAGCTAGCTACAGTGTTTGTAGTTGGGCCTGTGGTGTCAGGGGACAGAATAGAGAAGTCTGACATAAGAGAGAGGGTCATTCTTCTGCTCTCCTCCTGCCTGGACTCATAGAGCCGATTTAAGTAGCGGTAACCAATCCAGTAAAAAGTTGCCATCTTGTGATTTGCTGTTATTGAAGTGTTTGGCCTTTGGGGTTATTTGCAGTTGTGGAATCCCCTGAAATTGGCCTGATATAATATATTGAGTTATATTGGTCTTGATCTCAGGTATTGTTCTTCAGCTAATTCATTCAAGAATACACTGTTACTGTCTGTTACTTTTCCACAGAAACCTTATAGTAAAGACTTTTCTGTGTTTTAACATAAGGTGTGTGTTTTCGTTGGTCACTTACACTATTGCCAGGTGTGCAGTGCCGGCCCAAGACATTGTGCTGCCTGGGACCAAGGATGAAATGCTGCCCCCCCCCCCCCCAAAAAAAGAATTACGCCCACCAAAAAGCCCACACATTCATTATTTTATATCATGATAACTAAAGGGGACACGTCATGGCTCTATGCATGTATATAGGAATATAAAGAGGACCTGTCATGGCTCCATACATGTATATAGGAGTATAAAGAGGGCCTGTCATGGCTCTATACATGTATATAGAGGACCTTTAATGGCTCTATACATGTATAAAGAAGTATAAAGAGGACCTGTCATGGCTCTAAACATGTATATAGTAGTATAAAGAGAGCCTGTTATGGCTCTATACATGTATATAGAGGACCTGTCATGGCTCTATACATGTATAAAGAGTATGTGTCATGGCTCTATACATGTATCCATAAGTATAAAGGTACCTGTGCATTGCCGGCGGCCACAATGTATTTTGCGCAAACTAATCAATGTACGCTAATTGTGTTTTTTTTTGGTACCAAAAATATGTAGAAGAATACATATTGGCCTAAAATGATGAAGAAATTCATTTTTTTATACATTTTTGGGATATTTATTATAGCAAAAAGTTAAAAATATATATATATTTTTTTAAATTGTCGTTTTTTTGTTGTTTATATTTTACATTTTTTGACTTACCCTCCATGCTGCTTTCTAGTATCTAGCTTCCTGCTGCACCTGCTAGGGCTGGGTCAATGTTCAACGTCGACGAGCTGACCACCCCCCCGCCCGAGTCCAGGCCAATCACATTGCAAGACAACCTAGCAGCAGGGAATCAAGAGGAGAGAGGGGGATTCTCTGGCTTGTTTAATGACACTCTAATGATGCTTGCAGCAAGGCAGGGGCATCTTTAATATTAACTGGACCCTAAGCAAACATTTTCTTGTGCCCCCTTCATGCAATTCCGCTCTCCACCCCCACATTATAAAAAACAAACCCCTTTTGGCCTGTGATAAAAATCCCCCCGGTGTTCTGAGACATACAATAGGTAGCATCTAGACTTAAAATCAGTTTATAGCAGCAAATCAGGCAGCTACCACAATTGGTTGCCAAAGGTTACCGCTCACTGAATGGTTGCTAGAGGTTACAGCACACAATGTGGCTCCCTGATTCATTGCTAGAGGCTATGCTATGTGTGCCACAGCGAAAAGTGGTCATGGTTAAAGTGGTAAATACAATACAATTTGAGATGACTTACATTTTGAAGACATCATGAGATTTGATGTTATGCCGCTGATAAATTCCAAGGCTAGCCAGCAATGGCCTGGCTAGAATTCTGCATTGGGGGGCAACCCCCCCCCCCCCCAGGACAGGTCTGGGGAAGTAAAGGTGAGATATGAGAGAGAGTGAAGAGAAGGAGATAGAGGAAGGAGGGAAATGGAGAGAGACAGAGAGAAGGGGGGGAGGGGAAAAAGAGAGGGCGGCTAAAGAGGAGAAAGATGAAAGAAAGAGGGGGAGTGTTGGGGTTGGTGGGGAGAGAAAAAGAGAGAGGGGAAACGAAAAGAGGAAGGGGAAAATGAGAGGAAAAGAAGGTGGATGAGAGAGGAAGGGGAAGAAAAAACAAAAGCAGGAGGAGAAAGAGAGATATGGGAACAAGAGTGAAAGGGGGGGGGGACGACAAGCTGGAGGGAGGTAGAAGGGGCAAAGATAGAGAGAGTGAGAGGAGGGGAGAAAGAGATGGGGGATAGGAGAAAATATATGGGGGGAAAACGATGGGGAAGAGGGAGAGAAAGTGAGCAATAGAGGGGGACGAGAGGTTGAGGACTGAGGAAAAGGAGTGAGACTGTTGGGGGGACCATGGTGTGGGGGGAGGAGAAAAAAAATAGAGGGAGCTAAAGACAGGAGATAGGAGGGAGGAAGAGAGGTGGAGAAAGATGGGGGAGAGAAAGAGGATGAGAGAAAGGTAGATGAAAGAGTGAGAGGGGAAAAAAGAATGGGGGGGGGGCGAGAGAGTGAGAAAAAGAGGTATGAGAGAAAAGGGCAGAGAGAGTGTGTGTGTGTGTGGGGGGGGGGGGTAAGAAGGGGAGAGAGGGAGGAAGAAGGGGAGAGAGGGCGGGAGAAGGGGGACAGAGCAAGTGATGGTGGGGGCAAAAGGATTGTTCACCATTTATTGCCTCCCCCATTCAGACTGCATCCCCTTGGGTGGCTTAGGCAGCTATACTTGTATTAAATCTCCCGCCCAGCTGCATGTAGATCCCCTTTCATTGCACACTGCGGGCAATGCAGGGAGTAGGAGTGGGAGGGGTTAGGCGGATCCATATGACAGCGCAGTGTGGGATTGGACAGGCGGACACAGTGAAGTGAGGAAGGGGCAGGGGAAAGGTAGTGACAGGACACAGAGTCAGCGTTCTGGCAGGCAGCGGGCTCAGGATAGATACTATGGCATCTCCTTCCAGCCAGTGAGGGGGGGAGCGGGTGCTTGTGAAACTTTCTCCTCTCCTCCTCTATAGCGCCCGAGTGCCGCGAGCGGCAGGTTGTCAGCGGCGCAAGTACCCCCCGATGGCGGCGCAAGTACCCCCCTGATGGCGCCCTGACAACACCTGTTGTCCTTCTCACTTGCGGGCTGGCTGGCTGGCGGACGTCAGAATGCTGCCTCCCTAAAAATGTGCCGCCTGGTACCAATGGTACCACCCGGTCCCATCATAGGGCCGGCCCTGCAGGTGTGCCAGAGGGGCTGAGATTGTTCTTGGGGTTGAGAGGCGGAGTACAGAACCAATTATACTTAAGCGGCTCCTCCGGGGATAGCACTACATGAGTCTCAAGCCACCAATCATATCACTGGACAAGAAACTTCAGACCTATATATATATCTGGAATAGGACCATGTAAATAGAAATAAGTTAAACAATCAATGTGGTTTTCTTGTGAAAAAAAACAATCAATGTGGTAGAAAACCGAACCTAAAAAGTTACTAGCTAATATGCTTAGAAACCAGTATGAGCGAACACCGCTGTGGTGCCCACAAAAACCCCAATGTGTACTGAAGGCCAAACTGGACAACAGGAAGTGTCACAATTGGTCATATGGAGTCACGACACCACGTATATTTAGAGTGCCATCTAGTGGACAAAAATGACACTAGATGCCACTTATTTAATTTGGATGTCACTTACTGTTTGTTATATATGGGTGCTAACTACATTGTGGATGCTTTTGAATATTATGGTACTGTGTTTATATCTCACAGGAGAGTTTCTGCTTGAGTAATTGGTTTATAATTGGGTACATTTTATTAAAGGGGTTGTAAAGGTTTGTTTTTTTATTTTCTAAATAGGTTCCTTTAAGCTAGTGCATTGTTGGTTCACTTGCCGTGTCCTTCGATTTCCCGTCTTTATTTTTTTTTTCTTTGTCTGAAATTCTCACTTCCTGTTCCTCCTCAGTAAGCTGTTCTGGCTGACTAACCCACAGCCAGAACGGCTCGGATGATGGGGGTAAGCTTACTGAGGAGAAACAGGTAGTGAGAAATTTAGACAAAGAAAAAAACATTTAGGGCCAGATTCAGCATTAATTACGACGGTGTATCTTGAGATAAGCCGCGTAACTGCTAAACAGCGCCGGCGTATCTTTTTTCTGTATTCAATTGTATTACGCCGTCGTATCTTAACTGCATTTTTAAGATGGCCGCTAGGGGCGTTCCCGCTTATTTACGCCTAGAATATGTAAATCAGTGAGATACGCCTATTCACGAACGTACGCCCGGCCGACACAGTGAATTTACGCCGTTTACATAACGGTTTACCGGCGTAAAGATAAACCACCAAAAAGATGGCGCATCCTATGTTAAGTATGGATGTCGGGACCGCGTCAAATTTTTCAGATTTTACGTAGTTTGCGTAACTCGGATTTACGTCGAAATCAATGCGGAGCATGCGCACTGGGATACGTCCATGGTCGGCGCATGTGCAGTTAAAAAAAAACGTAAAAACGTGGGGTCACAACACATTGCCATAAAACACGCCCACCTCATTCACATTTGAATTACCCGGGCTTACGCCGGCCCATTTACGCTACGCCGCCGTAACTTAGCTTGGTGAATACAGCATTTGCCTCGCTAATTTACGGCGGCGTAGCGTAAACAAGATACGCTACGCCCACCTAAAGATACGACGGGCTACATGAATCTGGCCCATAGAAGGGAAATCGAAGGAAAAAGTTAATGAACCAACAATGCACTAGCTTAAAGGAACCTATTTAGAAAGTAAAAAACAGACCTTTACAACCTCTTTAATAAGCTCAGTTTTTTTTTTTTTTATTAGAACTTACAATAAAATAGGTAAATGAAAAATAAAATCATTAGGGGTTGATTTACCAAAATTGAAGAGTGCAAAATCTGTGCATGGTAGCCAATCAGTTTCTAACTTCAGTTTTTTCAATTAAGCTTTGACAACTCCAGTTTTAGTAAATCAACCTCTTAATGTCTTGATTTCTACTGTTTAATAGAAAAGAATATCAAAAATAAAATAAACCTAGAAATAAACTAACAATACTTTGTTTTGTCTAGGGTATATGACATCAACAATGGAGGAGACCACAAGATTTTCTAACAGAGGACGAGAGAAATTTCATTATCCGATTACTAAAAGTCAAGGCGAGACACATTGGAAAGTTCAGACACCTGATTCAGGCAGATTCCAGACTCGGACTGCACCACAAACACAGATTTCACCAAAATATACAAATTTAGGAAACACAAGCAGTTCCTTCGGCTCACGTATTTATGAAACTACATCTCAACAAAGATATGGCAGGCTGGACACAAGCTTGTCTCCAAGATATGACTCTTCACGTAAGTCAGAAGCCACACCAACTGTGCTGTATCAGACAGTACAACCAATAACCAAGGTGCCATATTCATCCACACAATCAACAATAATTAGTCAAACAAGCCAACAAGAGCAAATAACAGATCAGAAGCCAGTAGCTCGACCAAGATCTCGTTCCAAAGATTCTAGAAAATGTCTGGTTGACATTAAGGTAGAGAACAAGCAACAAGAAACTGATTCTCAAAAAGTATTTGCAATGGAAGTTGTTAAAGACAGGAATTTAGAATTGCAATCTGCAAGAGAAACAAAGCATGTTGTATCGGACAATGAAAAACTGGGTGCAAATGAGAATAAAATGAATTATGATGAAACAGTAGGTGTAACAGAAACAGTGCAGAAAGAGACAATTCAACAACCTAAAACACAAGAGCTGCCTGTGAAAAAGGAGAGAAAAAAAAGAGAACAAGCCAAAAAAAGAATAGAAGAGCAGGAGAATGTTGCGATTGGTGACATGAATGTGGCAGTAGGTTCAACGGTGGATGTAAATGAAACCACCCAGGTGAGGAAAACAACTGTCCTTGGTGATAAGGCAGCTGATCAGCCAATTGTATATGAAATACCAATAAAATTTGAGGAAAGAAAACAAGAAGACGTTGATCAGCCAATTGTATATGAAATACCAATAAAATTTGAGGAAAGAAAACAAGAAGACGTTGATCAGCCAATTGTACATAAAATACCAATAAAATTTGAGGAAAGAAAACAAGAAGACGTTGATCAGCCAATTGTACATAAAATACCAATAAAATTTGAGGAAAGAAAACAAGAAGACGTTGATCAGCCAATTGTACATAAAATACCAATAAAATTTAAGGAAAGAAAACAAGAAGACGTTGAAGAACACAAAGCAAGAAACGTTAGTCAAACCTATGTGAATCAAGAAACTACTTTTCAAAGGAATATTGGGGAATCTGGTAAAACTAACCTAGAAGACAGAGAGGAAAAGATTTTGGTTGATGATTATCTTAAACAGTTAGAACAGTCTTCTGTATTTGAAAAGAACAAGACTAATACCTTCTTGGAAGAAAATAATCGGGGCAGCAGGTTTATAAAAACCTTTGTTCCTGGAGAAAAGCCAAAAGATAAGCAAGTAGTCATGAAAATACCAATACAACTTGAAGGTAACAGAAAAGAAATTAGTTCATACAAAGAAAATGTTGAGAATTCAGTGCAGAGCAGAGTTTCAGAAAATGTAAATAGAATTTTTATCGGTGAAAGGGAAAGGGTTGGAATTGATGAGAAGAACAAATTGCATAAAGGCTTTGAAAATGATGAGTTTAGCAGAGCAGAAGAATCTTCAAGTATTTCATCAGCGACCATTGAGAACAAAGTCTTAGTCACCGATATACTTAAACAATTAGGTCATCCTTCTGACTTGGATGATACCAATGTTACCTATTTAGAACGAAAACAAAAGTGCAGTGATGGATCCATGAAAACAGAAATATTGGTAGAGTCTAAAGTAGAAGAAGAGCTGGATTTGTTTGATGAACCGGACTTAACCGATTTGTGGAACACAGGATCCATTTCACCATCTCAGAAGACAGAGACAGCTTATATCCCAGTTGAAGAAGTTCAGAGTAGGAAATTCAAGAAAACAATATTGGAAGATATTACAGGAGCAGAAGCAGAAGAATGGATAGGAAACGTCATTCACACCGGACTAAAGGGGTCTCCAGGAAAATCTGTTAACGTTGAGATTAGTCAGGAATCCATTGGCACATTTGCATATGATAAAGGAGAGTACTCTCCAACATTCCGTGATGAAGAAACTAAGGATAACTATAATGAAGAAAAATTAGTAAATGCTGAAGAAATACCTGCTTCTATAAGAACAGATCAAACACAAGAAGATATTACAGGAGCAGAAGCAGAAGAATGGATTGGAAGCGTCATTCACACTGGACTAAAGGGGTCTCCAGGAAAATCTGTTAATGTGGAGATAGTTGAAGAATCCATTGGCACATTTGCATATGAAAAAGGGGAGTACTCTATACCATTCCATGTAGAAGAAGCAGAGGATAACTATTATAAAGAAGAATCAGTAAATACTGAAGAAATGCCTGCTTCTGCAAGATTAGATCAAACACAAGATACCATTCAACCCAGTGAAAGTCCAGCTCAAGTTGAGGAAATAATAGAGGGTGAGCATGTCGATGAAGAAATCGATTACTTTGTTTTCATTCCAGATGATAATCCATATGTACAAGAAGAGGAAGAGGAGACTATACGAGGAGAAATTTACACAGAGGAAGAGTCCCATGGTACTTATTCTTGGCAGGATGAATTCTTGCAGGGCTCCCAAGGTCGTAAAAGTTTGAGTGAGATGTTAAAACAAGCTGCAACCACTGAACAAAGCTCCACAAACTACAGAACCACAGCAGATTACAGTGATACACTGGACAAAGAAGAACAAAAGGAAACATCTCATGTGAAAACTATTGTGATTGAGAAAGCAAACACCTATGAGTCCTCAGTGGATAGAGATGATGAACTCCAAACACAACAACAAAATGAAGATGCACCTGTTGAGGCTATCTGGTTTGCGAAAGCATCCACCTATGGGTCATCAGTGGATAGTGGTGACATGACAAAACAAGACAGACAATTACATGTAAAAACTATTGGTATTGAGAAAGCAGACAGCTTTGGGTCCTCAATGTACAGCAGCAAAGGATTTGACACAGAGGAACCCAGAGGAGAGTCCCCTGTTGAAACTGTTGTAATCGAGAAAACAATTAAAGCTTCTCCTGAAATGCAGTTTTCATTAGTTGACTTTCTTTCTAAAGACCTTAAAAATTCCCATGAAAAATTAAAAGGGACGCTAGATTGTTTGCAAGGAAGCCTTCCTAAGGAGCTAGTTGAAGAGCTGTCAGCACTTGCTGGGGAAGAGCAAACACAAACCAGCAGCTTGGCAGTGGATATTAAAAAGCTTGGCCCAGCAGATAAAAGTGGCCTTGTGACCATCGTGGCAGAAATAAACGTATCAAAAACCTTAGACGCAGATGACGAAATTGATCTAGATTTAAGTAAAATCATTGAAAGCGAAGATAGGCCTATTCATAAGTCCTCTGAAGATGTACTGCACAAATTTGTTACCCTGGGAATAAATAATAGAGAAGAGCGTTACACATCTAAAGAAAATGTTGCAAACAGCCCAACTACTGCAAGTGTCCATTTTAGTCCAACACAGGAAGTCTCCTTTGGCCAAAGCTCCACTGATGCTAGCAGATTCATAAAACGTATAGAGCTGGATGACCTTGAGCAGATATTTCAAGTGGAGCCTGCAAGTTCTCAGAGTTCAGCTGCCTCCCCTTCCCCAACAGAAACAAACAGATCTGAGCATCATATTAAGATTGCAACCAAGGAACCATTGTACAACAAACAAATCATCTTTGAGGGCCCTATCTCTGAAACCCTTAAACTGGATATTGCGAAAAACACAGAAGAAACATCAGAACAGAACAGATCTATAAAACATATAAAAATAAGTCCAACTGAAAATGTTCCCACAGAGCAGATCATATTTCAGGGACCTCTATTCAAAACTCTGGGCATAGGAGCCTCAGGAGAACTAGCAGCTCAAGAAAAATATGTGGAACATGTTAGTCGAGCAACTAAAGGTTCGTTCTTTAAAGGATTCCAAGTTGATAGTCAGGAAACTACAAGTCATAGCACTGAGTTTACTGCAGGATCCAATAAGGCAACATCACATTTTAAGGTGAGCCCAAGTGAATCCCTCAGTACACAAGTTATGTTTGAGGGCAGCATTCCCACAACTCATGACTTCAGCAGACTAGAAACTGATAATTCAGAAGATAACATCAGACCAATCGAACATGGTTCTACTACCCAGAAAATTCATGTGTCAAAACAAGTTAAGTATCAAGGTTATGTTTCTGAACAACATACTTCGGAAGATCATAGCAACATCGAAGAGCGAAATGACCAAACCAATGTCAATACTTCTATCCACCACATAAAACTCAGTCCAAGCAAAGAACATATTGTTTTTGGAGGCCCCATCTCTGCAAATTTCCACATTAGTGGAGAAGACAAAACATATGTAGAAGATACAAACAGACCCATTAGACACATTCGGCTTGGCTCCCCAGAGGCACATATGTCAGAATTTGTAACCTTTGAAGGGCCAACTACAGAATCTTACGAATCTTCAGATTTTTTTGTTTCTTCACCATCTGGAGATTCCACTGAGAGTGAAAGATCGATCAAGCATATCAAACTGGGTCCAAAAGAGAAGACATTCACCTTTCAGATGGACATAACCAAATTTGCCACAAAGCATTCAGAAGGAAAAGGAGCTGAAGATAGTGGAATGGTGATTGCTTCCAGTAAGTCTGAAGGTCAGCCAGGATTTAGTCAGTCAAGCACTGAATTAATGGATGACCCAGAGGTGGCAGAAAGTGGATATGGTGAGGAAGAAATTGCTGGCGTCTCTCAGTTTGCTTATGAAATCCTGCCCCAGAGCCAGAACATCACTGAAACATCAGAGCTTGAAAAAACTGTTCAAATGCAAAGAATGATGCATCAGAGTCATATGGTCTCTGGTGAGAAAAGAGTGGCCATTGTTTATCTTGATGAAGAAGAAGAAGTAGAAGAAGAGGAAGAAGACGATCAAGATTATCTTAGGCGCTC
Source organism: Rana kukunoris (assembly GCA_029574335.1). NCBI lineage: Eukaryota > Metazoa > Chordata > Amphibia > Anura > Ranidae > Rana > Rana kukunoris. Next base: position 15,446,913 of record CM056051.1, on the reverse strand, counting down.
GTTCTGAAATCCATTATAATATTCAACTAAACAAAAAAGTGTATATATTAAAAAAAACTTTGAATGGCATGATAGCACAACCACACAAGGTGTGGCCCAATGGCATGAATTTTGAAATATCTGTATAAATTTGAAATTGCCGTAATGCACTGAAATTGTATTTGCTAAAAAAATTACTGCACCTATCTCACACAACTCTCTCTGTTGCAACAATTTACTCTTAAGAGCTGTACGAACCCATCTTGTTCCTGCAACACCATTCATTATCTGTTTCGGGCAATACTAATCTTATAATCACGTGTCAGTTAAAGTACATCTGCCAGTTATTCACAGTGATGAGAATGGTTTTATGGACCAAACTAAATTCCAGGTATCATAAAACCGCTTCGCTAGTAATACATTTTCCTTGTACCAAAATGCTGTAATTTCTGCTGAACCAGTTGGCTGAGGTCACAATCTGCTCATAATTAAGTTTCTACAAATTAACTATTTACACTGTGGGTGCTCAGTGGATGTACAGTGGGGCAAAAAAGTATTTAGTCAGCCACCAATTGTGCAAGTTCTCCCACTTAAAAAGATGAGAGAGGCCTGTAATTGTCATCATAGGTATACCTCGACTATGATAGACACAATGTGGAAACAAATCCAGACAATCACATTGTCTGATTTCTAAAGAATTTATTTGCAAATTATGGTGGAAAATTAGTATTTGGTCTCCTCTACAAACAAGCAGGATTTCTGGCTCTCACAGACCTGTGTCTTCTTCTATAAGAGGCTCCTCTGTCCTCCACTCATTACTTCTATTAATAGCACCTGTTTGAACTTGTTATCAGTATAAAAGACACCTGTCCACCAACTCAGACAGTCACACTCTAAACTCCACTATGGTGAAGACCAAAGAGCTGTCGAAGGACCAGAAACAAAATTGTAGACCTGCACCAGGCTGGGAAGACTGAATCTGCAATAGGCAAGCAGCTTGGTGTGAAGAAATCAACTATGGGAGCAATGTGGGAGCATGACTCATCGTGTTTGGAGGAGGAGAGAGAATGGTGAGTTGCAACCAAAGAACACCATACCTACTGTGAAGCATGGGGGTGGCAACATCATGATTTGGGGCTGTTTCTCTGCAAAGGGAACAGGACGACTGATCCATGTATGTGAAAGAATGAATGGGGCCATGTATCTTGAGATTTTGAGTGCAAACCTCTTAACATCAGCAAGGGCATTGAAGATGAAACGTGGCTGGGTCTTTCAGCATGACAATGATCCCAAACACACCGCCCGGCAACAAAGAAGTGGCTTTGTAAGAAGCATTTCAGGGTCCTGGCGTGGCCTAGCCAATCTCCAGATCTCAACCCAATAGAAAACCTTTGGAGGGAGTTGAAAGTCTGTGTTGCCCAGCGACAGCCCCAAAACATCACTGCTCCAGAGGAGATCTGCATGGAGGAATGGGCCAACATATCAGCAACAGTGTGTGACAACCTTGTGAAGACGTGCAGAAAACGTTTGACCTCTGTCATTGCCAACAAAGGATATATAACAAAGTATTGAGATGAACTTTTGATATTCACCAAATACTTATTTTCCACCATAATTTGCAAATAAATTCTTTCCAAATCAGAAAATGTGATTGTCTGAATTTATTTCCACATTTTGTCTCTCATAGTTGAGCTATACCTATGATGACAATTACAGGCCTCTCTCATCTTTTTAAGTGGGAGAACTTGCACAATTGGTGGCTGAACAAATACTTTTTTGCCCCACTGTACTTAACAGATTTGCCCAGCTGCACTCAAGCAGTTATATTTTAATTACTGATAGATGCCTTTAGAGAAAGCATGTGGCAGTCACCACTAAGAAATGGTAAGCTGCAATATACGGGCTCAATACCGATTGAAGTATTTTTTTAGCTACTGGCCCAGGGAAAGTATACATATCTGGAGTCTTGAACTCGCTGTATGCTTGTTCCAGGTCAGTTACTCAAAATGTAATCCAAAGCAACGACAGCCTATAGAGCATAGATGGCGAACCTTGGCACCCCAGATGTTTTTGAAATACACTTCCCATGATGCTAAACTTCTCTGCAGAGGTCATGAGCATCATAGGAAATGTAGTTCCAAAACATCTGGGGTGCCAAGGTTCGCCATCACTGCTATAGGGTATATTCCTCTTGGGGGTATAGACTGTCCGACATCCACAGAATAGTTACGGAGATGACACCATTGATGAGAGCAATGTCTTATTGTTGGTGGCTCTTGTCTGGTAACTCTTTTTCTTTTTCATTGCAGGTAAATAATGGATTCCAAGTAGAAGCAAAATGTCGCCATTGAGTTCTTGACGAAGTAGGGGTACATGCTGTCCAACAGCCACACAAGGCACGAGTGACGAATGGCAAGACATTGCTCTACTCATTGGTGTCATCTCTGTAAACATTCTGTAGCCTTCTATGGATTTCAGACTCCCTGCACTCCTCCTTCATCGAGAACTCAATGACTGCAGGTTGTACAACAAGAAAAACAAAGATTTAGAGCTGCGCCTTGTCACCCGGACTCAGTGTAGTCCAAAGAGTCCATATATCAGTCATGTGGAGATAAACAGTCCTTCAGACAAAAGAGATGTAGTAATGAACATTGGCTCCAAAAAAACTTTCTGCTGATCTCAATTCAGGATGGACGTAAATAATCACCACTGTGTTCAAACTTGGCTTTTCAATGTGGCCCACCACCAGAAGTATAAGCAGCTTACCAGAGGAATGGCTATAATCAGCAGTCGGCTGTGACCCAGCCGCGGCCTTTGAGGGAACCAGGACGAATCCCAAATCCAAGGGCAGTGCCTACACCGGGGCTCCACTCAGCAACTCCACCAATTAGATCATATGTGAATGATAAATAGAGGCAGACATAGCGTAATCCCGCTGGGACATTTATTTAAAATCATAAAAACCAGTATACTCACATGGGAGATGAGTTAGACAGGCATATAAAACACAATGTTGCCGGCCGGCAAACAGATAGGAAAAGACCCTCCTCCAAAGCGTGATGACGTCACCGCACGTGACTGCAGGTTGCTTCTGCTTGGAATCCATTATTTCCCTGCAATGGAAAAGAAGAAGAGTTACTAGAGAAGAATGATAATGACTCTTGTCATTGGTCTTGTCAAAAGGTGTCATCTCCATAAATATTCTGTGGCTTTCTGTGGATGTTGGACAGCCTACAACCCTCCTTCATCAAGAACTCAATGAACGCAAGTTGCTTCTGCTTGGAATCCATTATTTACCTGCAACGAGGAAGAAAAAGAGTTACTATAGAAGGAAAGTACTCTACCAACGTGAAATTTGAATGACCTATGTAAGTTAAAGGAGTTGTAAAGGAAAACGTTTTTTCACCTTAATGCAATCTATGCATTCTATGCATTAAGCTGAAAAAACATCCGATGTTGCCGGTCCCCCCCGCCCCCCCGAGCCCCGTTATACTTACCTGACCCGTCGAAAGTCCCGCGCGGTCCCGATATTCTCTTCGCCGCTCAGCATAGCCACTGATTGGCTAGCACGGATGGATTCAGAGCAGCGAAGCCATTGGCTGGCGCTGCTCTCAATCACATCCAGTGACACGGCGCACCGAGGGGCGGGGCCGACTGATACAGCGAGCGGCCAGCACGCCCGCAATTAGTGACCATCATGCGAGCTCTCGCATGACTGTGGTGACTAATTGCAGGGAGGACCGAGACAGCCGCCGAGGGACCCCAGAAGATGTGGATCAGGGGCACTCTGTGCAAAACGAACTGCGCAGTGGAGATAAGTATAACATGTTAGTTATTTAAAAAAAAAATTCCTTTAGAAATCCTTTAATAAAAAAGTTATGCCCCAAATTTACATTTATTTTAGTACAGCCTTCATTTTAACATTTTCGTTTTGGGTTTAGAAACATTTCAAGCTACCCCCTTTAGAATCTGGGCATAGTGACGTGTTGGGGTGTGTGGAGGTGTCTTAATATATCTGATAGGCACATAACTGCAAAAATATATATTTTTTAATAACACTTTTTCCATGTGTGTATTATGGTTGCTGTTCACTATATTATTGTTTATAGTAGGTTTATATGCGCACAGCTTCATCCTGTGTATGTGAAAGCCTGTACCTGATGCGTTGTATACTTATTGTATACCTATTGCTTTTTTTTGAGCTGCAGTAATGTGTTCACCTAGCTTTGATCAGTAATGCTGCGTACACACGGTCGTTTTTTGTCTTGTAAAAAAAACGTCGTTTTTTTCTCATGAAAAAAAATGACGTTATTCAAACTTCATTTAAGAAAACAACTTTGCCTACACACCATCGTTTTCTGAAAATGCTCTTGCAAAGCGTGGTTACGTACAACACATATGACGGCACTCTGTTCCATTCAAGCTTGCGTAATAACTTGCTTTTGAGCATGCGCGGGTTTAAAAACGTAGTTTTAAACGTCGTTTTAGCGTACACATGATCATTCTGAAAAACGACATAAAAAATTGTAGCATGTTCGAATTTTTTTTTTGTCGTTTTTCAGAGGACATAAAACGACGTTTTGCCCACACACGGTCATTTTAAATGACGTTTTTTAAAACGTCGTTTTATTTCATCACAAAAAAACGACCATGTGTACGCGGCATAATAGAGTCATTCAACAGCAAAAGGTTTCCGTTTGTGTGAAAGAGTGGCTTAGCAGTGGAATGATCTTGCCAAGCTTAGCTAGTACAGACAATCTGTCGGGAAGTAAAATAAACAGATCACACAGTCACTGTCAATGAAAAGTGACAAGCAATTCCCCAAATGTTAGGCTACTGTTGGGAAAGTGTTTATGGAACATTGGGTTTTTTAACTTAGAAAAAACAGTTTTCAGCAGATGCCCACCTGTGATTCCAATGAGGCACCTCTTATCTCACAAAGTGGCGATGCGGCTTTTAAAAAAACAAAATGGATCTGATGTAGCAAAGCGTGATTAGGAAGACTCATCATTATATCCCCACTGTCATTACCTTCAAACTTCTAAAGCTCAGTTGGTATGCCGTGTGGGTGAGTATGGTACAGCGATAATAGTTTTTTTTTGTTTGACACAGTCCCAGATGTACTCAGTAGAATTATAGTTTTTGCTAAAAACAGCTGATTGGAAAATAAAGTATTTTTGTGTCATACAGAAGCCTCTGTTGTCAATTCATTTTACATTTTTTAGCAGCGATTCGAATTGCACTAGTACAGTGAACATGCTTCGACCCCTTCATGCGTCCCTTTAACCACTTAAGCCCCGGACCAATATGAAGGTAAAGGACCAGACCCCTTTTTGCGATTCGGCACTGCGTCGCTTTAACTGACAATTGTGCGATCGTGCGATGTGGCTCCCAAACAAAATTGGCGTCCTTTTTTTCCCATAAAAAGAGCTTTCTTTTGGTGGTATTTGATCACCTCTGCGGTTTTTATTTTTTGCACTATAAACAAAAATAGAGCGTCAATTTAAAAAAAAAAAAATGCAATATTTTTTACTAAATTAACTATATTAATAAAAATGCAATAAAGCTATCCCCTATTTTGTAAACGCTATAAATTTTGCGCAAACCAATCAATAAACGCTTATTGCGATTTTTTTTTACAAAAATATGTAGAAGAATACGTATCGGCCTAAACTGAGGGAAAAAAACGTTTTTTTTATATATTGTTGGGGGATATTTATTATAGCAAAAAGTTAAAAATATTGCATTTTTTTCAAAATTGTCGCTCTATTTTTGTTTATGTCGCAAAAAATAAAAACTGCAGAGGAGATCAAATACCACAAAAAGAAAGCTCTATTTGTGGGAAAAAAAGGACGCCAATTTTGTTTGGGAGCAACGTCACACGACCGCGCAATTGTCAGTTAAACCGAAGCAATGCCGAATCGCAAAAAGGGCCCTCGTCCTTTACCTGCATATTGGTCTGGGTCTTAAGTGATTAAGGAACCAAAATTGAGCTGCAGATGATAGACAGAGCTCCAGCGTCACCAATATTTACATGTTCGTGGCAAGTTTTGGCATTCCCAGGGTACTCTGGAGCCTAATTGCTGCAACCCGCGGGCATCTTTAAGCACCCATTATGTTCTGTAGACAGTTTCAGTGCCGTTTCCTGAGCACAGCCAAGGCATGTTAATGGACTTGCTTGAACAACGCAGTGCATATTTCTATAAATAAATGAGCGTGAGGTATGAAGTTATTGCTGCTGCCAGGTCATAAAGCACACCAACAATGCAGATCCTAAAGACCGCTTGTCTGTGACATTTAAGGTAAAATGAGAAGACTGTCTGCTGAGCATTGCATGTATGATATAAATGCAAAGGTCAAGAGAGACCTCCAGACATAAACATGGGATCACTTAGGAAAATTAGTGCACTAGTAGCTCCTGAAAGACTCAATCAGTTAATAACTAATGGTGGTATGTTCCGCTCCAATTAATAATACTAAAAAAATATAATAAGCTGCTACTTAATAAACAAAAAGTTATTTGTTGAACTGTGATATAAAAAGGAAAAGTGCGCTATTTAGTAAGAGTAACACCCCCCGGTTTTCTCATGTACATAATAAACAAGTAAAAATTATTTATAATGAAATAAATTCAATGTTGATGTCCATAGGTGCAAAAACACAATAAAAACAATATTGTCCAGTTGGTACAATAGAAAATAGTCCCAATATGTGCAAAGGTTGCTGAGAATCTTGTGAAATTCTTCCAAATTCTTAATTACGTGTAAATAAAAGCCTTCACCACACTTTGACTGATACACCCAAAAGTGCTCGAATGGTTAATGCGCTTACCAGAACGCACTGACTTCTCTAATTAAAAAGAAAGTCAGATACAGCATCAGCAGTAATGTGACTGCCAACACATCGGTAGTCAGGATTTATGATAGCCTTATTCCCAGGTTAGATTCGGTGAGATATATGCAAAAGAGAAATGACAATGCCCCATTGCATAATACTGCTTGATTTATTAAAAAAAAGGAACATTAAAACAGCCAGATGGCCTCTTACATTAAAAAGATGCCTGTCCCGGCATCAAGGCTGCTCGCTCGTTGGTCGTATGGTGCTCAAGTCTGCTCAGGTCTGCTCTGCAGCAGCGTGCGTTCCACTCAACGACTCTAACAACCAGATAACCGGAACTGAGTGTAAAAACATGTGACTAGGTACGCTGCCGACGTACGTTTTGTTCTCCAAACGTCTTCAGGGTGCGTTTTTATATCACAGTTAATAACTAAACCAGTTGATAATTTGCTTTCATGATCAGTGTATTCAGGATATCCCTATTACCATATCCCTCCTTTTACCAAATACCCTTCCCCCCAGTGGCGTAGCGTGGGTTGTCAGTGCCTGGGGCGAGGCAAGTAATTTGCACCTCCCTGACCCATGGACTTACCTATTTCAGCTAGCTCCAATCTGGTCACATGATCCACTGTGTAAGACAGCAGTGGCTGTAGGGAAGGGGAGAGTGTGCTTGATAATGACTGGTAAAGCCTGGAGTGGTGACATTATGCATATGTTCCTATGTCCCATCTGTTGCTGGTGCTCCCTCCACTCCACACTTGAGACAGCGCCCCTCTAAATTTTGCACCCGGGGCGGTGGCCCCCCTGGCACTCCCCACGCTACGCCACTGCTTCCCACCCTGTCACATAACCATAACTATAGTAATAATAACGAGACCATACCTGAGTTTGGAGTATAACTGGCCATAACAGCCTTTTTATTAATACCAAAATAATTCATTAATTCTATTATTTCCAAATAAACATTTTAACGGCAACTTTTGTAACACATACAGCCTGTTGGTTTTTGACAGCACCCCGAACCTCAAAACATTACCACCACTACACTGCTGGACCATTTTACCATACCAGGCCTCCAGCCGTATCACAGCTCGGAGACAACCCCTTTTTTCCCGCAGTGCCACCATACCCATATTCCAGTGGACACCGTTCCACTGGAAAACCCCAGAGGGGTCCATACCACATATGAACCCCCCACACTTCCATGAGATCTGTTATCTTCCACCATCAAAGACCAAGGACACCGCCGTTCCACTGCTGTTATGACAACCTGCATCCATAATCCTGAAAAAAAAAGAAAAGAAGCAAAGCAAACCACACAACAATACAAACATAGGGAGGGTGGGTGGGAAAACTGCCTTTGTTCTATCTTTCTTCCCGACTGTGACCTCCCGACCCCGCCTCCTCCTCTTATATTGCTCCTTCCCTCCAGTCTCATTTCTCCAGCCTGCCCCTCCGACCACCTCCTGTGCAGGCTCCCTTGCACACGGTCATGCCCAGGCCCTCCATTACTTTCTCTCCTGTCATTCTCACTCCAGGCCTCACTTTCTCTATAATGAGTATACTAAAGCCCTGTACACACGATCGGTTTGTCTGATGAAAACATCAGTGAAAAAAATTGAACATGTTTTAAAATGTTCCTATGGATAAAAAAAACGATTGTCTGTGTGGAAGTCTATCGGTCAAACATCAATGTAGGCAAGACTGATGAAAGTCAGCTTCATCGGATATCCGACGAAAAAATCCATCCAATTAGATTCCATCAAATATCCGATCGTGTGTACAGGGCTTAAGAATAATGCCCATATGTACAAAAAGAAATAGCTATGAACCCGGAGTCTAGCTCCGATCCCCTACAAAAGTGGACTATAGCCGCCAAGCATGGAAGACAAGATCAAAACAAGAGATAAAATATCATCTTTATTGTACATTGTTAAAAATAATAATAAAAAAAAAACAATTTTTGGACCCCTATACATATAGGGACAATAGTGCCTTTAAATTGGCTATAGATTGCTCCATAAAGTAGGTACAATCACATATACCGACAGAGGTGGAGACAGTCCAGTATAGTCCAGTATAGATGATAATCAGTATGATCAAATGCTTGTAAGGTCAACACGCTTCATCCGATATTTGGATTCTTCAGGAGGCAAAGGTGGAACAAGCAAGCTATATAAAACAACACAGATATAATATAATATATGAAGTTACAACATATTTTTACAATGCCAAGCTGCTGCGAACAAAGCAAACAGAATATTGGCATTAAAAAGGGGATCAACTCCAGAGATAAAACAATATTTCTCCCACTCTACAAGACTCTGGTCCGGCCGCACCTAAAGTGTGCTGTGCAGTTCTGGGCACCAGTCCTTAGGAAGGATGTACTGGAAATGGAGAGAGTACAAAGAAGGACAACAAACCTAATAAAGGAACTGGAGGATATTAGTAAGAAGGGATATGATTTCTATGTACAAATACCGTGCTATGAGTAAACACTAAAGTCAGTGTGAAACGCGTCAGCTGTCCTAGGTTCCGTTGCTGTGACTTGTAGTGCCTGTTTCCAGGTGTTTACATTAAATGTACGTTGGATTGGAGTGCGGCTGTTATGATTATCATTTTTTCTTAATGTACAAATACCGTACTGGTAACCCCACAATAGGGATAAAACTTTTCTCTGAAAGGGAATTTAATAAGACACGTGGCCAATCACTAAAATTAGAAGAAAAGCGATTTAACCCTAAACTGCATAGAGGGTTCTTTACTGTAAGAGCGGTAAGGATGTGGATTTCCCTTCCACAGGCGGTGGTCTTAGCCGGGAGCATCAAACAACTATTAGATAAGCACCTGAACGACCACAACATACAGGGATATACAAGGTAATACTGACATAATCACACACATAGGTTGGACTTGATGGACTTGTGTCTTTTTCAACCTCACCTACTATGTAACCATGTGTGTCACTAGTACTTAGTGTACTCCAATAAGGAGGCCAGAGGTATACCAGACCCTCACAGGACATGTACTCCTCTTCTTGTCCCCTATTCCAACTTTTGTCTCTAAAAGCAGTTGTTAAATGATAAATCTTGGCATACTTCAACAGCTGCATAGCGTAGTTCCAAAAATATGCAAAGCCACAAGTTGCTTTGGCAGGATCAAAGACCAGGTTGGTATCGCTGACAAGCTTGACTTTGTTATGATGAAAGTAAAACAGTATTTACCTTTCTTGTTCTCTTGTAAAAGGTCTGTTGATGTCTACATGGTGAAAAAAAGTGAATAGTCGAGCCTAATACTAGTCTCCAAAAAACAAGGACATGGACTATTTCAGTAACAATTGGACAAAATATACATAAAAAAAATGAAATTTTTATTTAAACAAAAGAATAAAAGCAGGATATCCAAATACAGATAGGAACATGGGGCCAGATTCACAGAGCCATTACGCCTGTCTAACTGGTGTTAGACTGGAGTAATTTAAAATTACGCGCGTTTTCTAGCTAGTCGGAAGCCTCAAACCATGAATAGACGGCTGCGGGCTTCAATTAGACTGGATTACGTGTTCGTACGCCTTCGGATCTACGCTGCAATAAAATTGCGGCCACTGGGTGGACTTCCCCTCGTTTTCCGCGTCGGGGTATGCTAATGAGCTTTTGCCGGCGATCCCAGAAATTACGATCTTCATTCGCAATCTCTTACGGCACCTTTAGTCATCTTTTTTTTGCGTAACACTATACCAGCTTTTTGCTGGTCTAATATTAGACAGCCCATGTTAAGTATGGCCGTCGTTCCCGTGTCGAATTTCTACGTTTTCCGACGTCTTTTATTATTTTTAACGTAAGTCGTCCGGGAATAGAAATGTTCGTAAACGACGCTACTCAAACAACGAATGACGTAACGACGTGATTTCGCGCAATGCACGGCGGGAAATTTCTGAACGGAGCATGCGCAGTTCGATCAGCCGCGGGGACGCGCTTAATTTAAATGCTTCACGCCCCCCAATCGCGTATTTCAATTACGCGGCGAGAAATAGACTAGCGTAGCGTACGGGCAAAAATCTACCAGGATTCGGTGTAGAGCCTGGTGAAATACGGCAGCGTAGAGTATTTCGATTACGCAGCGCAATATTAAGTGTATCTGAATCTGGCCCATGATTTGTAATGTTCATACCAAAGCAATATTTATAATACAAACTGTCAATACATGTCTATCACTAGTACTTAGTGCACTACAATAAGGAGATAAGAGGTATAGTAGGTGCTCACAGGACATGTACTCTGCTATGTTGCACAGGATTTTACCACTTCATCAGGAGTATAATATCCAAAGACCAACACACAGAGCCAGGGCCGAGGCACCGCCGACATTCACCTACGGCAGATATGGGGGACGTATACACTGGATGCCTGTCACGGGGGGGGGGGGGGCCTGAATATTGGATCGTCAGATTTCCTGTGGTCCCAGCTCAAGCTTGGTGAGCTGTTCACAGTCTCTTTGCATGTCCCTGGATCATTTAGGGGCTAGTGGAACTTCCCCCCGGTCTTTATGATTTTACCAGGTGAAATAAGAGGATTTACCCATCCAACTCTATACGTCCCCCATATCCGCCGTAGGGGAATGCCGGTGATGCCTTGGCCCTGGCTCCGTGTGTTGGTCTTTGGATATTATCCTCCTGATGAAGCCGGTAAAATACAGTGGTAAACGTAGCGGAGTACATGTCCTGTGAGGACCTACCATACCTCTTATCTCCTTATTGGAGTGCATTAAGTACTAGTGATAGACATGTATTGACAGTTTGTATTATAAATATTGCTTTGGTATGAACATTACAAATCATGTTCCTATCTGTATTTGGATATCATGCTTTTATTCTTTTGTTTAAATAAAAAATTCATTTTATTTAATGTATAATTTGTCCAATTGGAACTGAAATAGTCCATGTCCTTGTTTTTTGGAGACTAGTATGGGACTCGACTATTCACTATTTTTCACCATGTAGACATCAACAGACCTTTTACAAGAGAATAAGAAAGGTACCGGTAAATAGTGTTTTACTTTCATCATAACAAAGTCAAGCTTGTCAGCGAAGCCAACCTGGTATTTGATCCTGCCAAAGCAACTTGTGGCTTTGCATATTTTTGGAACTACGATATGCAGCTGTTGAAGTATGCCAAGATTTATCATTGAACAACTGCTTTTAGAGACAATAGTTGGAATAAGGGACAAGAATATACACATAGCACATAGCTTGATTATTTTGGCATTTTTATTATTGATTTTTAGTTGGGTGGCCTAAAGGAGGAAGGAGCCCACAGGCTGATAACAACTTGAAAAATGAATGCTATTACTAAAATACTATGATGACAGGTGCACTTTAATTCCAATTCTAGCAGCAGGAGGATGTGCACATAGACCCATATCTTCCATCAGTGGCGGAACTACCAGCGTCGCAAAGGTCGACACTTGCGTCACATTGGGGGGGGGGGCCCAAGATGGCAGCAAGGGGGCCCACTGAAGAACATGTGAAAGGGTGATACTGTGGGCTCAGGCTCCGGCAAAGTGAGCCCTTGATCCCGGGATCAGTAGGAAGGGTCCTGGGTCTGGAGGGAAGGGCCCCAGGACCAAAGGAAAGGAACATGTGAAAGGATTCCACTGTGGGCCCATAATCAATTGCCCCAAAAAGGGAGCCCTTGATCCCGGGATCAGTAGGAAGGGTCCCAGGGCCAATGAAAAGGGCCCAGGGATTAATAGAGGGGGTGAGGGGGGGGGGCCTTCATAGTTTCTTGTGCTGGAGCCCTGAGGGTTCTAGTTATACCTCTGGCTCCCATCATTCTCAAATATAAAAGAATGAGAAACAGTAAGTTGGTAATGTTGCCTAAAGAGAATTTTCAGAATTTTGGAATAATTTTACCGAAAATCAGATTGGTTACTGAAGGCAACATCACTATAATTCCTTCCTCCAATTTTTCTGCATTAGGTCTTTTATAATTTGCCTTTTATCTTATTTTTTTCAATGCAAGCACAAAATGCCATATTTTATAGGACAGCAAGAAATATACAAAGTGTAAGCAGCCAATCAAAATTCATCTTGCTGTCATAGGATTACAATAAACTGACATCTGATTGGTTACTTTGAGTGACTACACTTATCACTTATGACAGAAGTTTACCTATATGCACTATGCTTGGCGGTGAGGAAGCAATTAGTTGCCAATGCCAAAAGCCATCCAGTAAGACAGAATTTAAAGAATTGGACTGACAGAACATAAAGAATTGGACTGATGCAATTTTTGGCTTTTTTCTTTTTTGAGTGTTCAATCAAACAGCAGTTGCAATCAAGGCAGACTGAAGTGACCACTAAAGTGGTATCGGCTCGCCTTAAGAGCTATTGCTGCTTTTTGAATCAGGCCCGATATTTTATATGGTAAGAGGGGAATACTTTATAGTGAAAATAGATTTATTTTTGTAATGTGAATGGTTTTACAGCTCGTCGCATTTCATATTAATTGATGTAGTTTTATATAAGTCATTATGCAGTCTTTTACTGGTTTCTTCCTGTGACATTATGTACTTGTTTGCACTTTTTGTCAGCAATAAAAGTTGATAAAAAAAGTTCCTCTTTGTTCTTTTTCTTGATTTTGAGTGGCAAATTGCTTAGGAATGTTGAGTACCAAGAGGCAGCAAGAAGCTAAAGAGAGCAATCATAGAATGCATGTAACGTAGCCACTTAAGGTTCCACAAACTGGGCTGGGCCCAATCTGCAACTCAATTCTGCTGAATGGGACCCATACTGTTAATTGATCTTGTACTTATAGAGCCCTATGTTGATTGTAGGTCATCAAAAGCCTTAATATGCACAGGAACAAAATGTGTAAGCGAGGGAGTCCTACAAGCTGTACTGTGGGCAGTGTTGCTCATCTTACTTTAAAAAAGTAATTAGTTACAGTTACAAATTACTTCTCCGAAAAAGTAATTGCGTTAGTGACTCAGTTACTACATTGAAAAAGTAATTAGTTACTCAGCAAAGTAACTGAGTTTTTTTTTTTAATATTCTACAATGCTTTGTTGAGAAGCAGGTGACAGGTGCTTGCCAGTGAGCAGTGAGTTAATACTCCAAGACAAAAGAATGCAGATCCTTGAGAGAAGAAAACCGGAAACAAATGGTGATCTTGTGTATCGTGTATATCCATGTATGTGCAGCTAATATCTTTGTTGTCTAGAAATCACTGACCAAAAATAACCTGCATCCATCCCACCATGTATGTGCTGTGTTGTATAGGGAAGCTAATATCTTTGTTGTGCGCACACTGATCAGAGGCGAAGAGATGAACCCCGTCGTATCTTTTTTTTTTACTGACCAAAACTTTTGCATAACCTGCTGTAATACAATCATTGGTCTGTATAGCCTTTATGTGTTTTTTCATTTCCAAATGAAGTAGTGCACTTACCATGTCGTTTGTTGTTACCCCACCTATGTGGAGTAACTAGGTCCCGTCGGATGCCGTCGTGTGTCGCTGTGTATGGCGTTGGGTCACTGTGTTGTATAGGGAACGTTTGTTTCAACTACGCTTCTGTGGAACACTGGGCTTTTTCCCCGGCCGGCGCATTTGTTCGACGCGGGGGCGCGCTTAATTTAAATACGGCCATTGCGCGGGTTTGTGTTACGACGCCAACGCAAACCCCGGATCATTGATACGCAGCGGCGGCGTAGGTTGCGCACGAAAATATATGAGAATCTGGCCCAGTGTGTGTGTGATCGATGTGAGTTGTTCCCCGGTGATAGGTCAGTGTGAGGCGGATGGGGCTCATTGTATCCAGGGCTCCTTGCGATTGGGAGTTTTCAGACCGCTGTGACAGGACATCACAGCGGTCACATGATTCTAAAGCCGAGTTCCACCCATATTTATGTTCACAGCGCCGGCAGAAGCAATTATTTTGCTGTCATCTAGTGGGGGTAGATGTAATTGCAGTAATGCCGCCCAAGTAATGGGAACTGCGTTACTGTGAGGGGAAGAGTAAACAGGTAGATTACTCGTTACCCTCAAAAGGGGCTGCGTTAGGTAACTGCGTTTATTGTAACTCCGTTACTTACAACACTGACTGTGGGCCACTGGAACAAAGAAAACAGGAATATATAGTAAAGAGTCACCCAATACAGCCATGACACATCAGTTCATTTCATTGTATGGATATAGACAACATCAATCATTTAACGTAACAGAGTTTGATGCAACAAAAAAAACTGAAAGGTTCAAAACCATAATTTGGGACTATTTGCAATATAAGAAAAGAAAAACATTGTGGAATGTAAAGAAAATATATATATATATATATATATATGTAGCGCCCCCTTGCTTCCAAAAAGGGTGTTACGCTAAAGTTAGCAGGGTGAGAGACTTACTTGCTCTCACCCAGTTTGATTTTTTTAGGTTCTGCGGCTGTCAGCTCTGAATTGACCTGTGGGTCTCATCTCTGAATGAATGAATGAATGAATGAATGAATGAATGAATGAAAAACTTATATAGCGCGGCACATGCGAACTAAATCGCCTCTGGGCGCTTGTTGTTTCTGTGTCTCTTGACATCAAAAGAGCAGAGTTTTAATCTGTCTTCTGAAGGTCAGGGCGGCAGGTGGCACCAGAGGGGTTCAGGCAGAACCTGCTGGGGAGAGGTATATCTGTGGCAGACACCATTTTTCAGGGTTCCAGGTGCGCACATCACGGGCCCCACCACTATGGCCTACCTGGCTGGGGCCCGTGCCACGGGGAGTTCCTGACTCATGGCTCAGAGACACTGAAGTGACTGAGGAACCTCAGTCGGAAGATTTCACACCACCACCCACAAGCTTCCCCACAAGCATCTCCTCTCCACTCAGCAGCAAAGTGAGTTAGTGAGGCCTTGGACTAGCAGCAGGAGCTCCACACGGCGCACGTTCCTAGAGTAGGAGCGTGTGTGCTATAGCTCCAGGCAGGTTTAGGAGGTAGTCAGGCAGATAGGCTAGACGGGGTCTATTTCAGCCCTGCTCAGCCCAGCTACAGCTCCACCATCAGCCTCTGCACGGACCGACCTGAACCCGGCCAGCTTTTTCTCCTGTCTCCCCCAGCACTCCTCCTCCCCTCCTGAAGGTGAGTCCCCCCGGGACTGAGGGCGGCCGTCCTTTTCAGGACAAGCCGCGGCATCGGATCCCGGGAGACAGGCGTTAAGACCTGTAATCATCTCCCCCTTTACAGGCTCGAGGCACCCCTTCCACATCCCCTCGCCCCCCACCCACCGCCGTCGATTCCAGGCCGTTTTTTTTCGATGCTCCGCGCCAACCTTGCTAGGTCCGCGGCAGCCGCGGCTTAGGAAAGGCCGCGGCTTCATCCGCGGCCTAGCGGCGCATCACATCCAGGCCCAGCATCTGCCCAGTACACCCCCCCTCACCCCTGGAGGACCCCATCCACCCCTAAATAGCCACCTCTGCTGCCAATCCTCCCCACAGATAGCCCCCCGGCCTGGGTTTTTGTGCCAGGCCGGCGGCTGTCTTAGTACACCCCCCCCTAGCAATCAGAGACATCTCCTACCCCAAGTCCCCCTAACCATAATAGTATTTGATCCAGGGTCGGACCGATCGCCTTTCAGGGATCAGGAAGGAATTTTTTTCCCTGCCCCAGCATATTGGCGTAGCTTGGCCAGGGTTTTTTTGCCTTCCTCTGGACCAAAGCCAGGAGAGAGGATTCAGTTGAATCCCCCCTCCATCACCATCCAACACCCGCCGCCCCCCCCCCCCCCCCCTGATGACGGGCATCATGGCGAGGCTGCGGTATTCAGCAGAAACCATTTGGGGTCTGAGGCGATTTTCCGCAGTGCTACCAGCCGTCACCAAAAAGGCCCTAAGATCTGAGAAAATTTTGAGAATTGATCAACGATCGACTATCAAAAAATCTAGTCATCCATCCCAACCGAAGCACATATCCTGTGCTTTGATCAATACAAGATCGGCAGTAAAACACCGATTAGAAATCCATGATTTTATACTACAATACGATTTAGACTGCCTCTTCATTACAGAGAGCTGGCTTACAGCCGACTGTAACACCATTCTAGGAGAACTGGTGCCAGAAAACTACCGTATTATAACGGAAAACAGAATAGGGCAAAGAGGAGGGGGCCTGGCGGTGATTTACAAGACTCAGCTTGCAATCACCAAACCAATCCTTCAAAATCCTCTTCCATTCATGGAAACCCTTACGCTACAACTGCAAACAATTTCAAAGGAGACCATCCACATTCTGCTCTGCTATAGGCCACCTGGCCCAAAATCGCAGCTGCTACCATCATGGACGGATTTCTTCTCCACTTATACCCTCAACAGCAAACATTTTTTGCTGCTCGGGGATTTCAACCTTTGGGCCAATTCCGCACAAGACCCCATTGCCGATGCCTGTATTAACCACCTGGTAGATTTAGGGTCACAGCAATTAGTATGTGGGCCCACACATGCTTCAGGTCACACACTTGATCTTATTTTCAGACAAGCTCTGGAAATAAAAATTTGGGAAAATGAAAAGTTGCCATGGACAGACCACCATGCAATTAAATTCATTATATCCACAATTCCCCCAGCAACAAAAACATCAAATCCAGTGACAACTCACTGGACTAAATGTCAGAAGAAGCTCCATTCGGAACTCTTCAAAACTACGTTAAGGGAAAAAATAGAAACAATTCAGCCGCATCAAACAGCTGTTGAAACGCTGGATGCCATAAATTCGGCCATGCTACAGTCAGCCGACTTGGTAGCGCCGAAACGAAAGACCCACATCCGGAAAAATAACCGCAGCTGGTTTAACAACCAGCTGTCGTTACTGAAGCAAGAACGCAGAAGGGCAGAATCTGCCTGGAAAAGATGTTCTTCAGAGCTAAACCTATCCATCTACAAGGCGGCGACAAGAAAATACCACAAAGAAATTTTCCAAGCCAAGAAAAATTATTTTTCGGAAGCTATCAACAGTGCCATAAACCGCCCCGCGAACTCTTCAAGATGGTCACTCAGACCATGAAACCAGGATGTATTGAAGCCCCCAATACAGACACACAAGAATTTTGCAATGAACTATCGGATTGCTTCATTAATAAAATTGAGGCAATCCGTGAAAGCATTCAGCAGAACAATACCCCCCGCAGCCCCCCTGCAGCCTCTCACACTACACCCATAGTAATTCCCCTATATCAGGTAAGTTCACCCTGGAACCCATCTCCATCGAGGCCACTAAGAATATCATTGGGGCTTTGCGAAATGGCACAGCACCGAATGACATTATCCCCACAAAACTGCTGAAGGAGTGCGCCTACATCCTGGCTCCTCCCATCACACAGCTTATCAACCAGTCTTTCTTGGAGGGCATAGTGCCCTCACAGTTGAAAGAGGGTATAATCCAGCCCATCCTGAAGAAACCCTCCCTGGACCCCAAGGACCCACTCCACCGCCGTCCCATAACAAGCCTCAATGTACTCTCTAAGATAATGGAAAAAGTAGTGGTACAACAGCTGCTACAGCATCTAGATACCTACAAGCTACTTGACCCATTGCAATCAGGCTTCCGTCCCGGACATGGGACGGAAACAGCATTGCTGAAAGTATGGGACGATGTTCTCAAGGCCGCAGACGAAGGAGAATCTTGTCTCCTGGTTCTGTTGGACCTAAGTGCAGCTTTCGACACTGTAGACCATAATCTGTTACTGACTCGGCTTGCTGAAGTAGCCAGAGTCGCAGAAAGCGATTTATCTTGGTTCTCCTCTTTTTTGGAAAACCGATCGCAAACAGTGAAGTTAGGCCCTTTATGTCTGAAAAACGCACAATAACATGCGGAGTCCCTCAAGGATCGCCTCTGTCACCAGTGCTGTTTAACATTTATCTCCGTCCTCTTTTTGAGATTATCAGCAGCCAAAAACTGCTCTATCACTCATACGCAGACGACACGCAACTTTATTTCCGCATTTGCAACAGACAGGATCACCACCTCAATCTAGAGACATGCCTCTCTTTGATAGAAGACTGGATGACAAAGAGTTATCTTAAACTCAACGGAGCGAAAACAGAACTTCTTCTGTTTCACGCCAAGCACAGGAATCAACTTTCAACAGTGTGGACCCCCCCGCCTATTTTGGGCAAAACCATCACCCCTAGCGCCAAAGTCAAAAGCCTAGGGTCATTTTTGACTCCTTTATGACAATGGACGCACAAATAGGATCAGTAGTCAGCGGATCTCACCATCTACTGCGCCTACTACGTAGACTCACTCCGTTCATCCCCAAAGAAGATTTAGCGGTCGTGGTGGGAGCTATTGTAAACTCCAGGCTGGATTATGCAAATGCCCTTTACCTCGGCCTCCCCAAGTACCAAATCGCTCGTCTGCAAGTCGTTCAGAATACGGCCGCCAGACTTGTGACTGGGAAAAAACCCTGGGAATCTATCTCACCTTCACTGAGAGCCCTTCATTGGCTGCCAGTTAAAGACAGAATTGCTTTCAAAGCTCTATGTCTTACGCATAGATGTGTCCATGGGAATGCCCCCCAATATCTATGCGAAATAATAAAAGCTCATAACCCCAATCGCGTTTTGCGATCCACGAATCAGAACCTGCTCCAGGTTCCGAAAGCCAACTTCAAGTCCAAAGGAGAAAGAAGATTCGCGATCCAAGGTCCCAGACTATGGAACGCTTTACCAACCAGCATTCGGTTGGAGGAGAACCACCTAGCATTTAGGAAAAAGGTCAAGACTTTTCTCTTTTGATATCAAAGGAGACAGGAACAACAAGCGCCCAGAGGCGATTCAGTTCGCATGTGCCGCGCTATACAAGTTTTCATTCATTCATTCATTCATTCATTCATTCAGTGACTCACTGGGGTTCCGCTTCTCAAGAGGACAGGATTGAGAGGATATGCTCTATTGCTCCTAAGTACCGGACCTGTGGCAGAGGCCTCTACTAATCTTCTAGAGCCAAGTCGGTGGCAGCGACTTGTTCCTTCTCAGCTTTCTCAGTGACACTCTGGCTGTGTGAGAGGCCTGTCCAGGTGCACTGCACCCACTCCGGCTGGAGTGGCGACGTGATTGACTCAACTATAGAAGGCAGGACTGCTTTCTTCATCCAAGCCTGACTCTGCGAATTTACTCTATTTTCATCAACCTTTTTTTCTATCTATCTCAAGTTGATGTGTTGGTCGTGTTGGACCAGAAAAATAAAGCATTCAGAAAACTTCATCTACAGGTTGGACATTCGTTACTGTTCTGCTCACTACATCCACCCCTAGACAACACACAGAGGTAACTTAATTCGCCGATCCCAATCTAACCAGTGGCTCCTGAATGGGTTAGTGCTACATATACATCTATGATATCTATGAAGTCCTTTAACCACTTAAGCCCTGGACCATTTTGTAGCTAAAGGACCTTGCCGCTTTTTGCGATTCGGCACTGCGTTGCTTTAACTGACAATTGCGCGGTCGTGCGACGTGGCTCCCAAAAAAATTTTTTATTTTTTTTTTCCCACAAATAGAGCTTTCTTTTGGTGGTTATTGATCACCTCTGCGGTTTTTATTTTTTGTGCAATAAACAAAAATAGAGCGACAATGTAAAAAAAAAATGCAATATTTTTTACTTTTTGCTATAATAAATATCCCCCAAAAATATATATAAAAAAATGATTTTCCTCAGTTTAGGCCGATGCGTATTCTTCTACATATTCTTGGAAAAAAGCGTTTTCTGATTGGTTTGCGCAAAAGTTATAGCGTCTATAAAATAGGGGATAGTTTTATGGCATTTTTATTAATATATATTTTTTTTTACTAGTTATGGCGGCGATCAGTGATTTTTATCGTGAGTGTGACATTATGGCGGACTAATCGGACACTTTTGACACTATTTTGGGGCCATTGTAATTTTTACAGCGAAAAGTGCTATAAAATGCACTGATTACTGTAAAAATTACACTGTCAGTGAAGGGGTTAACCTGTAGGGGGCGCTGAAGGGGTTAAGTGTTTCCTAGGGAGGGATTACTACTGTGTGGGGGCGTGGCTTGGCATGTGACGTCACTGATTGTCGTTCCCTATGACAGGGAACAGACGATCAGTGGCAGTCACACTAGGAAGAAAAACAGGAAAATAGGAAAACACTCCTTACACTTGTGGTGATAGGGAAGAATCACCCCCTTACAGAGAGCTAAAAAGATCAATGGTGTCACTGGGAACTTATCTGAGAGGCATAAATTGCTCATTGCTCAAGAAATCCCAAGCAACCCGTGGAGGAACCTTAGGGTTCCATTGGAACCCTGGTTGAGAATCACCGATCTAGGTGAATGGACTGTAAAATAGAATTTAGCCTGATGTTTCAAATCAAGGTAATTGTGAGGTGCCCTATGATGATATTCTGCTAAGCCCCTGCGAATATAGGCCCAGATTCACAGAGCCCTTACTCCGGTCTATCTCGCGTTAGACCGGAGTACTTTCAAATTACGCACGTCGTTTCATTAGTTTGAATCCTCAAACCATGAAACGACGGCTGCGGGCTTCAATCCGAATGGCTTACGTGTTCGTACGCCTTCGGATCTACGCTGCAATAATTTTGCGGCCGCTGGGTGGAGTTCCCGTCGTTTTCCGCGTCAGGGTATGCAAATGAGCTTTTTCCGACGATCCACGAAGTTACGAGTGTCATTCGCAATCTCTTACGTCATCTGTAGTCATCTTTTTGCCGCGTAAAGTTATACCAGCTTTTAGCTGGTCTAATATTAGACAGCCCATGTTAAGTATGGCCGTCGTTCCCGCGTCAAATTTCAACGTTTGTTTTTATTTCTTTACGTAAAACGTCCAGGAATAGAAATGTACGTAAACGACGCTACTCAAACAACAAATGACGTATCGACGTTAGTTCGCGCAATGCACGGCGGGAAATTTCTGAACGGAGCATGCGCTGTTCGATCGCCGCGGGGACGCGCCTCATTTAAATGCTTCACGCCCCCTAATCGCGTATTTCGATTCCGCCACAAGAAATACACTACGCCGCCGTACGTTACGGGCCAAAATCTACATGAATTTGTCGTAGAGCCAGGTAAAATACGTCGGCGTAGTGTATCTCTTTTTTTTTTTTTTTAAAGTGTATTTTTTGTGCGTGAACTCGAGAGAGAGGAGCCGGACTGCAGGAGTTGGGAGTAGGCAGACCCTCCCCCCGGAGGCAATCGCCATCCTTCTCCATGCCCCTGGTGGCAATGGCGGGTGTGAAGGGGGCCTCCCACTCACCCCGCCCTACCTGCTCCTCTTGGGAGCCCAACTGGGGCCCAACGGGACCCCAATGGGGCAGAGGGACTCCCCCTATGAGGGAGTGAGGGGGCCTAGCCCACCCAGCCAGCCCCGTAGGTCCTTCGCCTCTCTTTATTTTAAGAGACCGCATGGCCAAAGTGCATGTGTTTTAAACCAATTTCGTGTGCGTGCAAGTGTGGTGGTTTTTGTGGGGGGGGGGTGGGCGTACTAAGCACAGGCGTACCTTGCATAGCACACCCACCGGGAGCCGGGCTGAGACCACCAAACTCAATTCACATGTAGCCGAGACCGGGATCCGAACCCTTGGCTGCAGAGGTGAATGGCTTGTCAGCGCAGTGCCAATCACGTTGAGCCACCACAGCTCCCGGCATAGTGTATCTCTGATACTCTGCGCCAATGTAATTGTATCTGAATCTGGCCCATAGAGCCTATTCATTTACTGGACTTTATTTGCCCCAGGAATCTGTGAGCAGCCTAATACACCTAATATCTGATTGTGACACTGTTGTGCGCAGGACTTCTGATGCTAAAAAAGCAGATATGATGCAGTATAATGTCACGTTCACACACTGCCATGCAACTAGTATGTTAAAGAGGAGTTCCACCCAAAAAAACAAGTTTGGTTTAATTCACTCCTTACCCCCTTACATGCCACATTTGGCATGTAATTTTTTGGGGGGGGAGTGGGGGCTTCAGTAGGAGTGGGACTTCCTGTCCCACTTCCTGCTTCCGCTGTGGGGCTGGTTAGGCGATTAAGCCTTAGTCGCCTACACCAGCCCCTCCCTGTAGGCGATCACATGGGACACTGACAGGTCCCATGCGATCGCTTCTCCAATCAGCGCGAGCGCAGTGCGGCTCGCGCATGCGCAGTGGGTGCCCGACCGTGAAGCCGAAGGCTGTCACGGCTGGGTGCCCACAGTCGGGATGGAGACGCCGGCTGGGGAGGGGGGGAGAGGAGCGGAGCCCCAGTCGGCTCGTCGCTGGAACGCAGGAGCAGGTAAGTGAGTGTTTATTAAAAGCCAGCAGCTACACTTTTTGTAGCGGCTGACTTTTAATAAACACAATTTTGGGCTAGAACACCCCTTTAAGCTATATGTCCTATTAATTTTGTCTGACCCTAGACTAGACTGAGGACCACATCTCAACTGCTTATCTTGAGGCTAGCCTATGATGATCTTGAATGAACTAAATCTGCATAAAAAAAAGCAAAGCTCTGTGTGACAGACTGCCTAGCACCTGCAGTAGGGTGTGCATCCCAAAGCTCAAACACACACTACCGATCACTCACGAACTTCATGCATAAAGGAGCCAGTAAATTACATACTTATCGGCCCCTTCCCCTACTCATTCTAAAACATCCCAACAGCAACATCCGGCGGGAGAGTAGAGGAGGGAAGCCAGAAGGGCTGTAGGGAGAAGGGGAGGAGCTAGGGCAGTAGGGGGGGGGGGTTTGTGCTGCACAGGCTGATTAGGGTGTGCCTGGGAACACCTAGCACACCCTGTGTGCACGCCTATGGCTAAAATATAGCTTCCTCCAATCTGGAACCATGAACCAGGTATTATAGCTAAGAATTGCACCCAAGAACTAGACAACACTAGCTTAGGTGCAAACTGTGAAGGGACTTCTCCAACTTAGTCACCATCATAGACGTGCGCAGCCTATTGCATTAGGGTGTGCACCTCAAACATTGGTTATGGAGCAAGGGGGATCCAGGCAGCAGAAAGAAGATGAACAGGGACAGAAGGGGTGGCGGCGGTGGCATATATTGGTACCGATCCCCCTGTATTTTGCTCCTGTAGCAGCTGAATGTTGGGGAGAGGGAGAGGAGGAGAAGCCTACTTTCAGCTGCTGCAGGAGGAAATTACAGATCGGTTCCACTATATCCCAGCCCTGCTGCCCTTCTTGTCCAGATTTTGGGGGTCGGCAAGGAAGGATCGCGGTTTAACTGTCACCTGTCCACGATCAGCAGGTAGATCACGATTGACGGGTTGCCAACCCCAGGATTAGGGTGCGCCCAGGCATACCTGGCACATCCCTTGCGTATGACTATGGTCACCATATTTCCTCTGACCATCAACCTGTACAAGAACAATATTACACCTTTCCATCAACTCCAGAAGGGAAGCTTTATTGTCCTTTTTCAGAGAATTAATCCAAGCCTTGCTCTCAGCGTTCATCACATTGTTGTCCATGTAGAGAGAAAAATTACCGCTCAGTAGTCTTCAAGGAACCTCCTCACTAAAACCAAACCAATGGGTGCTGGCAATGCAACGGTGATGCAAAAATACGAAGAGAACTTGGACAGCCGCACTCCAAAAATGTTCTTTTAATTCAAATCGATCACAAAAATAAACATGCCACAGCAAAAAAATTGGAACAAAAGCTAACGTTTCGCACTGTAGCTTCAGTGCTTAGTCATAGCTAGTACTAGTTTTTTGCAGTGGCATGTTTATTTTTGTGATCAATTTTAATTAAAAGAACATTTTTGGAGTGTACATTGTTGTCCATCATTAGAGAATGATC
The DNA here is from genome assembly GCA_029574335.1 of Rana kukunoris. Classification (NCBI taxonomy): domain Eukaryota; kingdom Metazoa; phylum Chordata; class Amphibia; order Anura; family Ranidae; genus Rana; species Rana kukunoris. The sequence continues at coordinate 15,422,280 of CM056051.1, read as the reverse complement.
TGCTCTCTCCATGGGATCAGAGGCTGAACTGAGCTCTTTACCATTCTCCCACTGAGGCGGCGTACACACGGCCGAGGTTCTTGCTGAAAACCAGCGAGAACCTCGCTGGAATGTGCATTCCAGCGAGGACCTCGGCCGTGTGTACGGTCTCGGCGAGCTTCCCGTCGGGAAGCCCGTCGAGCAGAAATAGAGAGCACGCTCTCTATTTCCTCGACGGCCCGCCTGGATGAATGGCTGGTTGCCATTCCCGACGGGCGGGTCGCCGATTTCGACGGCCGGCAGAGAACCTCGACGGGCGGAACGATGTGTTCTGCCCGTCGAGGATCTCTGCCGTGTGTACACGGCCTGAGAGAAGCAGACAAGATCCCCGGTCTCCTCCATGGGCCATAATCAGTGGTTAGAAGGCTAGCCCCCAGTCCCCAACAAATGCCCCTGTCCCAGTTGGGTTTGTCACACTTTGTAAAGCAGTTTGGACAGATATGATGTATACAAAGTGGATGGGTTAAACTACCAAATTAATAAAAAGGCTATTTTTTATTTTACAAGAGATCCATAGCGCATGTGATGAAGAAGTCCATACAACTGCAGCCTTTCATGCTTATACATGTTATTTTTATATTTCATTTTATTTATTCTATTCTATTTTACAAGTGATCCGCAGCGCAGTGTTTCTCAACTCCAGTCCTCAAAGCGCCCCAACAGGTCATTTTTTTCAGGCTGTTATTTTGCACAGGTGATTTGATCAGTTTCACTGCCTTATGGCCCATACACACGATCCGAATATCAGACGAAAACGATCGTCCGATGATGGATCGTACGATTTTCGGATCGTGTGTACACTACTTTCGAGAGCCGATCACGACCGTTCATCCGATATTTTTCGATCGGACATGCGTGAAAATTTTCCTCGTACGATGTCAGATCGTACGATTTTCGTTTAGTCAGTACAGCCGTCGTCCGACAATACAATACAAATACATTACAACACGTGACATCACTTCCGATCTTTTTTTTTTTCTGTCGTACGAGAATTTTCGTGAGTTTAACCACTTAAAGACCCCCGCACGCACATATACGGCCACAACATGGCTCGTACAGGCACAAGGGCGTAAATTTACGTCCCCGCCTGAGTGCGGTTCGGGGGTCCCATCGGGACCCCCTCCGCGGCGTGCGGGGGTCTCCCTACCTCTGGGAGCGATCCGGGATCTGCGGGCGGATGTCCGTGTTTTCCGCCCCCCCCGCGATCGCTCCCAGCCAATGGGAGCGCGCTCCCAGCCTGTCACTTCCTCCTCCTGTGTTTACACAGGAAGGAGGAAATTATGTATTCTCTCATCGCAGCGCTGTTTCCCAGCGCTGCTGATGAGAGAAGACATGACAAGTAAGTGTGCACCAACACAACACTGACACACACTCACATAGGCATATTAACCCCTTGTGATCGCCCCCCCCACCCCCCTGTCACAGTGTCACTGAATGCAGTGATTTAATCACTGCATTTAGTGTCAGTGTGACATGCAGTGTAAAAAACAGTTAGTGTTAGGTTCAGGATAGCCCCCCCACCCCCCCTAATAAAGTTTTAACCCCCTGATCACCGCCCTAGTTAACCCTTTCACTCCCTATTGCCAGCGTCACTAAGCGATCATTTTTCTGATCGCTGTATTAGTGCCGTTGTTCCCGCTAGGTAGCTATTTTTTTTTATTGCGATTTTTTTTTTACTAAAGACATGTGGCTAAATAAATTTTGGCCTAAATGTTTGACTAAAATTTAGTTTATTTGATTTTTTTTTTAACAAAAAGTAAAAAATAGTGGTTTTTTTTTCAAAAATGTCGCTCTATTTTTGTATATAGCGCAAAAAATAAAAATCGCAGAGGTGATCAAATACCACCAAAAGAAAGCTCTATTTGTGGGAAGAAAAGGACGCAAATTTTGTTTGGGAGCCACGTCGCACGACCGCGCAATTGTCTGTTAAAGCGACGCAGTGCCGAATCGCAAAAACACCTTGGGTCATTTACCAGCGTATTGGTCCGGGTCTTAAGTGGTTAATAACCTATTTTACTTTACTTGCGATTATTAAGCGAAAAAAGTCGTACGATCCATCGGCCGATATTTGGATCGTGTGTATGGGCCATTAGTAATTACCACAGCCTTTTCATCTGAGGGAAATCCTGAAAACATGACCTGTTGGGGGCGCCTTGAGAACTGGAGTTGAGAAACACTGGCCTAGCATATGTGATGAGGGAGGCCATACAACAGCAGACTCCCATGTTATATTTATTATTTTTATATTTATTATAATTCTATTTTGCAAGAGATCCATAGCGTATGCGATGAAGGAGGTCATACAACAGCAGCCTTTTTATACTATATTTATTATTTTTTATATTTTTTTATTTTTATTTTTATATTTTACAAAAGATCCATATTGTATGTGATAAAGCAGTCCATACAACAGCAGCCTTTCATACTATATTTATTATTTTTAGATTTATATATTTTTTTCTATTTTACAAGAGATCCATAGTGTGTATGGTGAAGTAGACCATATAGTGGCAGCCTGTTATTTATATTATTTTTATAATTATTATTTTTTATTCTATTTTGCAAGAGATCTGTATTGTATGTGATAAAGGAGGCCATACAACAGCAGCCTTTCATACTATATTTATTATTTTTAGATATTTATTTTTTCTCAATTTTACAAGAGATCCATATAGTATGTGATGAAGAAGGCCAAACAGCAGCCTTTCATACTATATTTATTATTTATTATTTTTATATTTATACATTTTTTTCTATTTTACAAGAGATCCATAGGGTCAGATTCAGGTAGAGTTAGGCTGGAGTATCAGTGATACTCCAGCCTAACTCTCACTTTGAGCCGGCGTTTCTGTTTTCTGTAGTCAGAAAACAAGAAACGTCGGGTTGGAGTTACTATACGAGCGGCGTAATTGTATTTCGCCGTCGTATCGTAACTTCAATTTTAAAAATGGCGCGCGGGGCGTTCCCGCTGATTAGCGCCGAGAATATGTTAATCAGCGGGAATCGGAAATTCACGATCGTATACGGGCGCGACGCAGTGACTTTCCGACGTTTCCGTAAGAGATACGCGGCGCAAAGATAAAGCAGCCCCCTAGTGGAGTATCCTATGTTAAGTATGGCCGTCGTCATCGCGTCGCAAAAAAAAAAATTTGAGTCGTTTGCGTATTGACGTCATTGACGTTCCCTGAAAGAATTTGGAGCATGCGCACTGACAGTCGACGCATGCGCAGTACGTTCGCCGCCGGATCGCGCATAGTTAACATAATACACGCCCCCTACCCACCCAATTTGAATTCCGCGGCTCATTTTCGCTACGCCGCCGCAACTTTAGGAGCAAGTGCTTTGTGAATAACAGTACTTGCTCCTAAAGTAACGTAAACGAGAAACGTTACTCCAAATTAAAGAAGCGCCCATCTACCTGAATCTGGCCCATAGTGTGTATGTTGAAGTAGACCATACAGCGGCAGCCTCTTATTTATATTATTTTTATAATTATTATTTTTTATTCTATTTTACAAGGGATCCTTAGCAGGTACAAGTGATGGAGCCATACAATGGCAGCATTTCATGCTATAATTTATTGTTTTTTATTTATTATTATTTTTTCTTCTATTTTCAATTTTACACGAGATCTATAGCATATGTAATTAAGAAGTTATACCATGAATTCAATAAAACTTAAAGTGGATGTAACCCCCCCCCCCCCCCCCCAAAAAAAAAATTTTGATGTCACAATGTACAGTATAAGATTTCCTATCATCTGTGCCCAGTCTTGCCACACAGTTAATCCAGATCTGAGAAATCCTCTTTTATTGTTCAGTGAGATAAAACAGACTAAGGCCCCTTTCACATTGAGGAGTTTTTCAGGTGGTACATCGCTAAAAATAGCGCTGCTATACCACCTGAAAAACTCCTGCCAAGCAACCTCAATGTGAAAGCCTGAGGGCACTATACCGCCAGCGTGGCTCCCGCCGCAATTTGAAAGGGGCCTTACAGAGAAAAACCTTAATCTGTTCCGCCCCCTTGCTGTGAGTGACAGGTTATTTACATGTCTCATGCACTAGCCTGGAGACAGGCATTCTTTTTTAATTCCCACCCCCACTCCTTTTCTAAAGTCATGAGGTTACTTTTCTGGATTTCGACTGGAAGTTAGTGATCATAGCAGAATTTAGTGTAAGGAATACATAGGAAAAAAATGCATGTTGACAAGGGGAGTGTAAAGGTGGGCGGGGAGTCTACTGACATCACGACTCCACCCACAGAGCTCCAGACAACAGATCCACCCACAGAATCTGCAGTTTTTCAGTTCTTATAACAGACAGAGGGGAAACATATGACAAGTTAGGATACATGCAGGGCCGCCATCAGGGGGGAACAGGCAGTACACCTGTAAGGGGCTCAGAGGTCCCCAGGGGCCTGGATGGTAACCCCTTTTTTTTTATCCTTTCTAAACAATTGCCATAGTGCTGATCTATAAGGATGTAGCCAGGGCCGCCATCAGGAATTATGGGGCCCCTTACACAGCTTCAGGCATGAGGGGGGTATATATATATTTTTTTATTTTCAAAGGGCCCAGGGCCCCGGGTGGCAACCCCCCCTTTTTTTGTTGATAAAAATACATTTTTTATTTCTTTTTTCTTTTTATTAAAGGGCGCAGAGGTCCCCACGCCCCCGGATGGCAACCCCACTTTTTTTATAATATTTTTTTACTTTCTTTTTTTTTTAATTTTTATTAAAGGGCCCAGAGGTCCCCAGATGGCTACCCCCCCCCCCCTTTTTTTTTTTATATATATATATTCTATATTACAGGGCAACCCCCCCTTAATTCGTGGCACCCCCCGCTTCACAATTCACGTTCCCCCACAGCTTCTTAATTAGCCGCAGCACCCCTGCTTCTCAATTGGAGGCAGCAGCACCCCCGGTTCCCTGCTCCAAGGGGCCCATGCCTGAAGCTGCGTAAGGGGCCCCATAATTCCTGATTGGGGCCCTGGATACATGCAGGAGGCATGTATATCCTTATAGATCAGCACTATGGCAGTAGTTTAGAAAGGATGAGAGCGGGTTTACATCCACTTTAATGATCATACTTACAGAATGACTTTTACTCTTGTATAGGGTACTGGGCTCTTCTTGCACCTGCATGCTTAAAATACATCTGTCACCAAGTTCTAGACCTCGGTCAGTGAATTAGTTAACAATCAGTAACTGGTAACTCTTCCCAGCAGCAGTGCAGAACACAGGAATAGCTCTTCAGAGAGGAATGTCCCCACTGACAGCTCCAAAGGTCAGGATTATTTTAAAAGGCAACAGCTTCCCTTGTTGTTTAATTCATTTAAATCACCACATAGAAAGCCGCAGGGTTTGTATTCTACAGCCTAAGCCTCTGTTCCAAACAAAGCCCCAGTGTATTCATGTCTACCGTATGTTGTATGGTCAAGTGCAATGTACACTATGTTACCAAAAGTATTGGGACGCCTGCCTTTACACATGATTTAATGGCATCCCAGTCTTAGTCTGTAGGGTTCAATATTATATTATGTAGCGCCTGTGTACTTCCAAGTACAGGTGCTATTAAAATTTAAGTGATAATCAGAGTATAAGTGACTCTGATTCCAATTGTGATTATCCAGTTAGGGTCTCTGTTTCAGCTTGGCTGTGCTGTGGGCATATTCTGTCGTGCCTGGGGTGTAGTTCCACCCCAGGACGATAGGTGGCAACAGTGTAGTGGGGACTTGGGTGCTTTTTCCAGCAGCCAATCAGGAGGCTTGGACCTCGCTGGGCATGCTGGGAGAGGGTACTTATGGAACAGACGCCAGGGCTTCTGGTTCGTTCTTCTTCGAGTGTGGCACCCACCTTTAGGGTGGCCACATCCACATCCGCTCCCCCCTCCTCCTAGGCACTCGGGATCTAGTGTGCAAGGACAGACAGGCGCAGCGCAACTCTCCTGGAGACCAGAGTAAAGTAATCCCCCACCGCTGGCTCAGGTATAGTGGCAACACTACAGGCAGCACTCAGTCACAAAAAATAAAACATTGACTGCTTTTAAGTTAATAGCACATTGCACTGAGTACAGAGGGGGTGCTGATATGTGTGTGGGGGGAACACAAACATGCAAGGGGGTACTGATATGTGCAGGGGGGACAGATATGTGTGTGTGTGGGGGGGGCGATGTGCAGGGGGTACTGATATGTGTGTGTGTGTGGGGGGGACAGACGTGCAGGGGGGTACTGATATGTGTGTGGGGGGGACAGACTTGCAGGGGGTACTGATGTGTGTGTGTCTGTGTGTGGGGGGGGAAAGACGTGCAGGGGGGTAATGATGTGCAGGCATGGACTGGCCATAGGGACTACAGGGAGTTTCCCGGTTGGCTCAGTGGGCCGGTTTCAGTGACAGCCTGTCAAAGTAATGGCTGCGCAGCTCGCCCTCCACTTCATGCAGTGATGTGAGAAGAATGAGGAAAATACAGAGGAGAATAAGTGAAATAATAAAAGAGGTGAGTGAGGACTCCTTTTGTTATGCTACTTATGTTTTTTTGCACAATTGCGTATAGTTTGTATACTGTTTTTGTTCTTGTTTGCAAACATAAAGTGGGCCGGTCTGGATAAAGTCCAGGGCCAAATTTTGGTCTCAGTCCATCCCTGATGATGTGTGTGGAGGGACAGACAGTTGTGCAGGGGGGTAATGGTATGTGTGTGGGGGGGGGGACAGATGTGCAGGGGGGTAATAGTATGTGTGTGGGGGGGGACAAATGTGCAGGAGGGTAATGGTATGTGTGTGATTGGACAAACGTGCAGGGGGGTACTGACAGGGCTGGACTAGTACAAAAATTTGGCCCTGGACGTTATGCAGACTGGCCCACTTTGACAGGTTTCTCCCATGGCGGCCAGACAACTCCCGCACCCCCCCCCCCCCCGGCCACTCAAGCCCCCTCTCCCCCTTCACTAGCCACTAGCCATTCTACTTTAGTAGAGTAGAACTTCTGGTACTGGTACTTTTATAGGCAGTACAAGTGGAGAAGCTAGACATTATTTCACCGGGGGGAAAGGATCAGTTTGGTGCCCCCCCTTATGGGACAAGATTAGGCAGAAGTGATTAACTCCCAGGCCGTAGCTGTTGAGTCGGCTGTCTGTCCCCTTCGCCATGCTCCTCTGTCATCCCCCCTGCTCCTCTGGTCCTCCTCCTGCTTCTCTGTTCCCCCCAGGTAAGCGCTGCAGGGAGGGAGAGGAGGTGAGCGCTACAGGGAGGGAGAGGAGGTGAGCACTGCAGGAAGGGAGAGACAGAGGAGGGGAGGGGGGCGGTGGTCCGCTGTGACTGAAGCCGGCCTACTGAGCCATCGGCCCACTGGGAAACTCCCTGTAGTCCCAATGGCCAGTCCATCCCTGGGTACTGATATGTGTGCTGGGGACAGACGTGCAGGGGGGTACTGATATGTGTGTGGGGGGGCAGACTTGCAGGTGGATACTGATATGTGTGTGGGGGGGGGAAAGAAAGCAGGGGGGTACGTGGGGGGAAAGACGTGCAGGGGGGTACTGACATGTGTGTGTGTGGGGGGGGGGGAAGACGTGCAGGGGGGGTACTGATATGTGTGTGTGTGGGGGGGGGAGACGTGCAGGGGGGTACTGATATGTGTGTGGGGGGGAGACGTGCAGGGGGTACTGATATGTGTGTGTGGGGGGGGGAAACGTGCAGGGGGGTACTGATATGTGTGTGTGTGTGTGTGTGGGGGTGGGGGAGACGTGCAGGGGGTACTGATATGTGTGTGTGGGGGGGGGGAAACGTGCAGGGGGGTACTGATATGTGTGTGTGTGTGTGTGTGGGGGTGGGGGAGACGTGCAGGGGGGTACTAATATGTGTGTGTGTGTGTGGGGGGGGGACGTGCAGGGGGGTACTGATATGTGTGGGGTGGGGGACAGACATGCAGGGGGGTACTGATATGTGTGTGTGGGGGGACAGGTGTGCAGGTGGGGAACAGAGGGGAAACAGATGTGTGTGGGGGGGCAGATGTGCAGGGGGTACAGAGGGGTAGCAGATGTGTGTGGGGGATAGATGTACAGGGGGGTACAGAGGGGAACAGATATGTGTGTGTGGGGGGGGGGGGGGCGCAAAATTAGGTTTCGCCTTGGGTGTCAAAACTCCTTGCACCACCCCCAACACCCAAGGTCCAATTCTTCCGCACCTGTGACTTCTATCCAAAGTCTGTGATAGAGATACCAGACTTTATGTTAAAGTTAATCCTGGCTTATCTAAATCTTGGCCTGAGTGTACTATGATTTGACTTCTTGACATAACACTTTCTCTCTGGGGTGCAAAACTGTCCATCCAAAGTCTGCCAAAGAGACACCAGAATTTATCCAAGAAATCTCTAATCTTGTTCTGATTGCACTAAATTGTAGCCTCATCATACAGACTGGCTCCCCAAGCCAATGTTAAATAAAGAAAGAATGCTTGCAGGAAAAATCAATGTAAATGTAATTTTTTTTTTCTTTATACACAGGGGGGTAGATTCATGTAGATCAGCGGATCTTTTGATCCGCGTGATCTATCTTTTTTACGATCCGCCTGCGCCAGTTTTTGAGGCAAGTGCTGTATTCAGAAAGCACTTGCCTCATAAGTAGCCCTGGCGGATCGTAAATCCCCCGGCGGAATGCAAATTCCGCGGCTAGGGGGAGTTTACTATTTAAATCACGCGCGTCCCCGCGCCGATCGTACTGTGCATGCGCCGCCGGCTAAATTTCCCAGCGTGCATTGCTTTAAATGACGTCGCAAGCACGTCATTGTTTTCGACGTTAACGCAATTAACGTATGGCCGTATTCCCGGACGACTTACGTAAACAACGTAAAAAATTTAAAACTCGACGCGGGAACGACGGCCATACTTAACATAGGATACGCCGCACTTACCCTGCATATAGCAGGGGTAACGATCCGCCGGAAAAAGCCGAACGCAAACGACGTAAAAAAAAAGCGACGGCCGGGCGTTCGGTTCTGAATCCGCGGTTCTCCTCATTTGCATATTCGTCGCGTAGAAAAAAAGAAGCGCCACCTAGCGGACGTCGGGAGAATTGCAGCCTAAGAGCCGACAGTGTAACTCACTTACACCAGTCGGCTCTAAGGGAGATCTATGCGGAACCTGATTCGAGGAATCAGCCGCATAGATCCGAGCGTCGGATCTCACAGATCCGACGGTGTATCAGTAGATACACCGTCGGATCTCTATGTGAATCTACCCCTGTGCCTCACAAAAGTAAGTACACCCCTCACATTTTTGTAAATATTTTATTATATCTTTTCATGTGACAACACTGAAGAAATGACACTTTGCTACAATGTTGTGTAGTGAATGTACAGCTTGTATAACAGTGTACATTTGCTGTCCCCTCAAAATAACTCAACACACAGCCATTACTGTCTAAACCACTGGCAACAAAAGTGAGTACACCCCTCCAAATTGGGCCCAACGTGTCAATATTTTGTGTGGCAGCCATTATTTTCCAGCACTGCCTTGACCCTCTTGGGCATGGAGGTCACCAGAGCTTCACATGTTGCCACTGGAGTCCTTTTCCACTCCTCCATGACGACATCACAGAGCTGGTGGATGTTAGAGATCTTGCGCTCCTCCACCTTCTGTTTGAGGATTCCCCACAGATGCTTAATAGGGTTTAGGTCTGGAGACATGCTTGGCCAGTCCATCACCTTTACCCTCAGCTTTTTTAGCAAGGCAGTGGTTGTCTTGGAGGTGTGTTTGGGGTCATTATCGTGTTGGAATACTGCCCTGCAGTCGAGTCTCTGAAGGGAGAGGATCATACTCTGTTTCAGTACATGGTTCCCTCAATGAACTGTAGATTCCAAGAACTCATGCAGACCATGACACTCCCACCACAATGCTTGACTGTAGGCAAGACACACTTGTCTTTGTACTTCTCACCTGTTTGCCACCACGCACTCTTAACACCTGTTCTTCCCTGCCACCGGAAAACAATACATAGATTCATGCATTGCATGAATCTATGTATTGTTTCCTCTGCCCACTATTTAGATGTCCGGCCCCCTGGTGAGCGCCGGCCATCTGAATAACAGCAGCTGGTTGGCTTTGGAAGTGTCTATCAGAGCCAGCGGCTCTGATAGGCTTTCCGATTACAGCCTGAGGGCTGTAATTGGCTTCCAAATAGTTAACAGGGGATTACCGGTCACCTGATTGGCTGAAGCGAAATCGAGGGAGCGACTACTTCGACGGATCGTGGAGGAAGATCCGAGGATGGCTGACTGAGAAAGGTAAGTAGGTAAGTGCCAGGTGGGGGGGGGGGGGGCAATCTGGCGGCATTTTAGGGGCAAACTAAAATGGGCACAGTGGCGACAATGGCATGGCACAGTGGCTGCGTTTGGCATGGCACAGTAGCGACAATTGATGGGCACAGTGGCGACAATGGCATGGCACAGTGGCTGCGTTTGGCATGGCACAGTAGCGACAATTGATGGGTACATTGGCGACAATTGATGGGCACAGTGGGGACAATTGATGGGCACAGTGGCGACAATGGCATGACACAGTGGCTGCGTTTGATGGGAACAGTGGTGGCAATTGATGGGCACAGTGAGGCTGCAATTGATTTTTTTTTTCATTTGTTTGCACCCCCCCAAAAAAAATTGAGCACCAGCCGCCACTGAGTTACAGAGGAGGTCTAGTACTAGAATTATAGCTCTCGCTCTAATGATTGTGGCGTATGTAACCTGTGTGTATCAGGCCACTGACCTCACCGCACGTCCCTGGAGACTGCTCAAAATAAGGTCACATGCACACTACATTTTAAAACAACCTAAGAATATAAAGTGTTTAAGGGGTTTATTTATAAAAAGTTTGCATAGGCATATGATCAGCGAGTCTGCATGTACATTCATTCTGTGCGAATCGGCAAAAGCAAATGTTTAGTCTATTTTCTTCTTCATGACCATTGGTTACATTTATTTCCTAATTCCCTCTGGAGTTCTCTAGAATTGTTACATTTTATCTCTTGCTACAAAGGCATATATATTTCTTGTGCTTCACAGCTCCATCTAGTGGCCACAATGAAGTTTTTTTCTACTACATATAAAATAAGGCCAATCATTCAGAAGAGAAAATAGCCGAAAGAACATTACTTTTGCCTAATTTTCACTGTATGAATGTGAATTTAGTTTGTACATCAAAATGTTTCCTTTGTCACAGACAAACTCATTTTTAGTTTGGAAATATGGTAACTATCAAAACAAATCAGTAGTTGTACAGAAGGTCTTTTTGTAGACAGCATTAAAGGGTTTGTAAAGGACCATTTTTTTTTTTATCTTAATAGCTTCCTTTACATTAATGCAGTGCTGTTTTCATGTCCTCATTGTTCATTTTTTGCTCTCAAGTTGCTGCAATCCTTCTCTGATCTCCACACTTCCTGGTTGTCTGTTTCCTGATCACCACAGTCCTGGGAGATTTCTCTCTGTGGTCACTAATCAAGGAGGTGTGATTACTGTGTCTAAAACCCCTCATCACCAATCAGTTTTGTTTTCCAAACCATCACTGCCCTCTATTGGCTCTGTACATCACAAAAGCAGGAAATAACATGCAAAAACGAAACTGAAACTGCAGGTACATTATATGTGTAGCACTTACCCCCGAAGGAGCTGCTGGTAATTGATTGGGCCTGTACTCTGCTTTAACAACCCCCCAATGATTTGGTCTCGCTCCCCTTGACACAGCTGTGGTGCAGTGCTGATATGAAACTTTCATTAAACGGAACAATCCCACCATAACAATGTGTATATAGTGTACCTTTACCGTTATCTGGGCATCCGTTGTTCAGGCCCATAGTGGCTAATCGGGAGAACCGGGATAAATCCCGGTGGGCTGGTCGGGTTGCGGGCCGGTGGCGTAGCCAGTATGTGTGACCATCAATTAATCAATGTAATTTTAATTTCTGTGACCCTGCTCCGGCCGCCATATTTAGGTTCAGGCCGGCCCCTGGTGCCCTGTGATTGGGTACAGTGGACATGTGCAGCGGGCGGGGCTGGCCTGACCTATTCTCAATCGTGGGGGAGCAGGGCTGGCCTGGCCTATCCTCATCCTCGGGGAGCGTGGCTGGCCTGGCCTATCCTGCGAGCTGTGGACGCTTGCTGTCTCTTCCTCCTCCTCTCTGAGTGGATCCGTCATGTCCCCGTCGGGGCGGCCAGGCAGTGTAACAGGCAGTGGCGCAGACCGCAGAGGCAGAGCAGGAAGAAAAAAAGGTGAGAGATTCCCTTGTAAGTTTTGCTGCTGACAGGGGGGGGGGGGGGGGGGGGAGTAGGTATTTGTCTGGGGAGAGGGAGAAGCCAGAAAGTCGTTGTACTGTAACACGTAGTGCATTGTGTATTGGTCAGTGTGTGTGTGTGTATTGGTCTGTGTGTGTGTGCATTGCGTATTGATCAGTGTGTGTGTGTATTGTGTATTGGTCAGTGTGTGTGTGTGTGTGTGTGTGTTTGCATTGCGTATTGATCAGTGTCTGTGTGCATTGGTCAGTGCGTGTGCATTGCGTATTGATCAGTGTGTGTGTGTATTGTGTGTGTGCATTGCGTATTGATCAGTGTGCGTGTGTATTGTGTATTGGTCATTGTGTGTGTGTGTGTTTGCATTGCGTATTGATCAGTGTCTGTGTGTATTGGTCAGTGCGTGTGTGTGTGCATTGCGTATTGATCAGTGTGTGTGTGTATTGGTCAGTGTGTGTGTGTGTGCATTGCGTATTGATCAGTGTGTATTGTGTATTGATCAGTGTGTGTGTGTGTGCATTGCGTATTGATCAGTGTGTGTGTGTGCGCATTGCGTATTGATCAGTGTGTGTGTGCATTGCGTATTGATCAGTGTGTGTGTGTGTGTGTGTGCACATTGCGTATTGATCACTGTGTGTGTGTGTGTGCATTGTGTATTGGTCAGTGTGTGTTTGCATTGCGTATTGATCAGTGTCTGTGTGTATTGGTCAGTGCGTGTGTGTGTGTGTGCATTGCGTATTGATCAGTGTGTGTGTGTGTATTGGTCAGTGTGTGTGTGCATTGCGTATTGATCAGTGTGTGTGTGTGTGTGTGCGCATTGCGTATTGATCAGTGTGTGTGTGTATTGTGTATTGATCAGTGTGTGTGTGTGCGCATTGCGTATTGATCACTGTGTGTGTGTGTGCATTGTGTATTGGTCAGTGTGTGTGTGTGTGTTTGCATTGCGTATTGATCAGTGTCTGTGTGTATTGGTCAGTGCGTGTGTGTGTGCATTGCGTATTGATCAGTGTGTGTGTGTGTATTGTGTATTGGTCAGTGTGTGTGTGCATTGCGTATTGATCAGTGTGTGTGTGTATTGGTCGGTGTGTGTGTGTGTGTATTGGTCAGTGTGTGTGTGTTTGCATTGCGTATTGATCAGTGTCTGTGTGTATTGGTCAGTGCGTGTGTGTGTGCATTGCGTATTGATCAGTGTGTGTGTGTATTGTGTATTGGTCAGTGTGTGTGTGTGTGCATTGCGTATTGATCAGTGTGTATTGATCAGTGTGTGTGTGCGCGCATTGCGTATTGTTCAGTGTGTGTGTGTGCGCATTGCGTATTGATCACTGTGTGTGTGTGTGCATTGTCTATTGGTCAGTGTGTGTGTGTGTGTGCATTGCGTATTGATCATTGTCTGTGTGTATTGGTCAGTGCGTGTGTGTGTGTGCATTGCGTATTGATCAGTGTGTGTGTGTATTGAGTATTGGTCAGTGTGTGTGTGCATTGCGTATTGATCAGTGTGTGTGTGTGTGTGTGCGCATTGCGTATTGATCAGTGTGTGTGTGTATTGTGTATTGATCAGTGTGTGTGCATTGCGTATTGATCAGTGTGTGTGTGTGTGTGTGCGCATTGCGTATTGATCACTGTGTGTGTGTGTGTGTGCATTGTGTATTGGTCAGTGTGTGTGTGTGTGTTTGCATTGCGTATTGATCAGTGTCTGTGTGTATTGGTCAGTGCGTGTGTGTGTGTGTGCATTGCGTATTGATCAGTGTGTGTGTGTATTGTGTATTGGTCAGTGTGTGTGTGTGTGTATTGCGTATTGATCAGTGTGTGTGTGTATTGGTCGGTGTGTGTGTGTGCGTGCATTGTGTATTGGTCAGTGTGTGTGTGTGTATTGGTCAGTGTGTGCATTGTGTATTGGTCAGTGTGTGTATTGGTCAGTGTGTGTGTGTGTGTGTGTGCATTGCGTATTGATCAGTGTGTGTGTGGGTGTGTATTGGTCAGTGTGTGTGTGTGTGTATTGGTCAGTGTGTGTGTGTGCATTGTGTATTGGTCAGTGTGTGTGTATTGCATATTGATCAGTGTGTGTGTGTGTGCATTGTGTATTGGTCAGTGTGTGTGTATTGGTCAGTGTGTGTGTGCGCATTGCGTATTGATCAGTGTGTGTGTGTGTATTGGTCAGTGTGTGTGTGTGTGTATTGGTCAGTGTGTGTATTGTGTATTGGTCAGTGTGTGTGTGTATTGGTCAGTGTGTTTGTGTGTGTGTATTGTGTATTGGTCAGTGTGTGTGTGTATTGTGTATTGGTCAGTGTGTGTGTGTGCATTGTGTATTGGTCAGTGTGTGTGTATTGTGTATTGGTCAGTGTGTGTGTGTGTGTATTGGTCAGTGTGTGTGTGTATTGTGTATTGGTCAGTGTGTGTGTATTGTGTATTGGTCAGTGTGTGTGTGTGTATTGGTCAGTGTGTGTGTGTGCATTGTGTATTGGTCAGTGTGTGTGTGTGTGTGTGTATTGCGTAGCGGTCTGTATGTGCAGGGCAATGCGGAGCAGTCTGTGTGAATACTAATTCTTATGCCGCGTACACACGGTCGTTTTTTGCGATGAAAAAAACCGACGTTTTTTAAAACGTCATTTAAATTGATGGTGTGTGGGCAAAACGTAGTTTTTTGTCTTCAAAAAAACGACCAAAAAAAAATTCCAACATGCTTGAATTTTTTGTGTCGTTTTTCAAAACGTCGTTTTTTGTTTCACAAAAAGTCACCGTGTGTAGCAAAAACGTCGTTCAAAACGACGTTTTTCAACCCGCGCATGCCCAGAAGCTAGTTATGAAGCGAGCTTCAATGGAAAAGAGTGGTGAACGTAACCTCGCTTTTTGTGAAAAAACGATGGTGTGTATGCAAAATTGTCTTTGAAAAGTGACGTTTCAAAAACGTCGTTTTTTACTTCACAGAAAATGTCGTTTTTTTTTTCATCGCAAAAAACGACCGTGTGTACGCGGCATAAGTGTGTTAAGGGTGTTAAAGAACTTCTGGGCGACAGCCCTCTCACCACACCAGGCCTGGAAGTTGTGAACCTCCGCTCCAGTTGTGTCAATCCTGCTGCCAGTCAGCACTGCCACGCTGCCCCGCTCCTCAAGCAAACTGGACATCCACTTGGCTCCGTCAAGGGTCCTGGATCCTCAGACTCGATCACACTGCTTCTCCAGCACACTGTGGTAAGGCAGAGTCAATGGATGTTGTTCTGCTCTGCACAAAGTAGGCCCTCTTCTGAACACTCCTTCACAGATCCTTGCAGGCAGGCCATGCGTCCAGAAAGAGGCAGAAAATGGCTTCACTCTGCCTTTTATATCCACCCAGCATGCAGTTCAGCCACCTAGTGTTCATGGGTAAGTGAATATTTTTTTACAAGATAAACATTTTTCTGCTCTGCATATGTAAGTTAAAACATATCTCGCTCACATTGGTATTTGGCTCCCTCTAGTGGTATGCCATCTTTAGCATTACATGGCAAAAATACCAGTGCTACATATGATTGATTTTTATATGTTTTTAATCATTTTTTAAAAGGAATCAGTTAACTATTATGTCTCTATACCCTGTAAACAGTCATTTAATTTTCTCATGATTTTTATCAACTTTTACTTGAGTGTCCACTGGACCCAAAATAAGTGTCACTGTGTATTAGTTTACTTAAAAGGGATAGTCATCTGATTCAGTCTCCATCAACTTTACCATTGCACTTCACTTAGAGCCTCTTATCTGTTGCTAGCTTATATGTTGTCTAATATTTTGGTTTAATTGCCAAATAACAAGTGAAGCCATTGACATTTATTATGATCACAGTGATGTCATTTCTATAATTGCTATCATAATCCACAGGAACATTACCCAGAATCAGATTGGTCTCATCAATCCTCATTTTACTGTGCCTATTGCTGAGCCTGAAAGCACACTGTCAGTCCAGTATATTCATCAAGCCTATAAGGAGAGAGGATGTTATCACAAGTACTGTACGGTGATGATGTCAACAGTGAAACCATGACAATGTTGTTGCACATTGAGAATCTTACAAAGGTGGAGGTGTTCAGATTCAAAACATTTGTTGGCTGAGATCAGGGGTTTCCAAATTTTCTAAACACAGAGCCAATTTAAAGGGTTTGTAAAGGATTTTTTTTTTATCTTAATAGCTTCCTTTACCTTAATGCAGTGCTGTTTTCATGTCCTCATTGTTAGTTTTTTGCTCTCAAGTTGCTGTAATTCTTCTCTGATCTCCACACTTCCTGGTTTCCTGATGACCACAGTACTGGGAGCTTTCTCTCTGTGGTCACTAATCAAGGAGGTGTGATTATTGTGCGTCTAAAACCCCAGTTTCGTTTTCCAAACCATCACTGCCCTGTATTGGCTCTGTGGCTCTGTAAGGCAGAGAAGCGGGAAACAACATGCAAAAACTAAACTAGAAACTGCAGGCACATTATATGATTGATTTTTATCTACTTTTAATCATTTTTAAAAGGAATCAGTTAACTATTATGTCTGTATACCCTGTAAACAGTCATTTCAGCATAATTTTCTTATTTACAACTCCTTTAATGTCCTTTAGACTTTAGGTGAAGTGGATAATGTCCCAGTGTCAGTAGTTGTGGACAAGGTCTCAGGCTTGGTAGTCAGTGGGAGTAAAAAACTCACATGGCCCCTGTGGTCAGTATGAGGGGGATTAGAGCCCTATCATTGGAATCAGTGGAAGGAATAGTGCCCCATTATTGGTATCAGCGGGAAGAATAGTGCCCTATATTGGTGTCAGTGGGGGGATGGTGCCCCATCATTGGTATCAATGGGAGGAATAGTGCTCCATTGTTGGTATCAGTGGGAGAAATAGTGCCCCATGATTGCCATCAATGGGAGGAATAGTGTCCCATCATTGGTATCAATGGGAGGAATAGTGTCCCATCATTGGTATCAATGGGAGGAATAGTGCCCCATCTCTTGCATCAATGGGAGGAAAAGTGCCCTATCATTGGCATCAATGGGAGGAATAGTGCCCTATCATTGGCATCAATGGGAGGAATAGTGCCCTATCATTGGCATCAATGGGAGGAATAGTGCTCCATCGTTGGTATCAGTGGGAGGAATAGTGCCCCATGATTGGCATCAATGGGAGGAATAGTGTCCCATCATTGGTATCAATGGGAGGAATAGTGTCCCATCATTGGTATCAATGGGAGGAATAGTGTCCCATCATTGGTATCAATGGGAGGAATAGTGCCCTATTATTGGCATCAATGGGAGGAATAGTGCCCTATCATTGGCATGAATGGGAGGAATAGTGTCCCATCATTGGTATCAATGGGAGGAATAGTGCCCTATCATTGGCATCAATGGGAGGAATAGTGCCCTATTATTGGCATCAATGGGAGGAATAGTGCCCTATCATTGGCATCAATGGGAGGAATAGTGTCCCATCATTGGTAGCAGTGCACTTCAAAGTATTCAGATTGCCAAAAACGGCGATTCTGAATACTGTATTTTTTCTTTAAAACCGGCGCCATTGGCAGCCCAGTAAGCTGAAAGTGACGTTGTTTCTGTTTTTACATACTTTGAGCCGCATCGGTTGTTTTTCCTGGAAAGCCGACCTCCCGTTGCAGGCATCATCCTGGTATAACCCGCTAAAGCAGAGGCTGCATATAAGCATATGCTCTGCACCAAGGGGTTAAAATTAGCTGGGGCTAGCAAAGTCAGACTCTTTCCCCCACACATTGCTACACTATCATTCTATCCTTTTTATTTGGTGGTGCACAAAGCACATAATACTTTACCCTAGATCAGGGGTCTCCAAACTTTTTAAACAAATGGCCAGTTTTCTTTCCTTCAGGCTTCAGGGGTCAGACAGTGACCAGTTTGAGTAGAAAATGTCCCGGCATCAGTGGGAGAAAACATTGCCTCCTCATTGGTGTCATTAGGAGGAATAGTGCCCCAGTACCCCACTGCTGAAAATTGTGTTTGTTTTCTTCTCATTCGTTTTTTGTTTTTGTTTTTTTGGGTCATTCATTATGATCGCAATTCGTAAATTTGAAAATTCGACCATATTTGTAAATTCCAAAATTCCTAAATTCGTAATTTCCAAAATTCCTAAATTTCAAAATAAGAAAGAAAATCCTGAAAATTGTAAAGAATAACTCACTAACTAGCTAATAATAACTAACTATAAAATTATAGGTATTGGAATTTCCTTTCAAATTTGTCTGTTAGTGAATGTAAGGAATACGTATTAATCTGAAGTTACGAATTATCCAAAATAACGAATGGCGCATCTAAACAAATAGAACGGAATTAAATAATATTAAATAATTAACCACTTCCTTACCGGGCACTTAAACCCCCCTCCTGCCCAGACCAATTTTCAGCTTTCAGCGCTGATGCACTTTGAATGACAATTGCGCAGTCATACAACACTGTACCCAAATTTTTCCCACAAATAGAGCTTTCCTTTGGTGGTATTTGATCACCTATGTGGTTTTTATTTTTTGTTAAAAAAATAAAAAAGACACATGTTTTTTTATTTTTTATTATATTTTCTTACATTTTGTTATAAAAATTTGCAAACAGGTAATTTTTATCCTTCATTGATGTACGCGGATGAGGGTGGACTGATGGGCAGCACCGATGGGTTGCACTGATGGGCAAGGATGGGCTGCACTGATGGACACGGAAGGGCTGCACTGATGGGCACCGATAAGGCGGCACTGGTAGGCACTGATAGGTGGCACTGATAGGAGGCACTGGTGGGTGGCACTGAAGGGCATTGATAGGTGGCACTGATAAGTGGCACTTATAGCTGACAATGATAGGTGGCAGTGATGGACACTGATGGGTGGCAGTGATGGGCACTGATGGGTGGCAATAATGGGCACTGATGGGTGGCAATAATGGGCACTGATAGGCAGCACTGCTAGGTGGCACTGATGAGACACTGATTGGCACCAATGGTGGTTGGCATTGATAGGTGGCACTTGTGGGCATTGATAGGTGGCACTTGTGGGCATTGATAGGTGGCACTGGTGGACACTGGCAGGGGGTTTAGATTGTCACACAAGGCAGATGTGCCTCCTTCCTCTTCGGGACCGATGTCCCTTGCCTTGCACCTAAGCCGGTGATCAGCTTTTTTTTCTCCTCACGCTGAATACCGAGCTTTGTTTACATCACGTGATCAGCTGTCATTGGCTGACAGCTGATCATGTGGTAAGGGGCCCCTTACTCGGATCTGTGACCACCCAAGTCTCAGTGATTCGGGTGATCACGGGGCACGCGAGGAGCGTGCAAAGTGGAGGACGTCTATTGACATCCTCCCGGCAATTAGGGTCCACGCTGTAGCCGTCATTTGGCTATAGCGCGAACAGGAAGTGGTTAAGAATAAAAAGATTTCATTATTATTATTTATTATTATTTATTTGTTACGTGCCACCATTCTGCACATGGTGGAACACTCTACTGTAGACCCCCCGGCTGGAAGTACCTGACCAAGACTCCCTCAGCTAGGGGGCACCATGCCTTTTTTGCTATGCCACTGGTCAAATGTATACTAGGTCTCCTTGCACCTCCTAACTTACCAGAGGCAATAAATACTGTGACTGACGTACATTTAATTTCATTTCTGTTCTTGAACAAAGCTATTTATAAAAATGTTCACACAAAAAACATCGAGGAGACTGTGCTTAGCGAGAGAGAAATCTTGGACAGAACCCAAAGTCTGCATCAGAGGGAAAGAAACAACTTCCAAACATGGTTCTCGTGGCTCTTTCGAGGTCTTCTGCGTTGCGTCGAACCTCCGATCTAGCAATGTGAAATGCTTTTTCCTCAGAAGGGATGCAACTCCTTATTTGCTGTTTAACCCTCTCGCTACAAGCTGGCATCTAAAAATAAAAATAATGAAAATGCTTTTTAGGGTGGTGTACATTTAAATACTCTCCAGATATTAAAGGCTAGTAAATATATTCATTTAAAGTGGACTTATGTGTTAACGTTCCTAGAGTAAATGGCCCAGATTCAGAGAGAATTGGATTCTCGTAGCGTATCAGAAATACACTACGCCGCCGTTTTTTACCTGGCTCTACGTGGAATCCAGGTAGATTTTGTCCAGTAAACAACGGCGGCGTAGTGTATTTCTCCCGTCGCAATCCATCTACGCGAGTAGGGGGCGTGAAGGATTTAAAATAGGCGCGTTCCCGCGGCGATCGAACTGCGCATGCTCCGTTCGCAAATTTCCCGCCGTGCATTGCGCAAAATCACGTCGTTACGTCATTCGTTGTTTGAGTAGCGTCGTTTACGGACATTTCTATTCCCGAACGAGTTACGTAAAAAAAAAAAAAAAAAAAATTAAAATCGACGCCGGAACGACGGCCATACTTAACATGGGTTACGCACCGTTAGACCAGCAAAAAGCTGGTCTAACAGTACGTAAAAAAAAACAGACGTAAGCGATTGCGAAGACCGCTCGTATCTTCGTGGATCGCCGTAAAAAACATTTGCATATCCAGACGCATCAAAACGACGCAAACTCCTCCCAGCGGCCGCAAATATATCGCAGCGTAGATCCGAAGGTTTACGAAGACGTAAGCCTCTCGGATCGAAGCCCGAAGCCGCCGTATCATGGTTTGAGGATTCAAACTAGTGATACGGCGTGCAAAATTTGAAATTACTCCTGTCTAACACCAGTTAGACAGGCGTAATCGCTCTGTGAATCTGGGCCAATGTCTCTTGTGATGGACATACAACCAATAGCCTAGACCAGCATTTCTTTTAAGGGGACGCTGTGGTACCCTGGGGTGCCACCTGGGTCCATCAGGGGTGTTGCTCTACGACTTGAATTTTTATCCAGTGTCATGTGTTTCCATGGCACAGGCAAGTCGGCCACCAGGGCCATGTAAATACATGGCGCCACTAGTCCAAGTAGGATTGCATTCAGGGAACCCCCAGCATTTGGAAGGGAATGGAGGTCCACCCCCATCTTCACCTGTTCTGCCTCCCATCTCCCACTAAGATTAAAAGGTATAACTCTTATCTGAAAGGGGGAACTAAGGTTTTCTGATGTGAAAGTGGGGGGACTGAGGATTCTGATGAGAAAGTTTGGGGGACCGAGCACCCTGATGTGAAAGGGGGCTGAGGATTCTGATGTGAAATGGGATAGACTGAACACTCAGAGGTTAAAGGCAGTGGCGGCTAGTGCTCAATATTTTGGGGGGCGCGACAAACAAACCTGCTGCCCCCCAGGGGAGACAGATGGTGGCGATCAGTAACCATTCTGCAAAAGACGGACTTCGGCGATCAGTGCCCTCCCCCCGTGGAAGTCGGACGGTGGCGATCAGTGGCCTTACCTAAAGGGGCCAATGCTGCTCCTCGCTCCAGCTTGCCGAGGGAAGTGCCTAGGGCATTGACTCATAAGATTCCCTGGTCAATCCGGTCTCAGGACCCGCTTCCTGATTGGCCGGGAGGAGAAGCAGGAAGACAATAGCTAATATGAATTTGCTAATATCACACAACGGGGTGGGCTCAGGGCGCAGAGCTCTGCGCTCCTAACCCAACCTTTTTTGAAGCCAATTAGAGCCTAATGCTACGTACACAGGATCATTTTTTGGCATGTAAAAAACAAAGTTTTTTCGGGGTTCTGAAAAATGACAAAAAAAAATATTCGAACATGCTTCATTTTTTAACGACGTTTTAAACTATGTAATTTTTCGGGTTGTAAAAAATGATCGTATGTGGGCTAAAACGACATTAAAAACCCGCGCATGCTCAGAAGCAAGTCATGAGACAGGAGCGCTCGTTCTGATAAAACTAGTTACTTCATAATGGAGTAAGCACATTCATCACGCTGTAACAGACAGAAAAGCACGAATCGTCTTTTACTAACACAAAATCAGCTAAAGCAGCCCAAAGGGTGGCATCATCCGAATGGAACCTCCCCTTTATAGTGCCGCTGTACGTCACCGCGCTTTGCTAGAACATTTTTTTTAACGATTGTGTATAGGCAACGTCGTTTTAATGGTGAAGTTGGAAAAAACATTGGCCCAGATTCACGTACATCGGCGCATTATTGGACCGGCGTAGCGCACCACTTTTCCGTTAGACTTGCGTAATCTAGCCGCGTAATCCCGCGATTCAGGAAGCTTTTGCGCAAGAGATTGCGCAAGCGTAAGGTTTTTTCCTGAGGCGTAAGGAGGAGTAATACAAATTGGGAGGGACGTGGGCGTGTTACATTGAAATGAGCCGTGACCCCATGCAAATGAAGGGCCGGCCGACTCGCGCATGCGCGCGTGAAGGAAACCATGTCAGCTCCGTTGTGCGCATGCTCACAACTCGGGAGCGGCGCAATCAGTGAAATTGGAAATGGACTAGGGCAACTTTATGAACTACGCAGACAGCATAAATAGACAGACACAAATGCACTTCCTTAGCAAAAATACATCCCTTTGTATCCCTCCCTCTACAGCAAGGTGCTTTTGTTTGTTTGTGACGTGTCTTTGAGATATTTGGGGACTGTTTTGCAGAGTGATTTTTGTCTTTTATGTGTTTTCTTTGTTGTTATTTTGTTTAAATTATATTTTTGCTGGGCATTTTTTATTTTTGCTCGTCATTTATTTAATTTTTTTGGTTCTGTTTGTGTATGATTTTGGAATGTGGGGGTGATATTCCTGCGGGAAAAGGGTGTCACCCTCATTTGTGGTGGAGAAGTGATCGCCAGGTCTGTGTGAATGGTGTATGAATGTACAGTGACATAATTGGAGCCGTGGCATGGCGTTGCAGCTCACAAGTCCTGCATGGTGGACTGGTGCCAATCCAATGTGATGAGGATGTGGGGTGTGTGTGCTAGGGACCACAGTGGTATGCATGCATGCATTCTCATTGTGCCATGATTAATGTGTGTGTTTAACGTGCAAAGATGCATAATGTGAGCTGCCATGAGATGGGGTCATGAGATGGGGTACCAGTGCATATGCAGAGTCACCTTGAAGGGAAAAGACAGGAGGATGTTAGTCATGCATGTGCCACTTGTGAGGTGTGCATCACGGGAGGGGATAGTCATGCCTGCCACCCATGTCACTCACCAACCAGCCAGCTGTCCCCATACATGTTCTGTTCGAAATCTGTGGGGATGGGGCTCTGATTGTATATGTAGCTGTCATGGGTGTCATGGGTGGTGCCATGTGTTGGGCTGCTGATGTCCTCCTGCAGGGTTGTGGTAATTCCAGGATGGCATGAGGGGTGAATCTGAAGATGCGAGACACCTCAGAATCACTCATGCCAAAGATGTCTATGCGTGTGTGATATATCAAGTGAAGAGTGAGGGGCTTGTATCAGATAAGAATATTGTATTAGATTAATTTAAATTGTAAATTTTATATAAGCAAATAAAAAAAAAAAAAAAAAACATCTCCCGTGCCCTCCTTAGTGCCATCCTCCGTGCCCTCCTCCTTCTTTGTTCATCTAAAGTCAGTAGTATAGCTATGCGCGACGATGCCCCTGGCATGTTGGCATACAGATTGTTGGGCAACACGTGTGACTGCTGAACTCCTCACTAACAGTGTTGCTTTATCTGACAATTAGACTTTTTTTCAAAATTTAGACCAGCTTTTAGGTCCTCTAACTTTAGACAGAACATTTTGCAGTTGCGCACATCGCGTAGCCTGCGCAGCAACTGCGTTTTTTTGTGAATCCCCGTAACTCCCTCATTAGCATATTTGACTAGCAAATCAATGGTGTGTCTAGCGCAGTTTTGCGCGAAGGGAAGCGAAGGTCTAACTCAATTACGCCGGACCAAAAAACTTAGATTTCTGGCGTATATTGTTTTGTGAATCGCGTCCAACTATACGCACGCGCACATTTAGACTTTTTTTTTTTTTAAAGTGTATTTTTGTGCGTGAACTCGAGAGAGAGGAGCCGGACTGCAGGAGTTGGGAGTAGGCAGACCCTCCCCCCGGAGGCAATCGCCATCCTTCTCCATGCCCCTGGTGGCAATGGCGGGTGTGAAGGGGGGCCCACTCACCCCGCCCTACCTGCTCCTCTTGGGAGCCCAACTGGGGCCCAACGGGACCCCAATGGGGCAGAGGGACTCCCCCTATGGGGGAGTGAGGGGGCCTAGCCCACCCAGCCAGCCCCGTAGGTCCTTCGCCTCTCTTTATTTTAAGAGACCGCATGGCCAAAGTGCATGTGTTTTAAACCAATTTTGTGTGCGTGCAAGTGTGGTGGTTTTTGTGGGGGGGGGGTGGGCGTACTAAGCACAGGCGTACCTTGCATAGCACACCCACCGGGAGCCGGGCTGAGACCACCAAACTCAATTCACATGTAGCCGAGACCGGGATCCGAACCCTTGGCTGCAGAGGTGAATGGCTTGTCAGCGCAGTGCCAATCACGTTGAGCCACCACAGCTGGCGCACATTTAGACTTACGCACGCGCAACAGCAGTTGCGCAGGCGTAATCGCTCTGTGAATCTGGGCCATTTTATTTTCTAGAGGCTGAAAAACGTCGTTCTTTACATGCCGAAAAATGATCGTGTGTACGTGGCATCAGTCTCTAATCATGTACTTAAAAAAAAAAAAAAAAACACCCCATTGAAATTCATGTGTCCGTCGCCCTGCATGTAGCTTAGGGGCGGGCACATGGATTAGGGATAAATGGATATCTTTTCTTTTTTCTTTTGTTTGTATTTGTCTAAACGTTTTTTTTGGTGCACTGCCCTGTTTGACAAGATTTGTTTTACCAGTACTAAGCTTTTAGTTGTTGCTGTAAAGTCTACAAAAGTTTAATAGACATATACTTAAATAAAATAAAAATAATCTATGGCCAGCTTGCATTTCACTGTCCTTACTTCAATGATCATCATCATTATGATAATCACACAGTACAGGTGTAGTGCCCCCACTCCCAAGTAAATGGGTATCGGGTACATCGTACCCATTCACTAAAAAGCCAGTGAAATGCAAAAACAAAAACAAGAGCCGGCTTTTGACAATTCCTTTATTAATAGCTCCGTCTTCTCGCAGTGAGGTCTTATCCCAGTGCCTTCCTCTCCACCGCAGGTTCTTTCCACTGCTGTCTCTCCTGTTGTCCTCTTCTCCCAACCTCATCTTCACTGATGCCTTCTCTCCCGCTGCCGTCTTCTTCCTCCTCGCTGCTGGTTACCCACTAAAAAAAAAAATGAAAAAGCCGTCGTCCTTCTGTTGCTGTCTTGCTCCATTGTGTTGCTGTCCGCTGTCTGGCATCTGTTATATAGCCATGAGGCGTGGCTTACTGGTGACATCACCCGGAGAGGCCGTCCCCTGTGATGTCACAAGGATGGCTCTCCTGATTAGTGACAGTGCTCAGGCCCCCTACAGGAGGACCGGTGCCTCCCTATCAGCGGCCCTGGGCACGCCCCCACTACAAGGGATCATTTTTATATGCCCGGAGTTGGGCTTAAAGTCAAATTGCATTGGATTCCACTTCTGTGTCTTATTGGAGGGTGAGCCTGCTTGTGGATGGTGCCGAGTCAGCAGGTGAACTTACTGTCTGGACAGACTGGGTCTAAGGAGCTATGTCAAAGCACACTACCAATACTTCTTCGGACTTTGGGGCAGCAATTAAACATTAAACATTTTTAAATGAATATGATTGCTGCTGAATTGTTTTGGGTCTACGCTCTGTGATTAACCCCTTAAAGTGGCTCAAAACCCTCCCTTGACACACCTGGCAATATGAGAGTTGTGCACCTCAGTAACCTGTGAGGAACACAACATCCGGTTACACAACAACAGATGATGCAATAAAAAGGGATTACCTTAAGTGGAGAGATCTTGCATTATTAAAGGATAGTGTACCGCCACCCACGAAGGAGTCGCTGGTTGATTTCGGGGTCGGCGCATTAAGTTACCAATTACACTTGTCTAGGGGTGAATACTTGTGGAAAGTGAATAAAGCGAGTGTCCAGACATCAGAGTGCGTTTTCAAAGTTTTATTCCAAGGCCCAACATGGCCAACATCAACATGGCACTCTATAGAGAAAGGTTGATGAGCGGAAGAAAACTGCAGTATCAGGCCTTGGATATTATAGAGAGCAGCTTGCTCTCAGTACAGTCACACTTAAACGTCGTCACTCCCGTCAGAGTGGGTAAAGTCCCCCGGACAGGCATTTAACTTGGGCCTGGCAGCCGGAAGGTCACCTGCGATAGTCACTGGGAGAAATTAGGGCCTTTGCCACAGGCCTGAGGAATTTCCATACTTTTCAAAGGGTAGAACTAATGGATCCTACCAGTAAGTCACTCTCTATAGTCAGAGGACAGTTGAAGTGTACCTGTCATGTAGTAATGACTGAATCCCCGGTGGTTCGCCTAGGCCTCGCGGACAACCTCTGCCTTTGGGTCTCCCGACCCAATCCCCCACCGTACAGCTCCCAGCTTAGGATCTGGGACCCAGCAAGCCGCTGGGGCCCCTCTCGATGTCAGGGTGAATTTCCGCTTGGTGCGCAGCCTCAGCCAGGCAGGCCTCGATGGCGGGGCCATGGATGCGCAAACCCTGAAGGTGGGTGCCGCACCTAGAACGCGGGCCCCGCATAGAACGTCACACACTTCTCTAAGGCGTCTGCCACAGATATACCCTCCCGCCAGCATGTCCAGAGGGAAGATCCTCCTCTGATTATCAAATACCACCAAAAGAAAGCTCTGTTTGTGGGAAAAAAAGGACGTCAATTTTGTTTGGGATCCAGGTTGTACGACCGCGCAATTGTTAGTTAAAGCGACGCAGGGCCGAATTGCAAACAGTGGCCTGGTCTTTGACCAGCAAAATAGTCCGTGGCTTAAGTGGTTAAAATTTGACTGGAGTACGATGCAAAATTCAATTTGAATTTCAATTAGAATTTTGGAAATTCGTCCAAATTTAATTTCATTATTCAGAAAATTAGGTAAAATCATTTTATGTTGTAATTTGGGTATTGAGATATATCCGAATCTACGATTAACGAAAGCTTTGTCCGAATATTAATTCGGATCGAAACGAACCGCACATGTCCAATAATAATTGTTACATAAAAATAAGTACAAGACAGACAAGCAGATAGAATAGAATAGACCTTTCTATTAGATGTAAAGATTTCCCCTCTATTCCTGTTCTGGTGGCAACTCAATTAATTGGATTTACCCACATTTTCATCCTTGGTGACCAGATACCAATAAGCCCCTTGCCCGCAAACCCTGTCAACCACTGGCCAGGGTTGTCGGGAAGAGTGCACCCTAAAAAAAAAAAAAATTAAAAAAAACACTTTTAGATATACTCAAGGTTTAAAAAAAAAAAAACAATTGTTAAAAATTCATAAAGTCAAAAATATCTTTATCAATGAGGCTGCATTCACACCTAGGCGTAGGCGGTATGCGGGGTATTGCGGCGTCATGAAATAGGCGTTTTGTCCCCGCGATTTGCGGCGACAAAACGTGCCTTGTTTTTTGCTGGAGGGGTGATTTTTACATTGTCGGCTATGCCCGAACGCCGAAGACGCCTGAAAAAAAGGGTCCGGGACTTGTTTCAAGCTTCAGGCGTACGGCCTTTCGGCGTTCGGCGTAGAGATGTGAACCATCTCCATAGAAGACAATGTAAATTCGCCCCTCCAGCGTATTTTAGCCTGCTACAGCGTCGGGCGGAGGGCGACAAAACGCCTAGGTGTGAATGCAGCCTTATACCCTTTAACCACTTCAATACAGGCCGATTTTCAGCTTCAGATTTTTACACCCACAGATCCATGGTCCTGCTCAGTTACTGGGCAATCGTGGGTGCCCGGCGGACATTGCGCGCGAAGTCGAGGACGTCATATGACATCCTTCCAGAACGAGAAGCTTATCGTCCCGCCGTCATTTGTCACTGTATCACGGGAGCGCGCCCGCAATTACTCACCACCATGCGAGCTCTCGCATGACTGTGGTCAGTACTTGCAGGGAGGACCAGGGACAGCCGCTGAGGGACCCCAGAAGACGAGGATCGGGCCACTCTGTGCAAAACTAACTGCACAGTGGAGGTAGGTATGACATGTATGTTATTTTAAAGGAAAAAAAATTCCTTTACTAACCCTTTAAATATGAAGCTTTAGTTCCCCTTTAATGCTCAGTGTATGAAGCCTAAATTAGTAAAAACATACAACATAAGGGCCCTTCCTTTAAGACTATTACTTTGTAAAGTGCTAAGTAATATGATGGCACTCTATAAACATGGAAAATAAATTCAATAAATAAATTCTAACCTTGGAAGTCAGTAATATCAAATATTTCCTGACCATGAAATATGTTTTAACAGCTAATTATCGGTAGTAAAGTAAATGAATATAAAAAAAAAATACTAATCCCACAATTTGTAAAGTTAAACATTGGTGTGGGCTCGCTTCGCTGGGAGAACGGCTGAACTAATCCCGTTTTAACACAACCGAAGCCGTAACTTCAAGAGTTTCAGTTTTCAGTTTGATGGCTCATTATATAAAAAAATAATAATAATAAACGGAATGCCTTGCGGACTCCAGGGTTTCCAGGGTTCATATTTTCCTCTTTGGCTCTGGCCTCCTTCCAGTCTATTTGATCTAGGTGGGAAAAATGGCCAGAGCTCTCATTTCCACCAAGGGCTCGGTAACCCTGCCAAGAGTACACCAGGCCGAATCAATGCGATCCTTTGTTTGTCTCACAGAGCGCTCCCTACGCCCCATCCAGACACACACAGGCCTGGAAAATAATAGGTAATGCTGGATACTGGAAACTTCCAACCAGAGAATCCTTGCAAAGTCATCGAGAGAGTAAAGCAACCCACACCGGCTTCTTTTCCTGAAAGCTTGTTTGTCTTTTCCTATCCGAGAGATAACTTTTTTCTTTTTTTTTTTTGCAATTGTGTTTGATTTTTATTGTCTCTATAGAAACAATGCAGACATTTTACTTAAAGTGGTATTAACCACTTCAGCCCCGGACCATTTGTCAGCTTACATTTTTAGAGATTCGGCACTGCGTCGCTTTAACTGACAATTGCGCGGTCGTGCGACGTCCTTTTTTCCCCACAGATAGAGTTTTCTTTTGGTGGTATTTGATCACCTCTGCGGTTTTTATTTTTTGCGCTATAAGCTAAAATAGAGCGAAAATTTTGAAAAAAAAAGCAATATTTTTTACTTTTTGCTATAATAAATATCCCCAAAAAAATATATAAAATTTTTTTTTTTCCTCAGTTTAGGCCGATACGTATTCTTCTACATATTTTTGGTAAAAAAAAATCACAATAAGCGTTTATTGATCGGTTTGCGCAAAAGTTATAGGGCCAGATTCATAGAGCGATTACGCCTGTCTATCTCGCGTTAGACTGGAGTACTTTCGAATTACGCGCGTTTTTTCACTACTCTGAACTCTCAAACCATGAAAATACGGCTGCGGGCTTCAATTCGACTGGCTTACGTGTTAGTACGCCTTTGGATCTACGCTGCAATAAAATTGCGGCCACTGGGTGGACTTCCCGTCATTTTCCGCGTCGGGGTATGCTAATGAGCTTTTGCCGGCGATCCCAGAAATTACGATCTTCAATCGCAATCTCTTACGGCATCTTTAGTCATCTTTTTGCTGCGTAAAACTATACCAGCTTTTAGCTGGTCTAATATTAGACAGCCCATGTTAAGTATGGCCGTCGTTCCCGCGTCGAATATCAACGTTTTCCGACGTCTTTTTTTATTTTTGACGTAAAACGTCCGGGAATAGGAATGTCCGTAAACGACGCTACTCAAACAACGAATGACGTATCGACGTTATTTCGCGTAATGCAGGCGGGAAATTTCTGAACGGAGCATGCGCAGTTCGATCGCCGCGGGGACGCGCCTAATTTAAATGCTTCACGCCCCCTAATCGCGTATTTCGATTACGCAGCGAGAAATAGACTACGCCGCCATATCGTACGGGCAAAAATCTACCATAATTCGTCGTAGAGCCTGGTAAAATGCGGCTGCGTAGCGTATCTCGGATACTCTGCGCAAATGTACGTGTACCTGAATCTGGCCCATAGTGTTTACAAAATAGGGGATAGTTTTATGGCATTTTTATTAATATTTTTTTTTACTAGTATTGCCGGCGATCAGCGATCTTTATCATGACTGCGACATTATGGCGGACACATCGGACACTTTTTACACATTTTTGGGACCATTGGAATTTTTACAGCGATCAGTGCTATAAAAATGCACCGAATACTGAGAAAACGACACTGGCAGTGAAGGGGTTAATTACTTGGTGGCGTTGTAGGGGTTAAGTGTGCCCTAGTGAGTGATTCTTACTGATGGGGGGCATGGGCTACATGTGACAATACAGTGATCACCGCTACCAATTGCAGGAAGCAGTGATCACTATCATTGTCACTAGGCAGAGTGGGGAGATGCTTGTTTCCACCAGCATCTCCCCATTCTTCCTTACCGTGAGACGATCGCGGGTATCCCCACAGCGATCGAGTCCTCGGCACCCGCAGTCGGGCTCATGGAGCTTGCGGCGGACACGCGCACGCACAGCCGGCGTGTGCGCGTCCATAATGCCACGATCTTAAAGGGGATGTACAGGTGCGTCCTTCTGCCTGTCTGAGCCATGCTGTCGATGAATATTGTCGTGCGCTGGTCGGCAGTTAAAGTGTTACTAGTCTAAAAATTCATCCCTTAACAGGACATGGCCCTATTGATTGATGTATCCATCACAGTAATATAGAGTCATCAAATATAAAAAAATATATATAGAAAAATATAGAATTTTATTTTAAACATTAGATGACATATATATATATATATATAAACAGAAATGGTGGCTGATCAACATGTGCATGAACATAACATTGCAAAGAGAATACCATGGCAAAAGTCCATGGACCACTGCCATGGTATTACCATCAGGGCGTGCTGGACCTATATGTATTACATTTTTACATAAACATATGCATACAAAACCCACAATGTAACTGAGGCAATATCCTACAAATTGGCTTGTAGTTCTATGATTTAGCAATAAGATGCAAAGCAGTGGTACATGTAGCGCCCATGTACTTCCAAGTACGGGTGCTACTAAATTTAAGGGGGTGATCAGAGTTGTAAGTGACTCTGATCTCAATTCTGATTATTGTAGGGCTTTCTGTTTAAGCTTGGCTGTGCTGTGGGCTCATCCTGCTGTGCCTGGGGCGTTGTTCCACCCCAGGACGACAGGTGGCAGCAGTGGAAGCTAAGGTTCGAGTGTTCTCTCCAAGCGACCAATCAGGAGGCTTGGGCCTCACTGGGCATGCTGGAAGAGGGTACTTATGAGACAGGCATCATTTTAGGTGGTTCTTCCTGGAGTGTGGCACCCACCTTTAGGGTGGCCACATCACCGCGCCCTGAACGTTTGGCCTACCTGGCCTGGGCATGGGTTCTACGCTGGGGCATGGGTGCTATGCTGGGGCATGGGTGCTAAGCTGGTCCGGAACATCCAAGTAGTACGGGAACCCAGTGATCGACTGGGTTCTCATTTCTAAAGATCCCAAGCAAGTTTGGCTGTTCGGTGGGGAGTCCAGTTGAGGAGCGCCAATGAGAGGCTGGCGGTCCGACAGTATTGAAACGAACCATCGGGGATCGAGGTACTGAACACTGAGGGATTGATTCCTCAGTCGGTATCTGAGCGGCATTGAAGGAAGGTTCAGGCAAAACTTTACTCAGGAGGAGTTCCTCCGTATCTATACTCAGGGAAGGCCTGTGGCAGAGGCACTTTCCTGACGGTCATTTAGAAGAGTTTGTGAGAGAGATTTCTTCTCAAGTTCCGAGTAAAACTTTGGCTGCCAGGTCGGTGAGAGAGACCTGTCCAGGTACACTATACCCACTCAGACTGGAGTGGCTGTTTCCCTATCCAACTCTATTCGTCCCTGGCCCTGACGTGCTGCTGCCCCGCCTACAATCCCCAGAATGCCGAGTGAGCCGGTAACAGCCAATCGGCAGCCGCCGCTGCCGACATCCTCCACTGTCAAGAAAAAGTCCCCTGACTGCTGCGCGCCCTGCCTCTGCCTACAAACCCCAGAATGCAGCACGGGCCGGCAGTTAGGGGACGTTTTTTTTCCAGAGTGGAGGATGTCAGCAGCGGCGCTGGGTGTACCAAGATGGCCGCGGCTCCGGTGCTAGGCCGAAGCCGCGGCCTTTCCTAATGCCGGCGCGGTCACAGCATCAGGAAAGGCCGCGGCTTCGGCCTAGCTCCGGAGCGGCGGCACCGCCAACAGCCATGTTAAATATCGGCCTAATTTGGATGAAAATCGGCCGATGCCGATATCTCCAAAACGGACAAATATCAGCCTATATATCGGTCGACCTCTAGTTAACCCCTTCACTGCCATTGTAATTTTCACAGTAAACAATGCATAACAGGCCTAAATGTTCTCTCCAAGGTTATGGAGAAAGTAGTGGTACAACAGCTGCAACAGCATCTAGATACCCACAACAATCAACTTGATCCATTTCAATCGGGATTCCGCCCCGGACACGGGACGGAAACAGCATTGCTCAAGATATGGGACAACGTTCTCGAGGCCGCAGACGAAGGAGAATCTTGTCTTCTGGTTCTGCTGGACCTAAGCGCAGCCTTCGATACTGTAGACCACAACTTTTATTGACTCGGCTGGCTAAAGTAGCCAAAGTCGTAGAAGGCGATCTATCTTGGTTCTCCTCTTTTTTGGAAAACCGATCGCAAATAGTGAAGCTAGGACCCTTCATATCTGAAAAACGCACATTATCGTGCGGAGTCCCTCAAGGATCCCCCCTGTCGCCGATGTTATTCAACATCTATCTGCGTCCTCTCTTTGAAATCATCAGCAGCCAAAAACTGCTTTATCATTCATATGCAGACGACACGCAACTGTATTTCCGCATTTGCAATAAAAAGGATCACCACCTCAATCTAGAGACATGCCTCTCTTTGATAGAGGACTGGATGACAAAGAGTTATCTTAAACTCAACGGAGCAAAAACAGAACTTCTTCACGCCAAGCGTATGAATCAATCTACAACAATTTGGACCCCCCATTCTGGGTAAAATCATCACCCCTAGCGACAAAGTCAAAAGTCTTGGGGTCATCTTCGACTCCTACATGACAATGGACGCACAAATAGGGTCTGTAGTCAGCGGATCGCACCATCTGCTGCACCTACTACGTAGACTTATTCCTTTCGTCCCCAAAGAAGACATAGCGGTTGTGGTGGGAGCAATTGTAAACTCAAGATTGGACTATGCAAATGCCCTTTACCTCGGACTCCCCAAGTACCAAATCGCTCTTCTTCAAGTCGTTCAAAATATGGCCGCCAGACTTGTGACTGGGAAAAAACCCTGGGAATCAATCTCATCTTCACTGAGATCCCTTCACTGGTTACCAGTAAAAGACAGAATCACCTTTAAAGCACTCTGTCTAACGCATTGATGTATTCATGGGAATGCTCCCCATTATCTATGCGAAAAAATAAAAGCTCATAACCCCAATCGCGTTCTGCGATCCACTAATCAAAATCTGCTCCAGATACCAAAAGCCAGATACAAGTCCAAAGGAGATAGAAGATTCGCGATCCAAGGTCCTAGACTATGGAACGCTTTACCAACCAGCATTCGGTTGGAGGAGAACCACCTAGCATTCAGGAGAAAGATCAAGACTCATCTCTTTTGATTTCAAAGGAGAAAGGAACAACAAGCGCCCAGAGGCGATTTACTTCGCATGTGCCGCGCTATATAAGTTTTCATTCATTCATTAGTAGTAAAAAAAAAAAAATTATTAATAAAAATGCCATAAAACTATCCCCTATTTTGTAAACGCTATAACTTTCGCGCAAACCAATCAATAAATGCCTATTGTGATTTTTTTTCTACCAAAAATAAGTATCGGCCTAAACTGAGGAAAAAAATGTATTTTTATATATTTTTTGGGGACATTTATTCTAGCAAAAAGTTACAAATATTGCATTTTTTTTTTTAATTGTCGCTTTAATTTTGTTTATAGCACAAAAAAAACGCAGAGGTGATCAAATACCACCAAAAGAAAGCTCTATTTGTGGCAAAAAAAGGACGTTGCACAACCGTGCAATTGTCAGTTAAATCGAGGCAGTGCCGAATCGCAAAAAGGGGCAAGGTCCTTAACCTGCATAATGGTCCGGGTCTTAAGTGGTTAAGCCCCCGTTCACACTGAATCCGACTGTGAAATCATACAACTTCCCTTGAAGTTGCAGGATTTCAAAGTCCCAGGTCAATGTGACTTGGCTGACAGATGTCTATGCAAGTCGCACATGAAATTGCCGAAAATTTGTGTAGGAAGCTCTTTTTTTTTAATCGGTGCGGCGTTGGAGTCGAACCGATTTGAACAGTTCCATTCCCGACAATAGGGTACGACTTGTCATGCTATTTGGACCTGTTACATCGCAGGACAAATTGCACCGGAATGAACGGGGGGCTTAGTGTCTCTTTAACAGACCAAAAGTGAATAGGAGAAATTTATTGCCCAAGTTGACATACGCTTTAAAAATGACAAATCCTTTCCTAAACAAACATAGCCCTGCAAAAGATAGAGTACAAAAGTGGAAACTTTTTTATTTTGTTAAAGGGGCTTCCTCTCATGTCATCTCACCCTAAAATAAGATAGTCACCCAGTTTTTGTTATACTGCAGAGACGTGACCCCGCCCCTCTTCCATGTGTAGTTGCCAGGTGACCCGTATTTTGCAGGATAGTCCTGATCTGCAGTGATGTGTAACACGCAGGCAGTGTGTGTCTTGCTATTTTGGTTACGGTTTCTAAAAGGATGACAATTTGGGCATTTCATATTTCTACTTCCTTTGTGTTCACAATGGATGCAATTCTCATTTTTCTTCTTTCGTGTGTAAACACAGCACTTTCATAGACGCTCTTTAGGATTCCGTTGACAGATTCAGGAACGGGCATGCGAATTTCTGGCATGAAGGGGGATGGCACTGAGGCTGGAGCATCCAAGCCACGGACACTTTATCCTAAGTGCATGTTCATCCCCTTGATATTATCTGTGCAGCTGCTGCCATCATAGCAACAGGTGACCCATCCCCAACCCGTTCAGCTGATGGCATCATAGCAACGGCTGACCCATCCC
This sequence comes from Rana kukunoris, assembly GCA_029574335.1. Classification (NCBI taxonomy): domain Eukaryota; kingdom Metazoa; phylum Chordata; class Amphibia; order Anura; family Ranidae; genus Rana; species Rana kukunoris. The sequence continues at coordinate 15,386,880 of CM056051.1, read as the reverse complement.
CAACCTTTTCAGCTGATGACATCATAGCAACGGCTGACCCATCCCCAACCTTTTCAGCTGATGACCTATCGCCGACCCATTCAGCTGATGGAATCATAGCCATGGCTGACCCATCCCCAACCCATTCAGCTGAAGACAGCATAGCAACGGCTGACCCATCCCCAACCTTTTCAGCTGATGACCCATCCCCAACCCATTCAACTGATGGAACCATAACAATGAATTACCCATCTCCGACTCATTCACCTGATGGCATCATAGCAACTCTTGACCCATCCCGACCCATTGAGCTGATGGCATTATAGCAACGGATGACCCATTCCCAACCTTTTCAGCTGATGAAATCATAGCAATGGATGACCTATCCTCAACCCATTCAGCTGATGGCATCTTAGCAACTGATGACCCATCCCGACTCATTCACCTGATGGCATCCTAGCAACTCTTGACCCATCCCGACCCATTCAGCTGATGGTATCATAGCAACGAATGACTCATCCCTGACCTATTCAGCTGCTGGTATCATAGCAACAAATTACACATTCCTGACCCATTCGGCTGATGGCATCATAGCAACGGATGACCTATCGCTTACCCATTCAGCTGATGGCAGCATAGCAATGGCTGACTCATCCCCAACCCATTCATCTGATGGAACGATAGAAACAGATTACCCATCCCCGACTCATTCACCTGATGGCATCATAGTAACGGGTGACCCATCCCAACCCATTCAGCTGATGGCATCATAGCAACAGATTACCCATTCCTGACTCATTCACTTGATGGCATCTTAGCGACTCTTGACCCTTCCCAACCCATTCAGCTGATGGCATCATAGCAACAGCTGACCCATCGCCCACCCAATTAGCAGATGGAATCATAGCAATGAATGACCCATCCCAGACCCATTCAGCTGCTTGCATCATAGCAACAAATGACCCATCCCAGACCCATTCAGCTGCTTGCATCATAGCAACAAATGACCCATCCCAGACCCATTCAGCTGATTGCATCATAGCAACGAATGACCCATCCCAGACCCATTCAGCTGCTGGCATCATAGCAACAAATGACCCATTAGTGAACCCATTCAACTGATGGCATCATAGCAACGGATGACCCATCCCGACTCATTCAGCTGATGGCATCATAACAACAGGTGACCCAACCCCAACCCATTTAGCTAGCCCTAGCCCTACTTTTGGTGTGGTGTGATTTAAGCCTATTTGAAATGAATACGCTGAAATTATACTGCACCGCACTGCACTTGGATCACATATGAATCGCACAACAATGCTGGAAAATTGGATCGGTGTGACGTCTTTCATAGGAGCCGATCTAGGAGGTGGGACTTTGACAGCGGCCGGCATCTCAGCTCTAACCGGTGATAGATCCTCTCTCTGTCTGCCCTGGCCAGCTCTCCTCCCCATTCAGGCTGTGATCGGATGCAGTCTGCCTGCCCTGCATGTCTGCGACAAAAGCAGGGAGGCCGCAAACAAACTGAAAAATTCGGAAAAATACTGAAAAAAAAAAAAATCAATTGCAGCCTCACCGTGTCCATCAAATGTAGCCACTGTGCCCATCAATTGCAACCACTGTGGCCATCAAATGTAGCCACTGTGCCCATCAATTGCAACTACTGTGGCCATCAAATGCAGCCACTGTGCTCATCAAATGCAGCCACTGTGCTTATCAAATGCAGCCACTGTGCTTATCAAATACAGCTACTGTGCCCATCAAATGCAGCTACTGTGCCCATCAAATGCAGCTACTGTGCCCATCAAATGCAGCCACTGACCCATCAAATGACCCATCAAATGTAGCCACTGACCCATCAAATGTAGCCACTGACCCATCAAATGCAGCCACTGTGCCCATCAAATGCAGCCACTGTGCTCATCAAATGCAGCCACTGACCCATCAAACGCAGCCACTGTGCCCATCAAAAGCAGCCACTTTGCCCATCAAATGCAGCCACTGACCCATCAAATGCAGCCACTGTGCCCATCAAATGCAGCCACTGACCCATCAAATGCAGACACTGACCCATCAAATGCAGACACTGACCCATCAAATGCAGACACTGACCCATCAAATGCAGACACTGTGCCCATCAAATGCAGCCACTGACCCATCAAATGCAGCCACTGACCCATCAATTGCAGCCACTGTGCCCATCAATTGCAGCCACTGTGCCCATCAATTGCAGCCACTGTGCCGATCAATTGCAGCCACTGTGCTCATTAAACGCAGCCACTGTGCCCACCAAACGCAGCCACTGTGCTCATCAAAAGCAGCCACTGTGCTCATCAAACGCAGCCACTGTGCCCATCAAACGCAGCCACTGTGCCCATCAAACACAGCCACTGTGCCAATCAAATGCAGCCCCTGTGCCATCTGGAACAGAACCTAGTTCCGATCTTTGCTAGCAGTCAGAGACAGTTACTTTATGCCCTCAGTTCTGGGCATCCCATATCACCCTTGGACTGGTTGTCTGACTACAGTATGCCTGCTGAAAATACCCGTCGCCTGGCTGTTCATGCAAAAGGGAGACCAAAAATCCAGCGGCCCCAGGGGGTAGCACTATAAGAGAAATTCCAGTAAGAACAGCTCTGGACTGCCAATATGACACTGGACCTAAGGGAGCTGTGACAAAGTGCCACCTGCTTTGAAACTGATAAAGAAGAACAGGATGAACTATTTATAAAAGTCAAATCCGTAAATCTGGTTTCCACCTGTCCTCTAGATGTCAGGTATTTTATGCTTGTGCTGCCAGCAAAAATGCAAGAGCCCCACATGTGTCTGTGTGTTCTCAGTCTGTGCAAGTCTACATGTTAGATACTGTATGTGACACTAATACTGCGTACACGCGACCGTTTTTCGGGTTGTAAAAAATGACGTTTTTTTTTATGTCATTAAAAACAATCGTGTGTGGGCTCCAGAGCATTTTTCATGCTCTAATTTTTTACAATGTTTTTAACGTTGTCGTTTTTAACGTCGTAAAAAAATGGTCGTGTGTGGGCTTTAAAGGGGTTGTAAAGGTAAAAACATCTCACAGCACCGCCCAAACTGGTAAAACTAGCGTTCATAGTGGAGATCACGCTGTAACAGACAGAAAAGCGCGAATCGTCTTTTACTAACACGGAATCAGCAAAAGCAGCCCCAAGGGTGCGCCATCCGCATGGAACTTCCCCTTTATAGTGCCGTTGTACGTGTTGTTCACGTACGACATTGTGGACGGCCTTCCCAGAAGAGTTGAAGCTGTTATAGCTGCAAAGGGTGGGCCAACCCAATATTGAAGCCTACAGACTAAGACATTAAAGGGGTTGTAAAGATTTTTTTTTTCACCTTATGCATCCTATGCAAAAAAAAAAAAACACCAATTGTGCCCATCAAACAGAGTCACTGTGCCATAAAGTTGGCGCCACTGTGCCATGACATCAAACGCAGCCACTGTGCCATCAATTGTTGCCACTGTGCCCATCAATTTTTGCCACTGTGCCATGCCATCAATTGTCGCCACTGTGCCATGCCAAAAGCAGCCACTGTGCCATCAATTGTCGCCACTGTGTCCATCAATTGTCGCCACTGTGCCATGCCAAACACAGCCACTGTGCCCATCAATTGTCGCCACTGTGCCTTGCCATTGTCGCCACTGTGCCCATCAATTGTTGCCACTGTGCCATGCCAAATGCAGCCACTGTGACATCAATTTTCGCCACTGTGCCATGCCATTGTGCCCATCAATTGTCGCACTGTGCCATGCCAAACGCAGCCACTGTGCCATGCCATTGTCACCAATGTGCCCATTAATTGTTGCCACTGTGCCATGCCATTGTCGCCACTGTGCCTATCAATTGCCGCCAGTTTGCCCCTAAAATGCCGCCAGATTGACCCCCCCCCCCCCACCTGGCACTTACCTTTCTTAGTCAGCCATCCTCGGATACTGCTCCCCGATTCCTTAAAGTAGTCCTGCCCTCAATGTCTCTTCAGAACCGGTGAACCTGAATATACTCATAGTCAATGGGCCAGATTCTCAGAGGCGTCGTATCGCCGTTTTTTTCCCCGGGTATCTATGCGAGTGATTCCTAGAATCACTTTGGCATAGATACGGGTGAAGATCCAACAAGTGTAATTGTATTACACTTGCGGATCGTAGATGTAATGACAACTCCGGCCACTAGGTGGCCTTTACGTTGTTTTCTCATTTGCCTATGCAAATGAGGCTACTACTCCGAATCCCGAACGCTTTTACGCCGCCCGTCGGCCCCTCCATTTTGTTTTCGTCCGCGTAAGGTTACCCCTGCTAATATGAGGGGTAACCTTACGCAGTACCGTCAGATGCCGTCGGATGCCATCTTAAGTATGGCGTCGAGCCAGCGTCGGCTTTTTCCGTTGGTTACGTCGTTTTACTAAGTCGTTCGCGAATAGGGCATTGCGTAAGTGACGATCACGTCGTTTTGACGTCGGTTTCAACTACGCTTACCGACGTGAGCTGGAGCATGCGCACTGGGCTTTTTCCCCGGCCGGGGCATGCGCAGTTCGATCGACGCGGGGGCGCGCTTAATTTAAATACAAGCCGCCCTTTTGAATTATGAGGCCTTACGCTGGGTCATTTACAATACGCCACCGCAAACTACGGAGCAAGTGCATGGAGAATACGGCACTTGCTCTGTTAAGTTGCGGCGGCGTAGTGTAAATGGCTTACGCTACGCCAGCGAAAATGTATGAGAATCTGGCCCAATGTGATCAAAGTAGCAGAAGAGTTAAACATAAATCTTCTCCTCAGTTCCACAGACTGCGTGCTTACACCAGATGGAAAGTTAGACTCTGAAAGCATGAAAGTTAATCATCAGTTCCATGAAAACAGAGCTTTGCATCTGTCAAAGAGTTTCAGCAGAGAACAGTGGAAAGAACGTATTGGAGGGCAACCTGCTAGCATGTTACTACAGCCCAACCACCTCTCAGTAAAAGCCATTCATAGATGGCAGAGCACAGAAGAGTGGAGCTGTTGCCCATAGCCTTAGGCTGCATTCACATCTAGGCGTCGGCGGCAGTGGCGTATTCGGGTGACATGCAATAGGCGTTTTGTCCCCGCGATTTGCGGCGACAAAACGCCTATTGCTTTTTTGCTGGAGGGCAGAATTTTACACTGTCGGCTATGGCCGAACGCCCGATACGCCTGAAAAAAAGGCTCCGGGACTTGTTTCAGGCTTCAGGCGTATTGGCGTTCGGCGTAGAGATGTGAACCATCTCCATAGCCGACAATGTAAATTCCCCCCTCCAGCGTATGTCAGGCTGCTTCAGCGCCGGGCTTCAGGCGACAAAACGCTTAGATGTGAATGGAGCCTTAGGGTGCCCACGTGTCCCGGATTGCCCGGGACTGTGCCACAATTGACATGTCTGTCCTGAGTCCCGTCACCTTCATTCCGGGACAATACAGTGTTTTCGGATACTTTCCTAATACAAATTGTTTTCGAATTCCAAAACTTTTCGAATAGTTTTCCCAATTTCCAAAGACAATAACATAGAATAGAAAAAAACAATTATATTCTATTCCATTATTTTCTATTTTATTCTCTTTGGAAATTCGAAAACTATTTGAAATCCAGATTCAAAAAATTGGAATCGATTAAAAAATGAATTAAGGATACACTGTACCCAAATATTATTTTTATCATTTTTTTCACACAAATAGAGCTTTCTTTTGGTGGTGTTTAATCACTATTTTGTTATATAATTTTGCAAACAGGTTATTTTTCACCTTCATTGATATGTGCTGATGAGGCGGCACTTATAGGCACTGATAGACTGCACTGGTAGGCACTGATAGGCACAGATAATGTGGCACTGATGGGGACAGATTAGGCGGCACTGATGGGGACAGATAAGGCAGCACTGATGGCCACTGATAAGTTGGCACTGATGGGCACCGATGGGTGTTACTGATTGGTACTGCTGATGGTACTGATGGGCACTGTTAGGTGATAATGATGGGCAGCACTTTTGATGAGGCACTAATTGGTGACATTGATAGGTGGCACTGTGGGCACTGATGGGTGGCACTGTGGGCACTGGTAGGTGGCGCTGGTAGGCACTGGTAAGCAGCACTGTTAGGTGGCACACATGGGCACAGATGAGCTGGCGGCAGCTCTCCCTTATTGGGACCGATGTCCCTCTGTCAGCCGCAGGTGATCGGCTTTTTTTTTCTCCTCACGCTATCAGCGTGAGGAGACAAAAAATAGCCGATTACCGGCTCTGTTTATATCACGTGATCAGCTGTCATTGGGTGACATGTGATTACGTGGTAAGGGGTCGGGATCCACCCTTTACTCCGATCTGCGATCCATCGAGTCTCAGACTCACTGATCACAGAGCGAGCCGCGTACGCCCTACAGGAATTCTATATATCCTTCTATATATTCTATTTCGTTTTTGTCATGACTAATATTTGTCTTTCTTTTATTCTTAGTATGACGTCTTTCAGGAAAACTGCCGACGCGAGCCCGTGGGGGCGTGCATCGCGGCGATCGGTGGTGCGGCGAACGGTGTCAGTCTGACACACCGCAACCCCGAGCATCTGACAGAGAATATTTAACAAGTGATCAGCCATGTCCAATCATAGCTGATCACAGTGTAAACAGAAAGACCCGTCTATGGGCTTTTCCTCACTCGTGTGGGGGTCTGCGCTGATTGATTTTCAGTGCAGCCCCCCTGCAGATGACCACAGTAGACCACCAGGGATGACGCTAGGACCACCAGGGATGGCCAGCACACATGGATGACCAGGTATGCCCCTCATGGTCACCAGAGATGCCATACAGTGCCCTTAAAGATGCCAATCAGTGCCCAGAAATGGTGCCAGTCAGTGCCCACTACAAATGCCTGCCAGATGTCTTCTCATCAGTGATGCCCAGCAGTGTCACTTGTCAGTGCCCACCCGTCAGTGCCCACCCGTCAGTGCCCACCCATCAGTGCCTATCAGTGCCACCTACCAGTGCCACCCAGTGTCCATCAGTGCCACCTATCAGTGCACATCCATTCCACCTATCAGTGCCACCCATAAGTGCCCACCAGTGCTGCCTATCAGTCCCCATCAGTGCCGCCTATCAGTGCCCACCAGTGCCTCTTATGATTGCCCATCAGTGCCACCTATGAGTGCCCATCGGTGCCACCTCATTGGTGTCATCTCATTACTGCCCATCAGTGAAGGAGAAAACGTACTTATTTCCAAAATTTTATAACAGAAACAAAGAAAAACTTAAAGTGGTAGTATACTCTATATTACCACTTTCACTTACAGGTAAGCCTATAATAAGGCTTACCTGTAAGTATAAAAAATATCTCCTAAACCTGTACGGTTTAGGAGATATTCCCCCCGCAATGCGACGCTGATTGCAGCGGCGCATGCACAGCGGGGATCCTCGGCGAAAGGACCGGCAGCCGCCGGAGCTTGCCGAATTAAAGTCTCCCGTGCGCATGCGCAAGAGTGACGACATCGGCGCTCCAGCCAATCACAGCGCTGGAGCGGCGATACCCGGAAGACACGCCGGAGCAAGATGACATCTCGCTCGGCGTGGACCAGGTAAGTGCTCTTCACCTCGTTCTGAGGTAAGTATTTCATAATCAGCTAGTATGCGGTGCATACTAGCTGATTATGCCTTTTAGGTGGGAAAAAAAAAATTCAATAGCGGGTATACAACCGCTTACATTTTTTCAAAATTTGCGCCCTCTTTTATTTGTTGCGCAAAAAATTAAAACCCCAGCAGTGATCAAATACCACCAAAAGAAAGCTCTATTTGTGGTAAAATTATAAAAGAAAAATATTTGGGTACAGGTTCGCATGACCGCGCAATTGTCATTCAAAGTGCGACAGCGCTGAAAGCAAAAAATTGGCCTGGGCAGGAAGGGGATGAACGTGCCCAGTATTGAAGTGGTTAATATATTGTTACACTAAATAAAATCAAATTTTTACTTATTATTTGCTTTCCAAGTGTTTGCATTGTAACATCAAAGTCCACTATGGCCTCAATACAAAATATTTCTCTAATGCATTAATCTGTTAATATTCACCAGCTTTTAGTTGCATTTAATTAAACAAAGCTATTTTCACTACAAAACAAGTTTCAGTTTTACAAATATCTCATAATTATTGTCTTTCCAGGTCCTCCAAGACATAACTGTGCAGCAATGTTTCCATTCACCCCCTCCATACAGGAGAATACATGTCCAAAATCCTCCGCTGTCCTAGTGAAAATGAAGAATACCATTTTATTTCAGTACTATGCTGCCCTCTCCTGTCTATTTGTAGTAACAGCACCGTGTCCTGCTGCTTATGGTATAAATGTAGAAGTGAGATATTAGCCCGGATTCACAGAGATGGGCGCATATTTACGCCGGCGTAGCGCACACATAGTACGATACGCCGGCGCAGAGCGGAGAGGCGTGCACTGAATTCAGCAAGCTGTTGCTCCCAACTCTGCGCCGGCGTAGCGTACATTTCGAAGGCGCAGGCTGGCGTAAGTGGAAGTGGGCTAGGAAGTGGGCGTGATCCATGCTAATGAAGCGTGACCCCATGCAAATGATGGGCTGGGCTCCAGACAAGTACTTTAAACGAACTGCGGATGCGTTGAGACGTGGACATATCCCCTTGCGCATGCGCACAACCAAGTCGAAACAACTGCCTAAGATACGCCGGATCACTGTGTATGCCGTGAACGGAACCTACGCCCAGCCAGACCCACGTCGGCCCATATTCACAGACGTCCAACGTACAATACGTAGGCTTGTGTTCCCTGGTCCATACCTTTGCATGGGTTCTGCCTCATCTATGGGAAAAAACTTTACGCCGGACGTAAAACTTACGCAAACCACGTATATATCATGTGCCAGGCGCAAGTACGTTCGTGAATCGCCGTATTTCCCTCATTTGCATATGTGAATAACTAATCAATGGGAGAAGCAACATACATCCAGACCATATTTGCGCTCCCGCCACGCCGGCGTAAGTAAGATACGTCGGGGTAGGGTGGCCTATTTTTAGGCGTATCTTGGTTTGTGACTCTGGCGCACACATACGCCGGGGGCATATTTATGCTACGCCGGGAAAAGGTGAGTTATGTCGGCGTTAATGCTTTGTGAATCCGGGCCATTATATCTACATACATAGAACGTGACAGCATAGCTCCCAACTGTGCCTGATTTTGAGGTACAGTCCCTTATTTGGAGCAATGTCCCTCTTTCACCCTTTCCTCCTCATTTGTCCCTCATTTTGGTCTGATCTGTATAGTTGTATATAAAACTATTTATCTATCAAAAGTTCCCAGTGCTAAACCATTCATCCAATTTCTTTATAAATTGCTGCATTTGTAAAAGTCAAAAAACAATATAAAGAAATAGTCGTGGCAAAAAAAAATTTGAACTCACTGTAAAATCCTTTTCTCTTTTGTTCATGGACGGACACAGCAGCATAATCTTGACATTAGGATATTAGCCTTCTATCAGGAGAGGACTAGGCAGAAACATGATAGAGTGTTTAAACAGCATTAAAACTGTACAGTACCGCCCAGGGGGCGGTCTCTCTGGGTACAACCCCTCTTAGTTTTTTTCTGCCTAGCATAGGAGAAGGACCTGGCTCCCTGTGGGCCCATTGGTCTATTTTTTTCTTTTCATTTTTGTTTTTTGTTTTTTGATCACCGACTGGGTGACAGGCTGGATATCCTAGATCAGTGATGGCGAACCTATGGCACGGTGCCACAGCTGGCACTCCAAGCCCTCTCTGTGGGCACGCCAAGAGATTCCCCCAGCCAGGCAGTCAATTGCACTGACTCGACAGGACACCGGCTCCCTTCTTTGCATCAGTGCCAGTGACGTCGGCAGAAGGGTGGGCAGAATTTTACACCACCACTAAACAGCGTAGATCTTGTAGCTGACCTCCCGGCGGCGGAGATATCAAGGAGATAGGTGAGTGCATGTGTCAGGTAGGTGAGTTTAATGGTCAGGTAGGTGAGTGCATGTTTTAGGTAGGTGAGTGTAATAGTCAGGTAGGTCAGTGTACGCTGCACAGTGCATTCTGAGCACAATGCATTCCTGAACCCTGCATTCTGAGCGAATCTGTCAGAATCTTACATTTTTGGTCCCTTTGGGCTCATTCACTGGGATGATCAGTCCCATCCTATGTACAGAGCCACTGGTAGGTTTAATTCTGTGTTGGCACTTTGAAAGAAATAAGTTGGTTTGCGTCGCGGTTTGGGCACTCGAGCTTAAAAAGGTTCGCCATCACTGTCCTAGATCCTTGTAGTCTTCCTAGTTCGGCCATTGAGCATGTGCAGATCTTTAGCTATGCGCTGGGTCGGGCACGACATGCCCCGTTGCTCCAGGGGTGGCCGGTGAGCTACATGCTCCGGGACACACATATGACCTATTACTGTCTATGTCACAGTGTGCCAGGGCCAAAATTTATACTGCTACATATCTTTGGTAAAATAAGTACAAATTGGTGGATATTATTTGATCTTTGTGAAAGTTATATGGCCAGATTCAGGTAGACTTACGAATTAGTGGATATGCCGTCATAACTCAGAATCTGCGCCGTCGTATCTTTAAGCGTATTCTCAAAGTGAGATACGCTTAAATATTGCTAAGATACGACCGGCGTAAGTCTCCTACGTCGTCGTATCTTAGCTGCCTATTTACGCTGGCCGCTAGGGGCGTGTACGCTGATTTATGCCTAGAATATGTAAATCAGCGAGATACGCCTATTCACGAACGTACGCCCGGCCATCGCAGTACAGATACACTGTTTACGTAAGGCGTTTTCTGGCATAAAGATATTCCAACACAAATATGGCGCAGCCAATGTTAAGTATGGACGTCAGGACCATGTCGAATTTTATAAATTTTACGTTGTTTGCGTAACTCTTCCGTTAAAGGGGGTGGACATAAATTACCATTACGCCGAAACCAATGAGTCATAGCGGCTTCATTTGGAGCATGTGCACTGGGATACGTCCACGGACGGCGCATGCGCCGTTAGTAAAAAAACGTTAATTACGTGGGGTCACACTTAATTTAAATAAAACACGCCCACATCAAACACATTTGAATTCGGCGGGCTTACGCCGGCCCATTTACGCCACGCCGCCGTAACTTAGCTTGGTGAATACAGCACTTGTCTCTATAATTTACGGCGGCGTAGCGTATCTGAGATACTTTACGCCCGCACAAAATTACGCTGCTCTATGTGAATCTAGCCAATAGTCCACAAGAGTCCACAAGCTATGGTACCAATATCTGAAAATGTATCACACCTGAAGTACTGACGGCCTATTTCATTTCTTGAGACCCTAACATGCCAGAAAAGTACAAATACCCCCCAAATTACCCCTTTTTGGAAAGAAGACATTCCAAGGTATTTAGAAAGAGGCATTGTCAGTTTTTTTATCCACAATTCTTTGCAAAATCAAGATTTTTTTTTATTTTTCCATAAAATTGTCATATTAGCAGATTTTTTACACTCACACACAGCATATGCATACCACAAATTACACCCCAAAACACATTCTGCTATTCCTCGCGAGTATGGCGATACCACATGTGTGAGACTTTTACACAGCGTGGCCACATGCAGAGGCCCAACATGCAGGGAGCACCATTGTTCATTTTACTTTATTTATTTTAGTTTGACACGTTTTTTCCCAAAAATAAATGTTTTGATCACTTTTATTCCTATTACGAGGAATTTAAACATCCCTTGTAATAGGAATATAGCATGACAGGTCCTCTTTACAGTGAGACATGGGGTCAATAGGACCCCACACCTCTAGGCCAGGAAGCCTGAAATAAAAAAATAAAAAAAACGATCCTGGCTTTGATCGTAGCGGTGAGTCGGTAGAAGCACCGGAGGGCGACGGGAGGGGGACACGTCCCCTTTCGCCTTCCATAAGAACGATCAAGAGGCGGAACAGCCACCATGATCGTTCTTATGGTGTAGAGAATTGCCGGCTGAAAAAGCTGATATCTGAATGATGCCTGTAGCTGCAACCATCATTCAGTGATATCCCCGCACAAAGTCAAGGACGTCATATGATGGCCGGCGGGCGGGAAGTGGTTAAAACGCATTTTTTTCCAGAGTATTTTCCGGGTATTCAAGAGTATTGTTGGGTATTGCAGAATATTGGCCGGGTATTGCAGAATATTGGCCGGGTATTGCAGAGTATTGGCCGGGTATTGCAGAGTATTGGCAGGGTATTGCAGAGTATTGGCCGGGTATTGCAGAGTATTGGCCGGGTATTGCAGAGTATTGGCCGGGTATTGCAGAATAGTGGCAGGTTATTGCAGAGTATTGGTAGGGTATTGCAGAGTATTGGCCGGGTATTGCAGAGTATTGGCCGGGAATTGCGAAATATTGGTGGGGAATTGCGGAATATTGGTGGGGAATTGCAGAGTATTGGTGGGGAATTGCGGAGTATTGGCGGGGAATTGCGGAATATTGGCGGGGAATTGCGGAGTATTGGTGGGGAATTGCGGAGTATTGGCGGGGAATTGCAGAGTATTGGCGGGGAATTGCAGAGTATTGGCGGGGAATTGCAGAGTATTGGCAGGGAATTGCAGAGTATTGGCGGGGAATTGCAGAGTATTGGCAGGGGTATTGCAGAGTATTGGCAGGGGTATTGTTTCAGAGTATTGGCAAGGGTGTTTCAGAGTATTGGCAGGGGTATTTCAGAGTATTGGCAGGAGTATTGCAGAATATTGGCTGGGTATTGCAGAGTATTGGCCGGGTATTGCAGAGTATTGGCCGGGTATTGCAGAGTATTGGCCGGGTATTGCAGAGTATTGGCATGGTATTGCAGAGTATTGGCCGGGTATTGCAGAATAGTGGCCGGGTATTGCAGAGTATTGGAAGGGTATTGCAGAGTATTGGCCCGGTATTGCGGAGTATTGGCCAGGTATTGCAGAGTATTGGCCGGGAATTGCGGAATATTGGTGGGGAATTGCGGAGTATTGGCGGGGAATTGCAGAGTATTGGCGGGGAATTGCAGAGTATTGGCAGGGAATTGCAGAGTATTGGCGGGGAATTGCAGAGTATTGGCGGGGAATTGCAGAGTATTGGCCGGGTATTGCAGAGTATTGGCCGGGTATTGCAGAGTATTGGCATGGTATTGCAGAGTATTGGCCGGGTATTGCAGAATAGTGGCCGGGTATTGCAGAGTATTGGAAGGGTATTGCAGAGTATTGGCCGGGTATTGCGGAGTATTGGCCGGGAATTGCGGAATATTGGTGGGGAATTGCGGAGTATTGGCGGGGAATTGCAGAGTATTGGCGGGGAATTGCAGAGTATTGGCAGGGAATTGCAGAGTATTGGCGGGGAATTGCAGAGTATTGGCGGGGAATTGCAGAGTATTGGCGGGGAATTGCAGAGTATTGGCGGGGAATTGCAGAGTATTGGCCGGGAATTGCAGAGTATTGGCGGGGAATTGCAGAGTATTGGCAGGGGTATTGCAGAGTATTGGCAGGGAATTGCAGAGTATTGGCGGGGAATTGCAGAGTATTGGCGGGGAATTGAAGAGTTATGGCAGGGGTATTGCAGAGTATTGGCAGGGAATTGCGGAGTATTGGCGGGGAATTGCGGAGTATTGGCGGGGAATTGCAGAGTATTGGCAGGGGAATTGCAGAGTTATGGCAGGGGTATTGCAGAGTATTGGCAGGGGTATTGCAGAGTATTGGTGGGGAATTGCAGAGTTATGGCAGGGGTATTGCAGAGTATTGGCGAGGGTGTTTCAGAGTATTGGCGGGGGTATTTCAGAGTATTGGCAGGGGTATTTCAGAGTATTGGCAGGGGGTATTGCAGAGTATTGGCAGGGTATTGGCGGGGGTATTTCAGAGTATTGGCAGGGGGTATTGCAGAGTATTGGCAGGGGGTATTGCAGAGTATTGGCAGGGGGTATTGCAGAGTATTGGCAGGGGGTATTGCAGAGTATTGGCAGGGGGTATTGCAGAGTATTGCAGGGATGGCAGAGTAGGGATGGCTGGATCTGTGACTGCAATTGTCACAGATCCAGCCCACAGCACTGCTGACACCCGCTTTCTCCCTCTCACAATGTACCGATCGGTACATTGACGCCGGTTTGTTTACAAGTGATCGCTCCAGCGATCACAATGTAAACAGCCGCTATCAGCAGCTATTTACCGCGATCGGTGATGTCCCGGGCCCTCTGGACCTTGGCGGTCACGGACACTCCTTTTTTTTTTTTATGTCACAATGTAGAGTATAAGATTTCCTATCATCTGTGCCCAGTCTTGCCACACAGAGTTAATCCAGCGCTGAGTAACCATCAGATTTTCTGCAGATTTTTGTCTTCAGATTTACCAAAACCATGTAGTACAAGGGCCTGCCTAATAGCATACAGATTGAAACTCTTAAGGTTTGACCTCGTATTATATGGTTTTGGTAAATCTGAAGACAAAAATCTGCAGAAAATCTGATGGTGTGTATGGGGCTTAATCCTCTTTTAATGTTCAGTGCAAATTAACAGAATTCCAGATAAAAACTTGCCAAATTATAAAGTCCGTTTCTCTGTTTTTGCTTTCAGTGACAGGTTATTTACATATCTAGCTTGGACATGTTTATCATAACATGAGGTGATCCAAAGTTCATTGTATATTACCAGGATGTGTTATGTGGGGGAGGGGTGGATTTCTCACTTTTTATACCTCATGTTATGATAAACATTTTATCTGGAAGGCTGTTCATTTTCACTGAACATTAAAAGAGGATTTCTCAGATCTGGATTAACTCTGTGTGGCAAGACTGGGCACAGATGATAGGAAATCTTATACTCTACATTGTGACATCAAAAAACATTTTTTTTTTTTTTTTAGGTTTACATCCACTTTAAGTTTGTCTTATGCTTACAAACTTTTGCTAATAAGTGTCCCTGATTCCCATCTTAAAAAGTTGGGAGGTGCGGTAATAACCCCCAGCATTGGTATTGGTGGCTGCAGTAATAGCCCCCCTACCCGGGACAGCGGAATCACATTTATGTTTTTATTATTATTATTATACAGGATTTATATAGAGCCAACAGTTTGCGCAGCGCTTAACAACATAAAGGCAGACATTACAGTTACATTACAATTTGGTACAAGAGAAATCAGAGGGCCCGGCTCATTAGAGCTTACATTCTAGGAGGGAGGGTCAATTGATACAAAAGGTAATAGCTGTGGGGGATGAGCTGATGGAGGAAGTAAAACAGTGTATTAGTTAGGTTTCTTTAACCACTTAAGGACCGCATCCTGCAAATTTACGTCGGCAGAATGGCATGTACGTACAGGTACGTCCTCTTTAAGTGCCCAGCTGTGTGTGGCGCGTGCCTACGACCCGGTCCGAAGCTCTGTGACCGTGACAGCAGGACCCGCGGACCCGATCGGCGCTGGAGTCCAACCATCGGTCCCCGGAGCTGAAGAATGGGGAGAGCCGTGTGTAAACACAGCTTCCCCGTTCTTCACTGTGGCGCCCACATTGATCATGTGATCCCTTATACAGGGAAACACAATCAATGACGTCACACCTACAGCCACACCCCCCTACAGTTATAAACACAAATGAGGTCACACTTAACCCTCAACCCCCTTGTGGTTAACTCCCAAAATGCAATTGTCATTTTCACAGTAATCAGTGCATTTTTAATGCATTTTTTGCTGTAAAAATGACAATGGTCCCAAAAATGTGTCAAAATTGTCATTGTCCGCCATAATGTGGCAGTACAGAAAAAAATTGTTGACCACTGCCATTAGTAGTAAAATTTTTAGAAAAATGCAATAAAACTATCCCTATTTTGTAAACGCTATAAATTTTGCGTAAACCAACCGATAAACGCCCTTTTTGCGATTTTTTTTTTTTTACCAAAAATATGTAGAGGAATACGTATCGGCCTAAATTAAGGAAAACATTTTTTTTCATATATATTTTTGGGGATATTTATTATAGCAAAAAGTAAAAAATATTGAATTTTATATTTTTGTTTATAGCGCAAAAAATAAAAACCGCAGAGGTGATCAAATACCACCAAAAGAAAGCTCTATTTGTGGGGGAAAAAGGACGTCAATTTTGTTTGGAAGCAACATCGCACAACCGCGCAATTGTCAGTTAAAGCAACGCAGTGCCGAATCGCAAAAACTGCCCAGGTCCTTTACCTGCCTAAAGGTTCGGGTCTTAAGTGGTTAAAAAGAGAAGGGTTTTCAGGGATCGTTTAAAGTAGACATGTGCACTGCCGAAAAATGTGTTTGTTTTCGTTTCATTCATTTTTTCCGTAAATTCAAAAAAATTCGGAATTCGTACATTCAAAATTTGGAAATGCAAAAATTTGGAAATTCAAAAATTCGCAATTCGATAATTTGGAAATTCAATCATTTGGAAATTTGAAAATTTACAAATCCGAAAATAAGAAAGGAAAATCCAAAAATTATAAAGAATGAAAATCCAAAAGTTCTAAGTAATAACTAACTACCGTATATACCCAAGTATAAGCCGACCCGAATCGAATTTAATTTATCTGAAGTTTGCGAATTATCCGAAATAAAGAATGCCACATCTAAACAAATGGAACGAAACAAAATAATAATAAATAATAAAAAAAAATATTATTATTTACTATTATTAATTTGTTGCGTTCCATTCGTTTAGATATGTCTTTGTTTATTATTTCGGATAATTCATAACTTCAGATGAAATTCATATTCGTTACAATCACTAACAGCCAAATTTGAAAGGAAATTACAATACCTATAATTTACTAGTTAGTAATAGTTAAAGTGGAGCTACATCCTAAAGTGTAACTCCTGCTTATCGAACCCCCCCCCCCCCTCCGGTGTCACATCTAAACCTTTCAGGGGGAGGGGGGTGCAGATATCTGTCTAAAGACAGGTATTTGCACCCACTTCCGGCCACACAGTCTCAGGCAGATTGCGGGCATGAAGTCACCTCACGCCCCTCCGTTGTGTTCTGGGAGTACACAGTACACAGCGGGAGCCAATCAGCGGGCGCAAGCGCGACTCGCGCATGTGCCGTAGGGAACCGGGCAGTGAAGCCGGAGCGCTTCACTTCCTAGTTCCCTCACCGTGGATGGAGGGAGGAGCAGCAGGGGGACGAGCGATCGCTAGTCCTCTGCCGCGGACGCCGCTGGACTCCAGGACAGGTAAGTGTCCTAATATTAAAAGTCAGCAGCTGCAGTATTTGTAGCTGCTGGCTTTTAATATTTTGTTTTTCAGTGGACATCCGCTTTAAGTTATTATTAATTAGTTATTTCAGATTTTCGGGTTTTTGAATTCTCAGACTTTTGTTCTTAATTTCTGAAATTTGGAATATTTCCGAATTACCGAATTTGTCTAAATTTGTTAGAAAACTAAAGATGGGTAGATTAGGGGACAGTTGGACAGATTGGGGTAGGAGAGTTCTGAGGGGGTGGAGTATTGGGGGAACACACTGAGGGGGGTGGGGGGGTAAGGAAACACACTGAGGGGGGTGGGGGGTAAGGAAACACACTGAGGGGGTGTGGAGGATGGGGAAACACACTGAGGGGATGTGGAGGATGGGGAAACACACTGAGGGGGTGTGGAGGATGGGGAAACACACTGGGGGGTGTGGAGGGTGAGGAAACAAACTGAGGGGGGTGGATGGTGAGGAAACACACTGAGGGGATGTGGAGGATGGGGAAACACACTGAGGGGGTGTGGAGGATGAGGAAACACACTGAGGGGTGTGGGGTGAGGAAACACACTGAGGGGGTGTGGAGGATGAGGAAACACACTGAGGGGGTGTGGAGGGAGGAAACACACTAAGAGGGGTGTGGAGGATGAGGAAACACACTGAGGGGGTGTGGAGGATGGGGAAACACACTGAGGGGTGTGGAGGATGGAGAAACACACTATGGGGGTGTGGAGGATGAGGAAACACACTGAGGGGGTGTGGATGATGGGGAAAAACACTGAGGGGTGTGGAGGATGGGGAAACACACTGAGGGGTGTGGAGGATGGAGAAACACACTAAGGGGGTGTGGAGGATGAGGAAACACACTGAGGGGTGTGGAGGATGGGGAAAAACACTGAGGGGGGTGGAGGATGGAGAAACACACTGAGGGGGTGTGGAGGATGAGGAAACACACTGAGGGGTGTGGATGATGGGGAAAAACACTGAGGGGTGTGGAGGATGGGGAAAAACACTGAGGGGGTGGAGGATGGAGAAACACACTGAGGGGGTGTGGAGGATGGGGAAACACACTGAGGGGATATGGAGGATGGGGAAACACACTGGGGGGTGTGGAGGGTGAGGAAACACACTGAGGGGGGTGGATGGTGAGGAAACAAACTGAGGGGATGTGGAGGATGGGGAAACACACTGAGGGGGTGGAGGATGGAGAAACACACTGAGGGGGTGTGGAGGATGGGGAAACACACTGAGGGGGTGTGGAGGATGAGGAAACACACTGAGGGGTGTGGAGGATGAGGAAACACACTGAGGGGGTGTGGAGGATGAGGAAACACACTGAGGGGGGTGGAGGATGGAGAAACACACTAAGGGGGTGTGGAGGATGAGGAAACACACTGAGGGGGTGTGGATGATGGGGAAAAACACTGAGGGGTGTGGAGGATGGGGAAACACACTGAGGGGGTATGGAGGATGGGGAAACACACTGAGGGGGTGTGGAGGATGGGGAAACACACTGAGGGGTGTGGAGGATGGGGAAACACGCTGAGGGGATGTGGAGGATGGGGAAACACACTGAGGGGGTGGAGGATGGGGAAACACACTGAGGGGGTGTGGAGGATGGGGGAACACACTGAGGGGGGTGGAGGATGGGGAAACACACTGAGGGGGTGTGCAGAAACACACTGAGGGGGTGTGGAGGATGGGGGAAAACACTGAGGGGGGAAACACACTGAGGGGTGAGGAAACACACTGAGGGGTGTGGAGGATGGGGGGGGTTTGAGGATGGGGGAACACACTGAGGGGGTGGGGGGTGAGGAAACACACTGAGGGGTGTGGAGGATGGGGGTTTGAGGATAGGGGAACACACTGAGGGGGTGGGGGGTGAGGAGACACACTGAGGGGGTGTGGAGGATGGGGAAACACACTGAGGGGATGTGGAGGATGGGGAAACACACTGGGGGGGAGTGGAGGATGGGGAAACACACTGAGGGGGGGGGGGGGTGAGGAAACACACTGAGGGGGGTGGAGGGTGAGGAAACACACTGAGGGGGGGGTGGAAACACACTGAGGGGGGGGGGAGGATGGGGAAACACACTGAGGGGGTGTGGAGACTGAGGGGTGTGGAGGATGGGGAAACACACTGGGGGGGGAGTGGAGGATGGGGAAACACACTGAGGGGGTGGAGGATGGGGAAACACACTGAGGGGGATGTGGAGGATGGGGAAACACACTGAGGGGGGTGGAGGATGGGGAAACACACTGAGGGGGTGTGGAGGATGGGGAAACACACTGAGGGGTGTGGAGGATGGGGGAAACAACGCACTGAGGGGGTGTGGAGGATGGGGAAACACACTGAGGGGGTGTGGCAACACACTGAGGGGGAGTGGAGGATCGGGGGAAAATCCCCTCGTTGTATGCCGCCTGAGGGGGGTGAGGGGTGAGGAAACACACTGAGGGGTGTGGAGGATGGGGGTTTGAGGATGGGGGAACACACTGAGGGGGTGGGGGGTGAGGAAACACACTGAGGAGGTGTGGAGGATGGGGTTTGAGGATAGGGGAACACACTGAGGGGGTGGGGTGAGGAGACACACTGAGGGGGTGTGGAGGATGGGGAAAGACACTGAGGGGATGTGGAGGATGGGGAGACACACTGGGGGGGGGGGGAGTGTAGGATGGGGGAAACACTGGGGGTGAGGAGACTGAGGGGGGGAGACACACTGGGGGGGGGAGTGTAGGATGGGGGAACACACTGGGGGAGGGGGGTGAGGAGACACACTGAGAGGGGGGTGGAGGGTGAGGAGACACACTGAGGGGGGGTGGAAACACACTGAGGGGGGGTGTAGGATGGGGAAACACACTGAGGGGGTGTGGAGACACACTGGGGGGGGAGTGGAGGATGGGGGAACACACTGAGGGGGTGTGGAGGGTGAGGAGACACACTGAGGTGGGTGGAGGGTGAGGAGAAGAACACACTGAGGGGGGGGGTGGAGGATGGGGGAACTGAGTGGAATCACACTGAGCGGGGGTGGAGGATGGGGAAACACACTGAGGGGGGGGACAGACATATAGGGCCAGATTCACGTAGTCCAGAGCATCTTTGCTCTGGAGTAACGCTTCTCATTTGCGTTGCGCTGCCGAAATTTAAGGAGCAAGTGCTGTCATTCACGAAGCACTTGCTCCTAAAGTTGCGGCAGCGCATCACAAATGAGCCGGCGGAATTCAAATGTAGGCGGGTACGGGGTGTGTAGTATGCTAACTGATCCCGCCGCCAACGTACTGCGATCGTCGAGTGTCCAAAACATCCCCGTGCGCATGCTCCAAATCTGTGAATGAACGTCAATGACGTCACATTCCCATTCATGACCGTTTTACGCAAGCGACGGACGCGATGACGACGATAGGATACTCCAACCCCATGTAGGTATATCTATGCGCCGCGTATCCCGTCCGGAAACGTCGTATCGTCATTGCGTCGCGCCGGATTTCGATCGTGAATTGCCGATTTCCGCTCATTAACATATTTTTTGAGCGTAAATCGGCAGGAACACCCCCGACCATTTTTAAGTTGAAGTAACGATGCGATGGCGAAACTCAGTTCGCTGCTCGCATCGGAACTTCAAACAGAAACAGAAACGCCGGCTCAAAGCCACAGTTAGGCTGGCGGATCACTCGATCCGCCAGCGTAACCTTTCCTGAATCTGGCCCATAATGTTTTTTTGTTTTGTTTTTTTAATATTTTTATTGGTTTTCAATATGTCAATAAACATACAGTGGCTCAATAATCAAATACAAATTGAGTAGCGTATTACAGTATACAATTGGTCAAAAATCAATAAGGAGAAACATAACAATTTTAATCACTGAAAACAAATAACAATGCAATATTTCTGGGTAAGGAAAGGAGTGGGAAGAGGAAAGAGAGTGTAAGGCCCCTTTCACACGGTGCGGACCGTTTTTCTGTCCGCTCCGTGTGTGTCCGTCGGCTCAGCGGGGGGGTCCCGCTCAGCTGTCGGCGGACAGGGCGGCCCCCGCACACTGTGCAGGGACCGCCCTGTCTCTCCTCCACTATCCCCTATGGGGAATCGGATGGAAATGGACCGTCTGTCCGTTTGCATCCGATCCGATCCACCGGAGGGAAGAAAAATAGGGTTTCCTTCCGTCCGCAAAACGGATCCAGACGGACGCGGATCTTAGGCGGACGTTAGCGGATGCATCATCCGCTAACGGATCCGCTCCCATAGGGCCCCATTCTAAGTCCGTTTACGGACTTAGAAAAAGCGGACCGTTCGTCCGCACGTGTGAAAGGGCCCTAAAGGAAAGGTGAGGATGTTCATGAAATGAATTGAGATTACGATAAATATAATTAAATATTCATATATGTTACCACATCATGCGAAATCCAATGACAATTGTTTTGGAAAGACCAAATGAAAGCAGGTGACATCAGTCAACAGATAATAACTGAAATTCCCTAGATCCCGTAAAATGAAACCAGCAGGCCCATTTTTTGTTGAAACCCTGAGAGGAATCGTTAGATTGATGGATCAGGTTTTCCATATTTGCAATATGTTGAACTTTATGTATCCAATTGGAAACAGTAGGGGGGAAGACTGCAGCCATTTAATGGGAATGCAGAGCTTGGCTGCATTTAAGAGATGTACTACAATCGAATTTTTGTATGTTGAGTGGGGCAAGGACGAAAGATGTAGTAATTACTGTATAATCTGGGGTGTGGGTAGTAATACTAGAAATGAGGTCGTGAACTTTTCTCTAAAAGGGCTTTATAAAAATGCAATCCCACCATATGTGGAGCAGAGTCCCAAGAGCACAAAGCAAAAACATTTGGATTAAATGTGCTTATAATTTGAGGTATTTTATACCATGACATATAATGTTTTTAGTATAAGGGTACGGCCAGACTTTAGCAGATCCTAGTACCTCAGTGTGTAGTGTACAGCACCCCCGGTGCATTGTGGGAGTTGTAGTTACACGGAAGCCAGAACTAGTAGTGACTGACAGCTGTGGTGTTGGAAGCCACCTCCAACCAATCACTGACTACACACACAGCTCAAGACCCGGGGGTGTGTCACACACTGCTTTGTTCCCAACACTGGGTTAGACTGTCTCTCTGATTCTATCCAATGAGAGGCGCTTAATGGAAGAAAACAACTTACTGGTGCCTAGCCAATAGGGAGCGGGCAGGGCTACAAACAGGTATTCTGGCGAGCGGCGTCGCATGAGTAATCACGCCCACTTTGCGTTCTAAGCAATCGGCATACGCTACACAGCTTTGGGCCAATCAGGATGAGAGGACGTCCTCCTTGGCCAACCAGGATGAGGGTATGTCCCCCCAGGGCCAATCACAATGAGGATACATCCCCAAGGGGCCAATCAGGATGAGGGTTTCATGGCTGCAGCTGGTTTATCAGTGTGGAGTTCAGGAGCAGTGAGGAGGTGAGTGAAGCGGGGAATGATGTGAGGGGGAGGGGGAGACACCTACCGCTCCTCTCATCACACAGTGTGACTGGGGGAAGGGTCAGGTGATACACCCGCAACTGTGAGAGGATCCACTCCGGGGTCATCATCCGTGTTATCCTGGAGTGTTCCCGGATTAAGAGGGATACCCCAGGTCCTTCAACCTTCCATCCTTCCCCCACCTGTCCTCCATTACCCTCCCCCAACTACCCCCCCCCCCTAATTCCTATACGCCCCCATTCATCCTCATCTACCCCCCCCCCCCCAAATCCATTCCTCTACCCTTTCACCTGTCCCCCCCCCCCTATTCCTCCCAACGTGTCCCCCCCACCCCTCCCCCCATTCCTCCCCCCCATCCCTCCCCCCCTCCCCCCCCCCCCCCCCCCCTACGTCCCCCGTGTTCCTCCCCCCTCCCCCCCCCCGTGTCCCCCTTTCCTCCCCCCCCCACATTCCTCTCCCCCACACGTGTCCCCCTGTTCCCCCCCCCCACGTGTGTCCCCCCCCACGTGTCCCCCCGTTCCTCCCTCCCCACGTGTCCCCCCGTTCCTCCCTCCCCACGTGTCCCCCCGTTCCTCCCCCCCCCCACGTGTCCCCCCCGTTCCTCCTCCCCCACGTGTCCGTGTCCCCCTGTTCCCCCCCCCCCCCACGTGTCCCCCTGTTCCCCCCCCCCCCCTCCACGTGTCCCCCCATTCCTCTCCCCCCACACGTGTTCCCCCCCCCACGTGTCCCCCCGTTCCTTCCCCCCCCACGTGTCCCCCCCACCTCTCCCCCACACGTGTCCCCCTGTTTCCCCCCCCCCCACGTGTCCCCCTGTTCCTCCTCCCCCCCACGTGTCCCCCTGTTCCTCCCCCCCCATTCCTCCCCCCCACACGTGTCCCCCCCCCCCCCCCCCGTTCCTCCCTCCCCACGTGTCCCCCCCCCGTTCCTCCCTCCCCACGTGTCCCCCCCGTTCCTCCCTCCCCACGTGTCCCCCCCGTTCCTCCCTCCCCACGTGTCCCCCCCTGTCCCCCCCCCCCCCACGTGTCCCCCTGTTCCTCCCCCCCCCCCCCCTCCACGTGTCCCCCGTTCCCCCTCCCCATGTGTCCCTCCCCACGTGTCCCCCTGTTCCTTCCCCCCCCCCCACGTGTCCCGTTTCCCCCCCCGCCAAACGTGTCCCCCCGTTCATTCCTCCCACGTGTCCCTCCCCACATGTCCCCACGTGTCCCCCTGTTCCCCCCCCCCCACGTGTCCCCCTGTTCCTCCCCCCCCACGTGTCCCCCTGTTCCTCCCCCCCACGTGTCCCGCCATTCCTCTCCCCCCACACGTGTTCCCCCCCCCCCCACGTGTCCCCCCGTTCCTCCCTCCCCACGTGTCCCCCTGTTCCTCCCTCCCCACGTGTCCCGTTCCTCCCTCCCCACGTGTCCCCCCCGTTCCTCCCTCCCCACGTGTCCCCCTGTTCCCCCCACCCACGTGTCCCCCCTGTTCCTCCCCCCCCTCCACGTGTCCCCCCGTTCCCCCCTCCCCATGTGTCCCTCCCCACGTGTCCCCCTGTTCCTTCCCCCCCCCCCCACGTGTCCCGTTTCTCCCCCCCCGCCAAACGTGTCCCCCCGTTCATTCCTCCCACGTGTCCCTCCCCACATGTCCCCCGTGTCCCCCTGTTCCCCCCCCCCCCCACGTGTCCCCCTGTTCCTCCCCCCCCACGTGTCCCCCTGTCCCCCCCCCCCCACGTGTCCCCCCTGTTCCTCCCCCCCCACGTGTCCCGCCATTCCTCTCCCCCACACGTGTTCCCCGCCCCCACGTGTCCCCCCGTTCCTCCCCCCCATGTGTCCCCCTGTTCCTTCCCCCCCCCCCCCACGTGTCCCGCCATTCCTCTCCCCCACACTCCCCCCCCCCCACACGTGTCCCCCCGTTCTTCCTCCCCCCCACGTGTCCCCCCCGTTCGTTCCTCCCTCCCCACGTTCCCCCCCGTTCGTTCCTCCCTCCCCACGTGTCCCCCCGTTCGTTCCTCCCTCCCCACGTGTCCCCCCGTGTCCCCCTCGTTTCCTCCCTCCCCACGTGTCCCCCCGTTCCTCCCTCCCCACGTGTCCCCCCGTTCCTCCCTCCCCACGTGTCCCCCCCCCGTTCCTCCCTCCCCACGTGTCCCCCCGTTCCTCCCCTCCCCACGTGTCCCCCCGTTCCTTCCCCCCCCCGTGTCCCCCCGTTCCTTCCCCCCCCCCCCGTGTCCCGCCATTCCTCCCCCCCCGTGTTTCCCCCCCGTCCCCCCCGTTCTTCCCCCCCCCCACGTGTCCCCCGTTCCTCCCTCCCCACTTGTCCCCCCATTCCTCCCTCCCTACGTGTCCCCCCGTTCCTTCCCCCCCACGTGTCCCCCCTGTTCCTCCTCCCCCCCCCCCCCCCCCTGTGTCCCGCCATTCCTCCCCCCCATACGTGTTCTCCCCCCCCCCCAAGTGTCCCCCCATTACTCCCCCCCACGTGTCCCCCATTCCTTTCCGTCCCCACGCATCCCCCCCTATAACCTCTTCCTCCATGCGTTCCCCCCCCTCCCCGTTCCTCTCCCTCCACACGTCGTCGTCCCTCGGTTCCTCTCCCTCCACGCGTCCCCACCCCCGTTCCTCTCCCTCCACGCGTCCCCACCCCCCTCCCTCCACGCGCCTCCCCCCCGTTCCTCTCCCTCCACGCGCCCCCCCCCCCCGTTCCTCTCCCTCCATGCGCCTCCCCCCCGTTCCTCTCCCTCCATGCGCCTCCCCCCCCGTTCCTCTCCCTCCACGCCTCCCCCCCCGTTCCTCTCCCTCCACACGTCCCCCCCCCCCGTTCCTCTCCCTCCACCACACGTCGTCCCCCCCGCGGTTTCCTCTCCCTCCACACGTCCCCACCCCCGTTCCTCTCCCTCCACGCGTCCCCACCCCCGTTCCTCTCCCTCCACGCGTCCCCACCCCCGTTCCTCTCCCTCCACGCGTCCCCACCCCCGTTCCTCTCCCTCCACGCTTCCCCACCCCCCGTTCCTCTCCCTCCACGCTTCCCCACCCCCGTTCCTCTCCCTCCACGCGTCCCCCCCCATTCCTCTCCCTCCATGCGCCTCCCCCCCCCGTTCCTCTCCCTCCACGCCCCCCCCCCCCGTTCCTCTCCCTCCACACGTCCCCCCCCCTCCCGTCCCGTTCCTCTCCCTCCACGCGTCCCCACCCCCCCCGTTCCGTCTCCCTCCACGGTCCCCCCCCCCCCCCCCTCCCGTTCCTCTCCCTCCACGCCCCCCCCCCCCCCCGTTACTCTCCCTCCACACGTCGTCCCCCCGTTCCTCTCCCTCCGCACGTCGTCGTCCCGCGGTTCCTCTCCCTCCACGCGTCCCCACCCCCGTTCCTCTCCCTCCACACGTCCCCCCCCCGTTCCTCTCCCTCCATGCGCCTCCCCCTCCACGTCCCCGTCCCCCCCGTTCCTCTCCCTCCACACGTCGTCCCCCCGCGGTTTCCTCTCCCTCCACGCGTCCCCACCCCCGTTCCTCTCCCTCCACGCGTCCCCACCCCCGTTCCTCTCCCTCCACGCTTCCCCACCCCCGTTCCTCTCCCTCCACGCTTCCCCACCCTCGTTCCTCTCCCTCCACGCGTCCCCCCCTTGTTTCTCTCTCTCTCTCTCTCTCTCTCTCTCTCTCTCTCTCTCTCTCTCTCTCTCTCTCTCTCTCTCTCTCTCTCTCTCTCTCTCTCTCCTCTCTCTCTCTCTCTCTCTCTCTCTCTCTCTCTCTCTCTCTCTCTCTCTCTCTCTCTCCCTCTCCCTCTCTCTCTCCCTATCCCTTCCTCCTCTCTTTGCTACCTCTTTAAATGTTACTTTTGCATACAAACGGCTCACTAGAACTCCTCTCACTAATTTACATTTTCGGTGCTGAACATTATGAATATCATTTGGATTGCAAAATACCTTTTAGGAAATTAAACAAAGAACTGAGGGCAGCCACATTTGCTTGTATTGTCATCCCATCCTGTAGAGCAATAGAAGAATGGAATGTGTGACCTTGGAATGCTTTTTCTGGAGTCCTTTTGCTTATAAAATAAGGAACATTCTTTTATCAGGAGCGCATTACATTCCTACATTTTAAAGTTGTTGTAAACCTCAGACATGAAATATGAACAAAGCGTATCCCTCTATAGTGTGTAAACGTGCATTCAGAAAAGTATCAGGAACACATCCTCACTGCGTTTATATGGTGTGAAGTGGCCCTTAACAACTCTACACCCGCACGCCATCGTATGACGTCCAAAACGGGGATCTGTTATCCTGGGTGGATGTCACATGACGTCCTGGAGTTTGTGCGGGGATATCTGAATGATTGGTGCACCTAGAGGCATCATTCAGATATCATTTTGTTGCGGCGGCGATCCTGCGCACCGTAAGAACGATCATAGCGGCGGTTCCGATGCTTGATCGTTCTTACAGGCGGTGGGAGGGGACATCCCCCCCCTCCCGCCGCCATCCGGTGCTTCTCCAGGCTTTCCCGTCCCATCGGGGGCCCGGAGAGATGACCGCCAGATGTGCAGCATAGAGATGACTAGTGACCAGATGGTCACCAGTCATCTCTATGACCGTCGGAGGCCCGGGCGTGATGACGTCACGCCCGGGTACCTGGAAGTAAACAAAGCTGCGATTGCGGCTAGTTTGAATGAGATCTGTGAATTTTTTTTCGCAATCTCATTCTTTCCAGCCTGGAGGTGAGATGTGAGGTCTTATTGACCCCGCCTCTCTCCATAAAGAGGACCTGTCACACACTATTCCTATTACAAGGGATGTTGACATTTCTTGTAATAGGAATTAAAGCGATCAAAAAAAAAAAAGTAAAAAAAAAATGAAAACGCCCCAGTCCCCGGTAGCTCGCGCTCAGTAGCGAACGCATACGTAAGTCCCGCCCACGTATGTAAACATTGTTCAAACCACATATGTGAGGTATCGCCGCGTGCATTAGAGTGTGTTCAACAATTCCAGCACTAGATCTCCTCTGTAACTCTAAACTGGTAACCTGTAAACATTTTAAAGCGTCGCCTATGGAGATTTTTAAGTAACGAAGTTTGGCGCCATTCCATGAGTGTGCGCAATTTTAAAGCGTGACATGTTAGGTATCTATTTACTCGGCGTAACATCATCTTTCATATTTTACCAAAAAATTGGACTAACTTCACTGTTTTGTTATTTTTTTTAATTCATGAAACCATTTTTTTTACAAAAAAAAGGCGTTTGAAAAATTATTTCGCAAATACGGTGCAAGATAAAAAGTTGCAATGACCGCCGTTTTATTCCCTAGGGTGTCTGCTAAAAAAACATATATAATGTTTGGGGGTTTTGAGTAATTTTCTAGCAAAAGAATGATAATTTGTACATGTAGGAGAGAAGTGCCAGAGGTGGGTTTTAAAGCCCGGTATTGAAGGGGTTAAAGGGGTTGTAAAGGTTTCTGGTTAATCACCTGAATGCATCCTATGCATTAAAGCGGAGGTCCACCCGTCTGTTTTTTTTTTTTAAAGCCAGCAGCTAAAAATACTACAGCTGCTGACTTTTAAAAAATGGACACTTACCTGTCCAGCGCACCCGCAGTGTCAGCAGCTGAGGCTGAGCAATCGCTCGGTACTAGGCTGCTTCTACCGCAATCCTCGTAAGGGAATCAGAAAGTGAAGCCTTGCGGTTTCCCTACCCGATTCCCTACTGCGCATGTGTGAGGATTGCGGCGCATCGCCACTGGTCCGCGCTCTCTCTTGGGAACAGTGTTTCCCAGAAGAGAGCAGGGGGGGGGGGGGATTTGACGAGGCTGGACTACCGCGGGAGTCAGAACCCATAAGTGGTGCAAATGCCTGTCTCAGACAGGTATCTGCACCCCCTCCCCCTGAAAGGTGCCAAATGTGTCATCGGAGGGGGGAGGGATCCAAAAAGCGGAGGTTCACTTTTTGTGTGAACATCCGCTTTAAGGTGAAAAAACACCTAATGTTGACGCCCCCCCAACCCCCCTGTTTTACTTGAATAGAAAATAATGAAAAAGTTGCGCTAGACTTAAAAACAAATGTAGGAATATAGCAGCCAGCACCAACAATGGACCATGTTGTGTACAGAAATAAAAAAGAAAAAAATATGTGATCAAGGTATTCAAATCAGGAGCCCCAATTATGGAGCAAGTATGTGAATCTATAAAATTGCACTAGACCAATACATGTAAATATCAAATAATATGCACAAACATTTTTATAAATGCTAAAAAATAGAAATCAATATAAGTGAGATACCAAATAGTACCACCAGGGTGCTTCACACTGAAGTGAAAATGAATAATATCACAAATAAATGTCCCGGAAAGATACGTCAAAAGATAAAAGATCAAATGCTAATATATGTTGTAAATAGCGATATAAAAAAGCAAGAAATGGAAACTCTGGTGATGAAAAAGTCCCAATAGAAAATGAACAGAATCACATTATGGCAAACGGTATTGCAAAAACGTGTAGGATAAGTCCCTGTTTTACTTACCTGAGCCCGTTCACTTGCTGTACGCGTGTCCGGCGTCCTCTTCTCCACAGAGTCTGGACGCTGATTGGATAGATTTATAGCAGCGCAGTCATTGGCTCGCGCTGCTGTCAATCACTTTCAATGACGTGGCACACCAGGGGGTGGGGCCTGAGTGATACAGTCGGCGGCTATAGCCACCGGCTGTATCATGGGAGCGCGCCCGCAAGCTAACCCCCTTGGGAGCGAGCTTCCCATGAAGGAGGTTAGCTCTTGCGGGGAGGAGACGAGACTGCCGCCAAGGGACCCCAGAAGAGGAGGATCGGGGCCACTCTGTGCAAAACGAACTGCACAGTGAAGGGAAGTATGACATGTTTGTTATTTAAACAAAAAAACGAAATCTTACAACCCCTTTAGACCCCTTACACACTGAAGCGTTTTTACAGCGTTTTAGCGTTAAAAATGGCGCTCTTAAAATGCTTATAAAACGCTCTCCATGCATCTCAATGGACCCTTTCACACAGAGTCCTGCAAGCAGCATCTTTGGAGCAGCTTTTGGGCACTGAAAAAAACGCTCCAAAAACGCCCCTCTTCATTGAAAAGCGCTGTAAAAACGCCTTACCCTTTCACACCTGAGGCACTGAAAAAACTCCCTAAAACGTTAGGGTCTTAGCGGTACTTTACCAGCACATTGGGATTGCAGATGAGGCTTCGCTTAACGCTCGAATAACGCTTGAATAGCGCTCGAAAAACGCCCCAGTGTGAAAGGGGCCTTAAGGTGAAGAAAAAAAAGGGAGAAAAATACACTGAAAAGCCTCAAAAAACACCCAATGCAAAAATGCATCCGGAAGGCATGTGGACTGCGTTTCTATAGTATGAACTGGCCCTGAAAACGCAATGAGAACGCATCAATAACGCACCCATGTTAACATTTTTGATTCAGGTTTTTCGAGTCACATGACCTATGAAAAAACACTCTGTAAGCACAGTAAAATGGTGGTAAAATCGCATGCGGTTTTGGCATTGGCACCAATATCTGCAAAATGCCGATAACGCCATTTTCAGCCAATATGTTTCGGTGGGCAAAATTTCGGTGCCTCTCTAATAAATGTACAATTCTTCCCAAGGGAGTGCGGGGTGCCTGAGGGAGCGGGGGGGGGGGGGGGGGGGGGGGGGGGGATCCAAGAGGTGGGAAAGAAACAGCCCAGCACTAAAAATAAGCATAAAATCTAAATTGTTGAATGGAACATAGCACACATGTATACAGAATATTATACAAATACAGTGTATTTAAAGCCATAAAGCACAAAAGTTGAAACATGATAAAAAATTGCTATTACACAGGAATTAGTATACATTAGAGCTGCACGATTCTGGCCAAAATGAGAATCACGATTTTTTTGCTTAAAATGAAGACCACGATTCTCTCACGGCGTAAAATCTTTTACATTTATGAGTTAACTTTACTGGCTTTTTTTTATTTATTTTTATTCATTAAAGTAATTTTTTCCAAAAAAAAATGCATTTAAAAAGACTGCTGCGCAAATACAGTGCAACATAAAATATTGCAACAACCGCCATTTTATTCTCTAGGGTCTTTACTAAAAAATTATATAATCTTTGGGGGTTCTAAGTAAATTTTCTAGCAAAAAAAATTATGGGCCAGATTCACAGAGCCCTTACTCCTGTCTATCTTGCGTTAGACCAGAGTACTTTCAAATTACGCGCGTCGTTTCATTAGTCTGAATCCTCAAACCATGATACGACGGCTTCGGGCTTCAATCCTGACTGGCTTACGTGTTCGTACGCCTTCAGATCTACGCTGCAATAATTTTGCGGCCGCTGGGTGGAGTTCCCGTCGTTTTCCGCGTCGGGGTATGCAAATTAGCATTTTCCGACGATCCACAAAGTTACGAGCGTCATTCACAATCTCTTACGGCATCTGTAGTCATTTTTAAAGTTATTCCAGCTTTTATCTGGTCTAGTATTAGACAGCCCATGTTAAGTATGGCCGTCGTTCCCGCGTCGAATTTCAACGTCTTTTTTTATTTTTTACGTAAGTCGTCCGGGAATAGGAATGTACGTAAACGACGCTACTCAAACAAAAAATGACGTAACGGCGTTATTTCGCGCAATGCACGGCGAGAAATTTCTGAACGGAACATGCGCAGTTCGATCGCCGCGGGGACGCACCTAATTTAAATGCTTCACGCCCCCTAATCGCGTATTTCGATTCCGCCGCAAGAAATGCACTACGCCGCTGTAATCTTCCTGAATTAGTCGTAGAGCCAGGTAAAATACGGCGGCGTAGTGTATCTCTGATACTCTGCGCCAATGTAATTGTACCTGAATCTGGCCCAATGATTTTAACTTGAAAAGAGCTGTCAGAAAAAGGTTTGGTGTTTTAAGTGGCTAAAAATTCCTAATTTACATACAGAAGAAGTTTATTCCTTTGAAGAGATACAATGGGGTAGATTCATGTAGATCAGCGGATCTTTTGATCCGCGTGATCTATCTGTTTTACGATCCGCCTGCGCCAGTTTTTGAGGCAAGTGCTGTATTCAGAAAGCACTTGCCTCGTAAGTAGCCCTGGCGGATCGTAAATCCCCCGGCGGAATGCAAATTCCGCGGCTAGGGGGAGTTTACTATTTAAATTGCGCGCGTCCCCGCGCCGATCGTACTGCGCATGCGCCGCCGGCTAAATTTCCCAGCGTGCATTGCTTTAAATGACGTCACTAGGACGTCATTGTGTTCGTCGTTAACGCTATTAACGTATGGCCGTATTCCCGGACGACTTACGTAAACGACGTAAAAAATTCAAAATTCGACGCGGGAACGACGGCCATACTTAACATAGGATCCGCCGCACTTACCCCGCATATAGCAGGGGTAACAATCCGACGGAAAAAGGCGAACGCAAACGACGTAAAGAAAAAAAGTTGCCCGGGCATTCGATTCTGAATCGGCGTTTCTGCTCATTTGCATATTCGGCGCGAAGAAGAACGGAAGCGCCACCTAGTGGACGGCGGGAGAATGCAGCCTAAGAATCGACAGTGTAACTCAGTTACACCAGTCGGCTCTAAGGGAGATCTATGCGGAACCTGATTCGAGGAATCAGCCGCATAGATCCGAGCGTCGGATCTCACAGATCCGACGGTGTATCAGTAGATACACCGTCGGATCTCTACATGAATCTACCCCAATGTTTTCAAAACTTGGCAGATTGCCCAGACTGACTTTTGGCTGAGAGCAGACAGGAAATTCTTTGCATAGAGAGAATTGAAACCCCTGTATCAAGAATTGCAACGGGAAAAAGATCTCGATAACGATTCTTGACGATTAATCGTGCAGCTCTAGTATACATACAGTTAGGTCCATATATATTCAGACACAGGCACACTTTTCATACTTTTGGCTCTGTATGCCACCAGAATAAAATGTAAATGAAACTATCTAAAGTAATTTGAAGTTCAGACTTTCAGCTTTCATTCAAGGGGTTGAACATAAATATCAAGTACAAATTTTAGAAACTGCAACCATTTTTATACACCGTCCCCCCCCCCCCCCCATTTATAGGGGCTCAAATGTAATTGGACAAATGAATATAATAATAAACAAAATGTTTCATTTTTAATATTTTGTTGAGAATCCTTTACTGGCAACGACTGCCTGAAGTCTGGAACCCATGGACCATATCAAAGACTGGGTTTCCTCCTGCCTGATGCACTGCCGGGCTCTAACTGCAGCAGTCTTCAGTTGATCTTTGTGGTGCTTTCTGCCTTTCGTTTTGCCTTTAGCAAGTGAAATTCATGCTCAATTGGGTTAAGATCAGGTGATTGACTCGGCCATTGCAGAATATTCCACTTCTTTTCCTTCAAAAGCTCCTGGGTTACTTTAGCAGTGTGTTTTGGATCATTGTCAACTCTGTAAAACTGTGAAGCCCCGTCCAATCAAGCTTTGCTGAATTTGGCGTGATCATCTGGGCTGAACAGTATGGGCCAAGCGTTTCATTCACAGAGCGATTACGCCTGCGCAACAGGCTGTTGCGCGTGCGTAAGTCTAAATGTGCGCGTGCGTGTTGGAAAAACCAAGGCGCAAAATAACTGCCCATGAACTGAGAAAAGTCAAGTTACGATTGCAGCTGCGCAAGATGCCACTTGCTGTCACCAGTTTGGCCATATTTCAGAGCTGCAACATCACTAATGTTTGGAGTGCCCAAAAGCACAAGGTGTGCAATACTCAGATGACATGGCCAAGGTAAGAAGGAGGGCACGGAGGATGGCACTAAGGAGGGCACGGGAGATTTTTTTTTATTTTTTTTATTTGCTTACATAAAATTTACAATTAAATTAATCTGATACAATATTCTTATCTGACACAAGCCCCTCACTCTTCACTTGATATATCACACACGTCATAGACATCTTTGGCCAATGAGAAGGTGTCTATCTCAAGATCTGATTACCACAACCTTTCTAAGGTTTTGCAGGAGGACATCAGCAGCCCAACACATGACACCACCCATGACACCCATGAGAGCTACATATACAATCAGAGCCCCATCCCCACAGATTGATGGGCAAACAGAACATGGATGGGGACAGCGTGGCTGGATTGGTGAGTGACATGGGAGTCAGAGCAGACTATCCCCAGTCCCGTGATGCACACCTCACAAGTGGCACATGCACTAGTAAGATCCTCCTGTCTTTTCCCTTCAAGGTGACTCTGCATATGGACTGGTACCCCATCTCATGACCCCATCTCATGCCAGCTCACATTATGGGCATCTTTGCACGTTAAACACACACATTAATCATGGCACAATGAGAATGCATGCATGCACATCACTGTGGTCCCTAGCACACACCACCCCACATCCTCATCAAATTGGGTTGGCACCAGTCACCATGCAAGACTGGGTGGAGTCAAGCTCAACTCCCAGTCCTACTGACAGTTTCTGGAAGACACCTTCTTCAAGCAGTGGTACAGGAAGAAGTCTGCATCCTTCAAGAAAAACATGATTTTCATGCAGGACAATGCTCCATCACACGCGTCCAAGTACTCCACAGCGTGGCTGGCAAGAAAGGGTATAAAAGAAGAAAAACTAATGACATGGCCCTCCTTGTTCACCTGATCTGGGAACCCCATTGAGAACCTGTGCTATTCTGTCCATCATCAAATGTGAGATTTACAAGGAGGGAAAACAGTACACCTCTCTGAACAGTGTCTGGGAGGCTGGGAGTCCAGGTTGCTACACACGCAATGTTGATGGTGAACAGATCAAAACACTGACAGAATCCATGGAGCTGTCAGGCTGCATGAGTGTCCTTGCAAAGAAAGGTGGCTATATTGGTCACTGATTTGTTTTTGTGGCTTTGTTTTTGAATGTCAGAAATGCCCTATATTTGTGAATGTTGAGGATGTTATATTGGTTTCACTGTTACCAAAAGTGCCTTCCAAAATAATTGAAATGCGGACTGGGTATATATTTGTTTTTTTGTCAGTCCAGATCAGTTGCCTAATAATTATGCACAGTAATAGTCACCTGCACACACAGATATCCCCCTAAAATAGCTAAAACTAAAAACAACCATACTCAAAAACTACTTCAGGGCCACCACACCACCGTCGCTGAAAATAACCCGGCATTCAGCTTTGATGGGCATTAATGAGTTTTTTGGGTTCATTCACGCCGGAGAACATGGTTGTTGTTCAATAATAAAATTAATCCTCAAGCGGGTCCGTGTTCCCCCTCCCCCGAAATACAACTTGCCTGTGATAATCAGACAATTCTGCACTCCCTGGCCGGGGTACAGTTACTCTGCGGGGTGGAGAAAACGCCCATAGTCGGTAATTCAGACACAGGCACACTTTTCCCCCACATAGCTTTCTTTTGGCTCTGTCATACTTCCAAACAAACTATGCAAGAAACACCAGAAAAAATGTGAAAAAATAAAGCAAGAAAACAAACTCAGAAATCTAAAGACAATTTGAAGTTCAACACTTATCAAAATCAGCTTTCATTCAAGGGAAAAAGAACATAAAATCAAGTACAAGCATTTTCACACAGAAACTAATCTCACAACTACAAATACACAGTCCCCCCCCCCCCCCCCCCCATGAAAAAATAAGGGGCTCAAAAATTGGACAAACGCTGAATATAATCAATGGGAAAACAAAATGTTTCAAACACTTTTAATAGGGCGTTTTGTTGAGAATCCTTTACTGGCAACAACTGCCTGAAGTCTGGAACCCATGGAAACACTAATCTCCAATATCAAAGACTGGGTTTCCTCCTAACGAACAACAGAGCAAAAGCCTGATGCATGCCGGGCACTAACGGCAGCAAAGGGAGTCTTCAGTTGATGGAAGGGCTTTGTGGTGCTTTCTGCTTTCGTCACAACGTTTGTCCATTTCCTTTCAAGTGAAATTGCGCCATGCTCAATTGGGTTGCGCACAAGATCAGGTGATTGACTCCACGCCCACGCCATTGCAGAATATTCGGCCGGCCACTTCTTTGGGGGTCCATTTCAATGTAAAAGCTCCAATTTGGGTTACTTTAGCAGAAAAAACCTGTGTTTGCGCAAGCTCTTGCGTAAAAAGCTACGTGAATCGCCGGATTACGCGGCTAGATTGCGCAAGTCTAACGGAAAAGTGGTGCGCTACGCCGGAATGATAATGCGCCGATCTACGTGAATCTGCCCCTATATCTCTAAACATTGCAGAATTCATCCGACTGCCTCTGTCTTCTGTCACATCATCAATGACCCAGTGCCACTGGAAGCCATGCATGCCCATGCCACCCCACTACTTTGGATCATGAGCTGTTCAAAGCCTTCTCCACACTGCTTTTTTCCCGTCATTCTGGTACAGTAGGGACACTAAAGGTTCCCATTTAAAATAAAATATAAATAACATATCATATTTACCTCGACTGTGCAGCTCATTTTGCACACAGTGGCCACGATCCTGGTCTTCTGGGGTCCCTCGGGGGCTGTCTCGGCTCCTCCCCGCAGGAACTAACCCCTTTCATGGCATCTTTTCCCCTATGGGGGTTAGTTCTTGCGGGTGTGCTCCCATGATACGGCCGGCAGCTATAGCCACAGACTTATCACTCGGCCCTGCCCCCCCGCGCCACTTCATGGGATGTGATTGACAGCAGCTCAAGCCAATGGTTGCGCTGCTATCAATCCATCCAATCTAGCCAATCAACGAACGGCCAAACTGAGTAGAGACAAGGACGTCTGGTGCAAGCACAACAGGTAAATGTGCTCAGGTAAGTAAAACGGGGGGCTGTGGGAGCCATCATTGCCAGGTTTTTTTTTTCACCTTAATGCATTAAAGGTGAAAAAATAAATAAACCTTTACAACCCCTTTATCTTGGCTTCATCCATCCAAAGAATGCTTTTCCAGAACTGCTCTGGCTTTTTTAGATTATTATTTTTTGGACAAAGTCTAATCTGTTTTTTTTATTCTTCAGGCTTATGAATGGTTTGCACCTTGTGG
Source organism: Rana kukunoris (assembly GCA_029574335.1). Taxonomy (NCBI): domain Eukaryota; kingdom Metazoa; phylum Chordata; class Amphibia; order Anura; family Ranidae; genus Rana; species Rana kukunoris. The sequence continues at coordinate 15,350,249 of CM056051.1, read as the reverse complement.
TGAACCCTCTGTATTTGCTCTCGTGAAGTCTTCTCTTGAAGACTTTGACAATGATACCCCACCTCCTAGAGAGTGTCCTTCACTTGTCTGGATGTTGTGAATGGGTTTTTCTTTACCATAGAGAGGATCCTGCGATCATCCACCACTGTTGTCTTCCATGGACATCCAGCCCTTTTTATGTTGCTGAGCTCACCAGTGCATTCTTTCCTCAGAGTGTACCAAACTGTTGATTTGGACACTCCGAATGTTGCTGCTATCCCTCTGATGGATTTGTTTAGTCTTTGAAGCCTAAAGACTGGTACACACGATCGTATTTTCCGCCAACAAAGTGTAGGACTTTTGTCGAAAGGGTGTTGGCCATGAACTTGTACTGCATACAAACGGCAAATAATTGTCGGGCAACAAAAGCAAAACTACGTGGTTTTTCAGCTCTTTAGCACCACCCTTTGGGTAACTTCTGCTAATGTTGCGTTATGGTTAGCATTGCTTCTGAGCATACGTGTTTGTACTTTGGAGTTTTGTCTGAAGGACTTGTGTACACACAATCGGACAACACACATTTGTTGGCGGAAAATTTTAAAGCATACAATCCAACATTTGTTGGCGGAAAATCCAACAACAATTGTCTGATGCAGCGTACAAACAGTCGATTTTCCAACAAAAGCCTGCCATCACACAATACGCATCGGAAAATCCGATCATGTGTACGGGCCTTTACAATGGCCTGTTTCACTTGCATGGACAGCTCCTTTGAACCCATATGTAGGTTCACAGCAATAGATTCCAAATGCAAATACCACACTTGGAATCAACTCCAGACCTTTTACCTGCTTAATTGATGAAGAAATAACGAAGGAGTAGACCACACCTGGTCATGAAACGGCTTTTGATTCAATTGTCCAATTACTTTTGGTCCCTTGAAAAAGGGATCAAAAGAGCTGTCATTTTCAAACTCTTCCTCTGATTTGGATGCACATACCCTTAAATGAAATCTAAGAGTGTGCACTTCCAGACCATAAACATTATATAACTATAGCTTGAATATTTTTTGGTAAATACCAGGGCATGATGGTACTGTGACGTCATAAGAGGCAGGGTCACCGGGTGACATCACCTGGTGACCATGCCCCATACCTATATAAATCATTGCGCACAAGGCATTACAGCGGGAGAGAGCGTTGTGTCAACATTCGAAGAAGAGAAGAGGGAAGAAGATGACGGAGAAGACCGGGCCAACACTAGTAAAAGAGCTGGAAGAAGATAGCGGAGGAGCCCGGCAGAATGGGGGGCCGCGAGGCTCCGTAAAGGGGGGCTCGTCAGCGCAGCCCTGAATCTCTAACAGGCCGTGTTTGGCGTTCCGAGCGCGCAGCGGGGAACTCCTGTGCTGGCCGTGTCCCTTGGACACAGCCAAACACAGATCACGGTAAATAGCCAATCACAGCGGCTATTTACAGCGCGATCTGTGCGGCCAATGGGAGATGATCTCATATGTAAACATATGAGATCATCTCTCATTGCCGACTCTCCGCTCCTCACACAGACAGCGCGTGTGAGGAGGGAGAGAGAACGGAGAATGATCTTGGATCCAAGTGAAATGACTTGGATGTAACAGGTTGGGGAAAACATGTTTTTAAAGCAAAGCTCTATATTAATAATTTAAAATTTGTCTACCATACTTCGTTTTGCGCTCCTGGAGAACAGTTTGAAAACATTTTGCAACGTAAAGTGTACTTCTTGGATGTCCTGTATAGGTTTCATCTTTTCAATCAGTCTCTTCCTAAATACAAATCTCTCATGGTTTGGGATTTTTTAACGAACCCTTCTATTCTTCCAGTTTGTGATGTATACCCTCAACAATAATTATATATATATATATATATATATATATATATATATATATAAAATCTCTTAATAAAAATATATATTTTTATTATTATTTATATATAGATCATCTCTCATTGCCGACTCTCCGCTCCTCACACAGACAGCGTGTGTGAGGAGGGAGAGAGAACGGAGAACTGAGCGACTTGGAAAAAAAAAAGTAACAAATCAGTACCACCGTGCGCCCACCAGTACCACCGTGATGATACTATTTACAGTCGCGCGGGGGGCACAAAATGTTTTCTTCTTCCTAGGAGGGGGGGGGGGGGGGGCATGACCGAAAATAATTGAGAAGCACTGGGGTAGGGGCACATAGAATGGGAGGCCAGGATCTGGGGGCCCCTTGTTAAAGGGTGCTCCCAGATTCCGATAAGCCCCTGCCCGCAGACCTCGAAAACCGATGGCCAGGGTTGTCGGGAAGGGGCCCTTGTCCTCATCAACATGGAGGCAAGGTGCTTTGGGGTGGGGGGGGACGCAAGGCCTCAAAGCACCCACCCCCAATGTTGAGGGCATGCGGCCTGGTACGGCTCAGGAGGGGGGCGCTCGCTCGTCCCCACCCCCTTTCCTGACCGGCCAGGCTGGTGCTCGGATAAGGGTCTGGTATGGATTTTGGGGTGGTCCCCATGCGTTTTTTTTTGTCGTGGGGTTCCCCTTAAAATTCTTACCAGACCGATGGGCCGGTTTGCTCATGAAGGTGGGAACCCATGCCATTTTTTTTAAATTGGTGTGGAGTTCCCCTTCATGCACAAGTTGTGCACAAATTGCATGCCAAAGTCGGATCTGTTAATATTAGGGTTGTCCCGATACCACTTTTTTAGGACCGAGTACAAGTACCGATACTTTTTTTCATGTACTCGCCGATACCGATTACCGATACTTTTTTAAATGTCATGTGACAGTTTTCAAACCACAATACAGACTAAGGATATTTTCTTTAGAATTATGAAGAACTCTAACTCAAGACATTATAAAATAATAGAAATGTTTTATTTGCTTGTCACGCAGTAGTAAAAAACTCAAAGAATTTTCACAGAACATGTTGATAAATACAAAAAAAGTATCGGCAGAAGCATCGGGAGCATTTGCGCGAGTACAAGTACTCCCGCAAATACTTGGTATCGGGAATACCCTAGTTAATATGGAATCTGACTTCAGACAAAAAGTAGTGCAGGAACTACTTTGAAGTCGGCAGGACTTGCCAATATGAATGGTAGTCATTCAAAATCATGGAGAATGACTTGTAGTCCAAAATCGTTGGACAAGTCGTATAAGTGTGAAAGGGGGCAGTGATGGGTCCTCCTTGTTTACATATTTGTTCTATAAATGTGTAGTGTAATTGCGAAGCATTACGTCCAACTTCTGCAAAATGTCTGTCAACTGGGGAAGAGAATTCATAGGTGCCGATATTACTTCATGGTTTGTATTTCCTGTGTGGTCTAACAAATATAGCTCAACCGTACGGCCACTTCAGCAAATATCTAAAGTGCTGCAGTTGTAGAAACCTGCAATCAATCTAGATTATTTTTTATTTTTTCATGTGCAGGTGGATAAAAGAATCGCCCTTATGGGGCCGTTCATACGATCAGAAAATCGTACAAAAACTAGCGCTGTTGAAGCGATTGATCAATAATCTGAACGTTGGTACACGGCTATCGAGAGCCAATCACAACAAATCATGCAAAATTATTTGATCCGACAAGCACAACAATTTTTCTCTTACGACACCAGATTGTGCGATTGTCATTTAACCCCTTTAGACCCGGAAGGTTTTACCCCCTTAATGATGAGACAATTTTTTTGCAATACTGCGCTGCTTTAACCACTTAAGACCCGGACCTTTTAGGCAGCTAAAGGACCTGGCCAGTTTTTGTGATTCGGCACTGCGTCGCTTTAACTGACAATTGCGCGGTCGTGCGACGTGGCTCCCAAACAAAATTGATGTCCTTTTTTTCCCCACAAAAAGAGCTTTCTTTTGGTGGTATTTGATCACCTCTGCGGTTTTTATTTTTTGCGCTATAAACAAAAATAGAGCAACAATTAAAAAAAAAAAAAACTATTTTTTACTTTTTGCTATAATAAATATCCCCCAAAAAGATATAAAAACATTTTTTTTTCTCCTCAGTTTAAGCCGATACGTATTCTACATATTTTTGGTAAAAAAAAGTCACAATAAGCGTTTCTCGATTGGTTTGCGCGAAATTTATAGCGTTTACAAAATATTAGATAGTGTTATTGCATTTTTATTAATTATTATTTATTTTTACTACTAATGGCGGCAATGATCGTTTTTTTTTTTTTTTTTTTCATGACTGCGACATTATGGCGGACACATCAGACACTTTTGACACATTTTTGGGACCATTGTCATTTTCACAGCGAAAAGTGCTATACAAATGTACTGATTACTGTTAAAATAACAATGGCAGTGAAGGGGTTAACCACTAGAGGTGCTGTAGGGATTAAGTGTGACCTAATGTGTGTTTCTTACTGTAGGGGAGCAGGGCTGGACGTGTAACGTCACTGATCGTCGTTCCCTATGACAGGGAACAGACGATCACTGACACTGCCACAGAGAAGAACGGGGAAGGTTTGTTTACACTCACCTCTTCCCATTCTTCAGCTCCTGTGATCCGATCCCGGCACATCGGCGGCGATCAGGTCCGTGGGTCCGGTGGTTGCAAGTGCGCCGCCGGCGGCACGCTAGCGGCCCATGGATGGGATCTTAAAAGGGACGTATCTGTACGTCCATGTGCCCAGCCATGCCATTCTATCGACGTGTATCGTCTTGCAGCGGTCCGTAAGTGGTTAATTAAAAATTGCCAAAAATCGGCCGATATATCGGTCGACCTCTAGTCCGTAATCTGCCTCTTCATCATCTGTGGTGGATTTTCTTCCTCTGTCCTCCTGCGGTGTCTTCCTGTGAATGTGGCGCGCTGCCTTCTGGGAACTGTGTGTATCTCAGGGAGCAGCCGGCCCATTCACAAAGAGCCGCGCGTCTCACGCAAGCAGTAGGAAACTGGCAGTGAACCCGCACGGCTGGCGGCGCCAGGAGCTTCTAGCATCGAGCGATCGGCCTCGGGGGGGCTGACAACGCGGGCGAGTAGGACAGTTAAGTGTCATTAAAAGTCAGCAGCTACAGTGTTTGTAGCTGCTGACTTTTTAAAAAAAAATTGCGCCGCTTTAGGCCAGAAGTGTCAGGCCACATAAAATATTGGAGAGGCGAAGGATGGCGAGAACGATCAAAAACAGCCCACGGACCACCTCCGAAGACCTACAACATCAACTTGCTGCAGATGGTGTCACTGTGCATCCTTCAACGTTGTATAGGAGAGTGATGGGAAAGAAGCCTTTTCTGCACACACGCCACAAACGGAGCCGCTTGAGGTGTGCAAACGCACATTTGGACAAGCCAGCTTCATTTTGGAATAAGGTGCTGTGGCTGAAACAAAGATTTTAGTTATTTGGTCATAACATTTGGTCATACCGACAAGATAGAGGGGTAGCTATGGGGGCTAAATATGCCCCCAGTTTGGCTAACCTCTTTATGACCAAGTGGGAGGAGGACGTCATTGACAGTTGCCGTCGTCCAGAGATTCTGCTCTGGGCGAGGTACATCGATGACATCAACATATTTCAAGCCAACGGATCGCAACGCATTCATACCTTTTGGATAGTTGCCATCTTCCAACTTGGCTGAAATCAGTACCCCTAGGGCAATTTATGCGTTTAAAACGCAACTGTTCCGATCCCCGTACGTTTGAGAGTCAGGCATCGGTACTGTCATCCAGGTTTCAAGAAAAGGGATATGATCCACATATGCTACACCAGTCATTGGAGAAAGCCAGAAGCATAGATCGATCATTGCTACTGGCTAGGGTTGTCCAGATACCGATACTAGTATCGGTATCGGGACCAATACCAAGTATTTGCGGGAGTACTTGTACTCGTGCAAATGTTTCCGATACCTAAATAGAATACTTTTTTTGTATTTATCCACATGTTCTGTGAAAATTCTTTGAGTTTTTTACTACTGCGTGACAAGCAAATAAAACATTTTTATTCATTTTTACTCATTTTTATTCTTTTATAATGTCTTGAGTTAGAGTTCTTCATAATTCTAAAGAAAATATCCTTAGTCTGTATTGTGGTTTGAAAACTGTCACATGACATTTAAAAAAAGCATCGGTAATCGGTATCGGCGAGTACATGAAAAAAAGTATCGGTACTTGTACTCGGTCCTAAAAAAGTGGTATCGGGACAACCCTACTACTGGCCGATAGAAATAAGGGAGCAGCAAACGATAAATTTGCCATACCATTCATAACCACCTTTTCTGCCCAACACTTCAGTGTTAAAAAACTGATACAGAAACACTGGCATATTCTTGCAACAGACCAGGTTCTGGCCCCTATCCTCCCAACCAGACCAAATGTGATCTTTAAAGGTGTCTCTACGGTTGGTAACCGTATTGCTCCAAGCGTACATGACCCCCCTAAAACATCTAAGACCTTCTTCGATAATCTTATAGGGTACTATAGGTGCAAGAGATGCCAAGTCTGTACCCTCAATATATGTAGAGAAAGGAAGATTTGTTCGTTCCAGTCCACAGCCACCCAACAGTCATTTGAAATTGACCAGTTTATAACCTGTGCGTCCAAAGGGGTTATCTACCTTATTCAATGTCCGTGTGGCTTACAGTATATAGGACGGAGCAAAAGAGCGTTGTCAGTCAGACTGAATGAACACATCGCCAAGATTAGAAGTGGTTTTGAAAAACACTCCGTCTCGAGACATTACGATCTCAAACATAATAGAGACCCTTCGAACACATTATTCATAGGGATTGACAAATATCGCCCCCACTGGAGAGGGAGCAATCTTGTTAGAGAAATCTCCAGACAAGAAAAGTCTTGGATATATCGAGCCAAAACGTTTACGCCGTTTGGTTTAAACATTGATACAGACATTAATGCCTTCATTAATAATTCTTAATTTAGGGTTCTGTCGATACGGTTTGAGTGTTTTGCAGTTTATACTGTAATTCAGCACCCTTGATCTATATTTTTAAGACATCTGGCCAATTTTTTATGTACATTGGCTTTAAATACTTCAGATCTTCTGAATTTTTGTAGGTGTATGCTAACCATGTATTAGTCTACATTTATATGCCACATAATAGAAGGGGTGACTAACCTGTGGGTGTGTCTTGTATGTATGCATTGCTGAGGTAGTACAGAAAGGCATTCTTATCAAATATGTTGAAAATTTATGTGAGTTTCAGCACTTATTGTTTTTATGCATATTTTTCTCCAAATCACCTTAGTGACCTATGTCCGTTCAGCTGGGCTCATGTCTTCCCCCCTTCCCGGCCCTAATTTTAAATGCTAGCAAGGATATTTATCCTTTTTTATAAGATTTATTTTTTGATTTGTCCGATTTTATGATTTATTTGCTAGTAAGACTAGTTTTTGAGCCTTTACTATTAAGATCGCTCTAAGTCTGGCGATTCTCATAATGAGGCTTGGTGTTTTTTTTTTTTTCTTCACTCTCTAGCTGATTGGTCACTTCAGTCAGCTGGTTTGCGTCGCACAGTAGCGGCGTCGTGGATGTGCGTCGACACGTGACGCGGCTGCCCCGGTCATGTGACTTCCTACCACTCGTGTTTGGTGTACACCGATTGGTGGATGACGTGAGGGGCAGGCCGTTGATGACGCTCCCATTGGCCAACACACCATACTGCATGTTGCAGGGCGTGTGCTCGCTTATATTTTCTACTTGTTTGGCGTGACGCGCGTGCGCATTGGTATATGCGTGCGCGCGCATTGACGCTCATATTGACGTCATTATGTGTTTACACCGATACCTATAAAGGGGGATGACCCGGTGTGTCACCCGTGCCCCATGATTAAGCGATTTTTCGCGAAACCGGTCGGGCGGGATATTGTGTTTCACCGGTTCATCCCCCGCTGTATACCTCTTCCCATTCCTCGTTTGGACGGGTCAAGTTTTTTGCATGGATCACTTCCGGCCGGAGTCCCAGCATACTACTGACATGCCTGTTTCCATTGATTTTATGTAAGTGTGTTTTTGGCTTTTTAATTAATTTTTATATGACGGTATCACACTATTGTGGCCTTTCTTATTTTTCCCTGGAAATCGGTTCCGAGTGCTTAGCCTGAAGGGGATTGACAATTGACCTGGCCTCACTACCTCCCTCCAGTGGATATAGATATGCGATCTGGGGTCTTCTTTTCATTAAGAGACCACCGGATTTCTGGTAAGCAGTTATTGTTTTCTGCAAGGTGGAGGATCTACTATCAGCACTACTCATTGAATGTCACCACGTTTATTGTTAATATCACAATTTCTTCACTGGTGTTTTTTTCAAGAACTTGTTATGAGATTCATTCTGGTCCGGATAGGATCAGTTGGACACTAGTCCTTTGACTATCACTCATGGACATTTATTTGGTTTGTTTTATTAGTCTTATGACTATCATTCATGGACAGTAATTTTGTTTGTTCTTTCATATTTTAGCGCATCCTGTTTTTTTTGCCATGTTCGATTGTGTGTACGCGGCCTTGTAGATGAGAAATGGGGCTACATGTGTGCCAAGTCTGTAGTCCAGGGGACCTACAGCCAGCCTGAACCAGGTCCCTAAATCCGGGAGATCAGGCGCAAAAAGGTGACTCGAGTATAAGCCGAGGGGGGCATTTTCAGCACACAAAAAAATGTGCTGAAAAACTCTGCTTATACTCGAGTATATACGGTATGTAAAGATGCAAATTTTTAAGGTTATTAACCGATTAATCAAAACTAGGGGTGCAACGGATCACTTCCGATCCGTGATCCGAACGGGTCACCCCCTTCGGATCGGATCGCTATGCGATCCGCGGATCGCCACCGCGGGCATAGAATTAGGAAAGGCCGCGGCTTCGGCCTAGCTCCGGAGCCGCGGCCATCTTGGTACACCCGGCGGCGTGTGTGCGCGCCTCGAGCGCGGGCTCCTCCTCTGTAAACGGAGGAGGAGCCCGTGCTTGAGGCGCACACACACGCCGCTAACGGCCCGGGTAACTGCAAGTACGATGGGGCTCACTGCTGTACTAGGGGGGGTGACTGACTGACTGTGCTGTACTAGGGGGGGGGGGACTGACTGACTGTGTTGTACTGTACTGTACTATGGGGGTCACTGACTGCTGTACTGTACTATGGGGGTCACTGACTGCTGTACTGTACTATGGGGGTCACTGACTGCTGTACTGTACTATGGGGGTCACTGGCGGTGCTGTACTATGGGGGTCACTGGCTGTGCTGTACTATGGGGGTCACTGGCTGTGCTGTACTATGGGGGTCACTGACTGTGCTGTACTACGGGGGGGGGGGGGTCACTGTCTGCCTGTACTACGGGGGGGGGTCACTGTCTGCCTGTACTACGGGGGGAGAGAGATGTGGATATTGCAGTGGGGGAGATTTTTTTTTTTTTTTTTTGCTGAACCGAAAATGATCCGAGGATCGATCCGATCCGTGAGTTTTTTGATCCGTTGCACCCCTAATCAAAACAATAATCAGCCAACTTATTGATTATGAAAATAATAGTTGAAGGCCTAGAAATATTACTGTGTCCTTCAGTTATTTGATGGATCAAAATAAAATTGCTGATCCAAACACCCAAATATTTATGAATGACAATCATGGAAATTGTCAGGGGTTCCTAAACAACTGTATGTAACATAGAGCAAGCAAGACTTGCATCACGTGCATGGCCGTTCCTATTAGGACCCCCCGGAGCCGGTTGGTTCAGTACATTGATGTAGGCTGACTCACGGTGAAAATATTGTGACCAGCACCTGTCACTGCAGCTGTGCTCCGATTTCAACATCTGATCCTCGCCTCCTCCTGACTTGTTGGCTGTTACTCCGTGCGCGGCTAAGTGCAAAGCGTCTGGGAGGGCAAAAACCAGAGACTGGCTGTTTATTTGCTCTGAAGAGACAAACCGTTATCGGAGGGGAAAACAAAAACAACAAAATAAAATGTGCTAGCACATCAGACATGCACACATTGATCACATTGGCCGTGCGATTTTACTTGACAGAAGGTTATGGGGCAGGTAAAGGAATATTCATGTCATTGTGAACTGTATTTTGTAGGTGATATCTCGCCAGTCCCTATTGAGGGTTTATTCTTATACATTGCATGTGTGTTTTTATATATGTGTACCTTCAGATGAACGTTGTACAAGCTGAGTTTTCTATCAGTGCTGTGCTGTAGTCCTTGCATGTGAAGTACAGATTGAAGTTGCTTATGGCAGGGCTTGACAAATTTGCTTGGAATCTAGGAGCCAGCTAAAAAAGTTAGGAGCCAGAAAATGCGCCCCGTCCCGACAAGCTCGCGCGCAGAAGCGCACACATACGTGAGTAGCGCCCACATATGTAAACAGTATTCAAACCACAAGTGAGGTATCGCCGCGATCGTTAGAGCGAGAGCAATAATTCTAGCTCTATACCTCCTCTGTAACTCAAAACATGCAACCTGTAGATTTTTTTAAACGTCGCCTATGGAGATTTTAAAGGGTAAAAGTTTGACGCCATTCCACGAGCAGACGCAATTTTGAAGCGTGACATGTTGGGTATCAATTTACTCGGAGTAACATCTTTCACAATATAACTAATTTGTGATAACTTTACTGTTTTATTTTATAATTAAATTGTATTTATTTATTTTTCCCAAAAAAGTGCGCTTGTAAGACCACTGCGCAAATACGGCATGACACAAAGTATTGCATCGATCGCTATTTTATTCTCTAGGGTGTTAGAATAAAAAATATATATAATGTTTGGGGGTTCTAATTATAGGGAAGGAGATGGCAGTGAAAATAGTGAAAAATGACATTACAATTGCTGTTTAACTTGTAATGCCAATCGGCCACCACCAGGTGGCCCCAGCTCACAGAAGAAAGAGCTTGGGACTTCACAAGGCCGCAAAGCCACGGCCTCAATTACCGTTTGTCGCGGACCGGCGGCGATCGCGCGGCGGGGGCGCACGGATACACAGGATCCTGTGCCTCCGTGCTCCCCCACCTCCCCCCGCCGCTCGATCGCGGCGGCAGGTAGTTGAGGCAGTGGACTTGTAGGCCGCAAAGCCGCGGCCTCAATTACCAGCCGCCGCGGGCGCCAGGTCACAATTTCTGGACGCAATTGCGACAAGCCACCCGGACATTGTCGACCCCTGGCTTATGGATGTAATTTATTATATTTAGGTCATCCAACAGACTTTGAGGTTGATTTACTAAAGTCAGACGGTGCAAAATCTGGTGCAGCTGTGTGCATGGTGGTCAGTCCGCTTCTAATGACAGCTTTTTCAATTAGGCCTGGTTCACGCTGGTGCGACATACGAATGCGACTTTAGGAGCACCTGATGCATGATGTGTACAAATCAATGCTTCCCGTTTGAGAGCTGTCTTAAAGTGGCAGGTTTGTTTTTTATTTTATTTTTAAATAATAATGTCATACTTACCCCCACTGTGCAGCTCGTTTTGCACAGAGTGGCCCCGAATGCTGTTTTCTGGGGTCCCCCGGCGGCTCTCTCTGCTCCTCCCCACATCAGATCACGCCCTCTGGGAAGCACTCTTCCCAAGGGTGTTACCTCGCGGGCTCACTCCCGAGTCCTGCATTCAGCTTCCATAGCTGCCGAATGCAGGACTCGCCCCCATCCCCCGCGTCAATGGCTGCGCTGCTATGAATCTATTCAATGTAGCGCCTAGAATCCCAGTCAAAGATCCAGTGTGTTCTCGACACGGGACTTTCCAGGGCTCAGGTAAGTAAAACCAGGGGTCGACAATATCCAGGCGCCAGGTCGCAATTGTGACAAGAAATTATGACCTGGCGCCTGCAGCCGTCGGTAATTGAGGCCTCGGCTTTGCGGCCTACAAGGTCGCGAATCCGTGGCCTCAATTACTGGCCGCCGCAGGCCCGTCGTTATCGCGCGGCGGAGGAGGTGGGGGGCGCACGAAGGCACAGGATCCTGTGGCTCCGTGCACCCCCACCTCCCCCGCCGCGTGATCGCGACGGGCCCGCAGCGGCCAGTAATTTAGCCCGTGGCTTTGCTTCCTTGTGAAGGCCCAAGGTTGCTTCTGTGACCTGGCGTCATCTGGTGGTGGACGTTGGCATCACAAAAAAGACTGCTTGTATTGGATGACACTTGCAATGCATTTACAGAATAGCTGTTAGGATACTTGGATTGCATTATATAGTATTGGCTCACAGACTTCAGTAGTTTACAGCACTAGAATACAGCAACAAAATTTTTTTACATGTCTAATGTTTTTAAACAAACGGTTTAAAAAATAGTTTTTGAGTAAAGAAAATAATTAACAACGCACAAATGCTGAAAAAATAAAATGTAATAAAAAAACAATTAAAATCTCCATAAGCAACTTTTAAAAAATTCTACAGGTTGCATGTTTTGAGTTACAGAGGAGGTCTAGGGCTAGAATTATTGCTCTCGCTCTTAGGGCTCTTTCCTTGAACCTCCGTTTGCTCAGCAGGGATCGCTCCGTTGATGGGGGGGACGTTCACCCGATCCGATCCACCAGACGGATGGAAAAGTAGGTTTTTCCTCCGTCACACTTTGGCGGGTCGGATGTCAGCGGGCATGCCACCGCTGACATCCGAGACTCCATAGAGGAGCACGGAGCGCCCCATTCAGGTCCGCATAAAAAACTGGCAGGGGGACCTGAACGAGCGCTCCGTGTCAAAGAGCCCTAACGATCGCGGCATTACCTCACATGTGTGGTTTAAATACTGTTTACATGTGTGGGCGCTACTCGCGTATGCGTTCGCTTCTGCGTGCAAACTTGGCGGGACGGAGCGCGTTTTCTGGCTCCTAACTTTTTTAGCTGGCTCCTAGATTCCAAGCTAATTTTTCAAACCATGAGTAAAACGGGGGCTTTGGGGGGGCTGGTAATAGTAATAGTAATTTTTCATCTTAAAGGGGTTGTAAAGGTTTGTCTTTTATTTTCTAAATTGGTTCCTTTAAAGTGGATGTAAACCCAAAAAACATTTTTTTTTTTTTTTTCACAATGTAGAGTATAAGATTTCCTATCATCTGTGCCCAGTCTTGCCACACAGAGTTAATCCAGATCTGAGAAATCCTCTTTTAAAGTTCAGTGAAAATGAACAGCCTTCCAGATAAAAACCCGCCTAAATAAAAAGTCAGTTTCTCTCTTCTTGCTTTGAGTGACAGGTAATTTACATATCTAGCTTGGACATGTTTATCATATGTTATGTTATCAGAGAACAAAAAAGGGGGATGGTGGAAGAATGTTTCCCAATAATGATTGATGAATACTCACAATCCCAACATGAAAAATAGATAAAAAAGGAATTGAACAAGAAGGGTTGAGGGGGGACCTCTTCCCAACTTTAGGGATCTTTATGTGAGATATCAATCTTAGTAATAAGGTAAGCACACCAAAACACGTATGTTGATTATCAAAATTAGAAAATTTAATTTACATAAAAACAAAGTTATATATACAGATAGAACAAGGTGAATAGACGACCACAATATTTACAAACAAGGCACAAACGAGGTTTGATACGCTATTGCCAACTAGTTTCGCATTTATATGCTTCTTCAGGGCTTTGCACCTTGGTCTCTTCTGAAAGATAGTCGTCTGTATATAATAATAAATGCCATTAGAGAAAAACAGCAAATATAACAAATTTGTATAGAATTTTTCATATAAAGTATCAACATTTCACCAATAATTAATACTCAATGATAAATGGACATCATGCAGTATAAATAAAGACGTGTGCTTACCAATCCTGTTTGTAAGTTAATGTGACTAGACAAAAAGTCGCGCCGCCCCTCTCATCCCTGCAGCATAAGACCAAACCCAAAAGGCGGAAAAAGAACCTGTGGAAGCCAGATCCACCTGGTCATGCAATGTGGGTGATAGGGTGTTGAGGTTTTGTACCACTCCCAAACTTGAATTCTGAAAATTATCAGAAATGGATATATAAAAGAAAATATCCTAGGTTCATGATAGAATGTTCTTGGTTCATGTTATTTAATTTTATATCTAGTGCTAACACAAGCATTTAATTTAATTTTTATCAAATCATATATTGTTATTAATTGTATATCAAAAAATATAAATAAAATATTAACATATTTATTAATTGGCTGAAGGGAAACTGAAGTCTTAACAAATTAATATACAGTATAATTTATGAAATTAATAGATTTCATGATGGTCATAATACCCCATGGTAAGGATATATTGTCAGGGGAAAAAAATCTAACAACTATACCCTATTTTACCGCTAGGTGGTGTTCCAAACAATAATGTGATAATATTACTAGTAAGTGCTATAAGCTGTCTCTTGGTTGTTATTATTCCAAAGAGAAGCAGGTGAAACAATTTATCCATAATAATGGCAACAATGAAATATCGACATTACCTAGCAGGCAAAGATGTATCATTCTAGATGCACCAGTAAAGAAAATAAAGTTTGTTGCAAACTGAATGTTTGCATAGATAGTAACAAATATAGGAGTTATTACCTTCTTTTAGCAGGTGGTAATGGTAAGAGTCATGAGACGGGTAGAGTCCTTTGGTCGCAATGTGACCCAAGTTCCGATGGATGGTGGTATACCTCGTGCATCCAGAGCGGCGTCTGACGTGAGGATTGTCAGCGCCACTTTTTAAATGCTCACCCTTACCGGAAGTGAAAAGTCACTAGTGACCTCTGACATCACTTCCGGTCCGTGCGTCCCAACAGATGCGCGCGCAGACCCGGAAGTGAGGACAGTCGAGCGGGCGTGAAGCGCAAACAGAGACGCTGTACGTCCCCCGCGAGTGGCCAACACCTATTGGCAAATGGCCAATACAAGGCAGGTAGGCGGCGCATTCCCTCCGTTTAGAAAAAGACGGAGAGAAGGGAGGGCCATTCCCTGATAATCAGGTTAGCCTTCCCTTGAGACGCACAATCAACCACATAAGACAGATCCCGCTCAGGTATTAGTCCAAGTCAGCAGGAACCAGTGAGGCGCTCGTCACATACAGTGCAGAAAATAAGTATTTGAACACCCTGCTATTTTGCAAGTTCTCCCACTTGGAAATCATGGAGGGGTCTGAAATTGTTATCGTAGGTGCATGTCCACTGTGAGAGACATAATCAAAAATAAAAATTCCAGAAATCACAATGTATGATTTTTTTAACTATTTATTTGTATGATACAGCTGCAAATAAGTATTTGAACACCTGAGAATTCAATGTTAATATTTGGTACAGTAGCCTTTGTGCAATTACAGAGGTCAAACGTTTCTTGTAGTTTTTCACCAGGTTTGCACACACTGGAGGAGGGATTTTGGCCCACTCCTCCACACAGATCTTCTCTAGATCAGTCAGGTTTCTGGGATGTTGCTGAGAAACACGGAGTTTGAGCTCTCCAAAGATTCTCTATTGGGTTTAGGTCTGGAGACTGGCTAGGCCACGCCAGAACCTTGATATGCTTCTTACAGAGCCACTCCTTGGTTATCCTGGCTGTGTGCTTCGGGTCATTGTCATGTTGGAAGACCCAGCCTCGACCCATCTTCAAAGCTCTAACTGAGAGAAGGAGGTTGTTGCCCAAAATCTCGCAATACATGGGGTCATCCTCTCCTTAATACAGTGCAGTCGCCCTGTCCCATGTGCAGAAAAAACACCCCCAAAGCATGATGCTACCACCCCATGCTTCACAGTAGGGATGGTGTTCTTGGCATGGTACTCATCATTCTTCTTCCTCCAAACGCGGTTAGTGGAATTATGACCAAAAAGTTCTATTTTGGTCTCATCTGACCACATGACTTTCTCCCATGACTCCTCTGGATCATCCAAATGGTCATTGGCAAACTTAAGACGGGCCTTGAATGTGCTGGTTTAAGCAGGGGAACTTCCGTGCCATGCATGATTTCAAACCATGACGTCTTAGTGTATTACCAACAGTAACCTTGGAAACATCCCAGCTCTTTTCAGGTCATTGACCAGCTCCTCCCGTGTAGTCCTGGGCTGATTTCTCACCTTTCTTAGGATCATTGAGACCCCACGAGGTGAGATTTTGCATGGAGCCCCAGTCCGAGGGATTGACAGTCATGTTTAGCTTCTTCCATTTTCTAATGATTGCTCCAACAGTGGACCTTTTTTCACCAAGCTGCTTGGCAATTTCCCCTTAGCCCTTTCCAGCCTGGTGGAGGTGTACAATTTTGTCTCTAGTGTCTTTGGACAGCTCTTTGGTCTTGGCCATGTTAGTAGTTGGATTCTTACTGATTGTATGGGGTGGACAGGTGTCTTTATGCAGCTAATGACCTCAAACAGGTGCATCTAATTTAGGATAATAAATGGAGTGGAGGTGGACATTTTAAAGGCAGACTAACAGGTCTTTGAGGGTCAGAATTCTAGCTGATAGACAGGTGTTCAAATACTTATTTGCAGCTGTATCATACAAATAAATAGTTAAAAATTCATAAATTGTGATTTCTGGAATTTTTCTTTTTGATTATGTCTCTCACAGTGGACATGCACCTACGATGACAATTTCAGACCCCTCCATGATTTCCAAGTGGGAGAACTTGCAAAATAGCAGGGTGTTTAAATACTTATTTTCTGCACTGTAAATCAAACTAGGATAATAACAGAACATTAGTATCTTCTTATAAATAGATTATATATACATCACCGTAGTGTGCGATACATGTTTAATGCGGTATTTCTGATCAGTGGATTCAGGTTTAGCTAACGAAGTAGACAGACATTATAAGCAGTTAGATAGATAGGTCAAAATTCAAAAATAAAAAACAACAAAACAAAAAACAAATATAATGAATAGATATATTGTATATTGTACAACAGCTATTCTTTCAAGGATGTCTGGGACTGATAGTGGTTTAAGGGTCCACCACAGTTATCCCATACAGCCTTGAGAGAGGAGCCAAAAGGTTATGGCCCTTTAACATAGATACATTAGTATCCCATTTTCATTTTTAGAGAAATGACCGGTATGATAGTGAGGTATTAAGGCCAGGAGGGTAGGTTGCTCTCTGATTGAAAATCCAGCGTGCTTCGCGTTGTAGGATTTTTTTGTCAAAGTCACCGCCCCTTTCTGGCACTGAGATTACCTCCAATGCAAAAAAGGAAAGAAACAAAGGATCATAGCTATGGTGTAGTCCTATGTGGTTACAGATTGGAGTATATAGAAGGCCAGCATCCAAGTAATATAGGTGATCCTGGATTCTTCTAGCGAAGGGGCGTTTGGTCTTACCGATGTAGAAGGCACCACATCGGCAACTAGCCAGATAAACAATGCCGATGGTGGTGCAATCCGCAAAGGTTTTGGACTTCAAAAAGCCTCCTCTTGGTAATGGACATCCATCACCCTCCTGAATCCAGGGGCAGTATTTACAGTTCCCACATCTGTAGGTTCCAAACCCACCCGAGGCTTCTATGTTTGTTGGTTCAGGGGTGAAATGGCTGTGTATCAAGTTATCTTTAATCGATCTAGATTTTCTGTAGACAATTTGTGGCCTTCCAGAGACATATTTCGAGAGCACAGGGTCCTCCGCAAGAAAATGCCAGTTGTTATTAATTATCCTACGGAAAACTTCCTGATTGGTACTATAGGTTGTAACTAATTTAGTGGTGGAACTAGATTCTTTTTTCTCTTTTTTCTTATTACTGAATAATAGTGTTTCACGTGTGCTTAGTTTGGTTTTCGCATAGGCCCTCTTCAACACTTTCTTGCTATAGCCTCTTTTTAGGAGGCGCTCATAAAGAGCATATGCTTCTCGCTCAAAGTCTTCCTCTTTTGTACAATTACGTCGTATTCTGAGATATTGGCTATAGGGAATGCTTCGTATCAGAGGCCGTGGATGAGAACTAGAATAATGTAAGATCGTGTTGCCAGCTGTCTCCTTCCTATACAGGTTGCTGTAGACCGTACCATCATTACTTATAAATAGTCTCAAATCAAGAAATGGAATACTGTTGGTATCTGACTGAATGGTAAATTTCAAATTAAAATCATTGGTGGATAGGTACTGCATAAATTTAGACAGTAAATCTGCGGAACCCGTCCAGATGACCAGCACATCATCGATGTACCTCCGCCACAAAAGGATGTGGCGGAGGTATATCATGGCGGCGTCATCTGAAAAGATGGTCCTCTCCCACCCCCCCAGGTACAGGTTGGCATACGATGGGGCACACAAAGTCCCCATCGCAACCCCCTGTACCTGGAGGTAAGTGGCGCCATTGAAAAGAAACATGTTGTTGTTTAAAACATGTTCCAATAGGGTCGTCACAAATTGGCAGAGTTTCCAATTATTGTGATCTTGCTCTCTTAAAAAGGCTGAGATCACTTCTACACCCTTTGTATGGGGAATACTGGAGTATAGTGCCTCTATATCTATGGCTGCCAGGATTGCACCTGGTGGCACAACCATCCCCTCAATAACTTTTAGCAGTTCAAGAGTGTCCTTAAGGAAGGAGGGTAGGCCCATGACATGAGGTCTTAGTTGGATATCGATATATTTGCTAGCTGTTTCGTTATGACTTCCAATCCCTGATATTATTGGGCGGCCTGGGGGATCTTCTATGTTTTTGTGCACTTTAGGTAGTGCGTAAAAAGTTGGAGTTATGGGCCTTTTTCTAAACGGAGGGAATGCGCCGCCTACCTGCCTTGTATTGGCCATTTGCCAATAGGTGTTGGCCACTCGCGGGGACGTACAGCGTCTCTGTTTGCGCTTCACGCCCGCTCGACTGTCCTCACTTCCGGGTCTGCGCGCGCATCTGTTGGGACGCACGGACCGGAAGTGATGTCAGAGGTCACTAGTGACTTTTCACTTCCGGTAAGGGTGAGCATTTAAAAAGTGGCGCTGACAATCCTCACGTCAGACGCCGCTCTGGATGCACGAGGTATACCACCATCCATCGGAACTTGGGTCACATTGCGACCAAAGGACTCTACCCGTCTCATGACTCTTACCATTACCACCTGCTAAAAGAAGGTAATAACTCCTATATTTGTTACTATCTATGCAAACATTCAGTTTGCAACAAACTTTATTTTCTTTACTGGTGCATCTAGAATGATACATCTTTGCCTGCTAGGTAATGTCGATATTTCATTGTTGCCATTATTATGGATAAATTGTTTCACCTGCTTCTCTTTGGAATAATAACAACCAAGAGACAGCTTATAGCACTTACTAGTAATATTATCACATTATTGTTTGGAACACCACCTAGCGGTAAAATAGGGTATAGTTGTTAGATTTTTTTCCCCTGACAATATATCCTTACCATGGGGTATTATGACCATCATGAAATCTATTAATTTCATAAATTATACTGTATATTAATTTGTTAAGACTTCAGTTTCCCTTCAGCCAATTAATAAATATGTTAATATTTTATTTATATTTTTTGATATACAATTAATAACAATATATGATTTGATAAAAATTAAATTAAATGCTTGTGTTAGCACTAGATATAAAATTAAATAACATGAACCAAGAACATTCTATCATGAACCTAGGATATTTTCTTTTATATATCCATTTCTGATAATTTTCAGAATTCAAGTTTGGGAGTGGTACAAAACCTCAACACCCTATCACCCACATTGCATGACCAGGTGGATCTGGCTTCCACAGGTTCTTTTTCCGCCTTTTGGGTTTGGTCTTATGCTGCAGGGATGAGAGGGGCGGCGCGACTTTTTGTCTAGTCACATTAACTTACAAACAGGATTGGTAAGCACACGTCTTTATTTATACTGCATGATGTCCATTTATCATTGAGTATTAATTATTGGTGAAATGTTGATACTTTATATGAAAAATTCTATACAAATTTGTTATATTTGCTGTTTTTCTCTAATGGCATTTATTATTATATACAGACGACTATCTTTCAGAAGAGACCAAGGTGCAAAGCCCTGAAGAAGCATATAAATGCGAAACTAGTTGGCAATAGCGTATCAAACCTCGTTTGTGCCTTGTTTGTAAATATTGTGGTCGTCTATTCACCTTGTTCTATCTGTATATATAACTTTGTTTTTATGTAAATTAAATTTTCTAATTTTGATAATCAACATACGTGTTTTGGTGTGCTTACCTTATTACTAAGATTGATATCTCACATAAAGATCCCTAAAGTTGGGAAGAGGTCCCCCCTCAACCCTTCTTGTTCAATTCCTTTTTTATATGTTATGTTATGTTTATCATAACATGAGGTATAAAAAGTGAGAAATCCACCCCTCCCCCACATAACACATCCTGGTAATATACAATGAACTTTGGATCACCTCTTGTTATGATAAACATGTCCAAGCTAGATATGTAAATAACCTGTCACTGAAAGCAAAAACAGAGAAACAGACTTTATAATTTGGCAGGTTTTTATCTGGAATTCTGTTAATTTGCACTGAACATTAAAAGAGGATTACTCAGCGCTGGATTAACTCTGTGTGGCAGGACTGGGCACAGATGATAGGAAATCGTATACTCTACATTGTGACCTCAAAAAATTTTTTTTTTGGGGGGTTTACATCCACTTTAAGCTAGTACATTGTTGGTTCCCTTACCTTTTACTTCCATTTCCCTTCTAAATGTTTTTTTTCTTTGTTTGAATTTTTTCACTTCCTGTTTCTCCTCAGTAAGCTTGCCCCCATCATCCGAGCGGTGGAAAGTCATTTAGAACAGCTTACTGAGGAGGAACAGGAAGTGAGAAATTCAGACAAAGAAAACCAAGAGAAAAAAAAACATTTAGAAGGGAAATGGAAGGAAAAGGTAAGTGAACCAACAATGCACGAGCTTAAAGCAACCTATTTAGAAAATAAAAAACTGACCTTTACAACCCCTTTAATGCATAGGATGCGTTAAGGTGAAAAAACAGGAGGGTTTACAACCCTTTTAACTGATCAGACACGAGTCGGTCCCGCTTTGAAAAAGGTTCCTTTAGGACTTTTGGTCCGTTTTCAGCCCATATAATATCATTGAAGCCGGATAAATGTCAGATCCTAGTCCTCGCCATCTGACTTGTGACATCCGACATTGTGATTACAGCAGCAGGAAAAGGAATTTGTCACACTGGGATTGCTTTGATTGGTCAAAGGACAAGTCTGAGCAAAATGATATCCTGTTCCTTCAAGTCGGATGGAAGATCGATGTCGCAGGGCAAAGTCGGATCGACCGTCTTGCAACAGTCGTGACGTACCAGTGTGAACCCGGCCTTGACCACTTCCCGCCTGGCCTATAGCAGAATGATGACCAGGAAGTGGTTAAAGGAGTGGTAAAGAATTTTTTTTTTGGCCTAAAATGAATGTCTGCAAGGTAGACGGAATAGTGTAATGATTCTGTTAAAAAAAAAACGAGTAAATACCTATTCAATGCCTTCATCTATATCACCTCCGGCGTTCTAGTTTCTGTTCTCTCATTCACTTCCTGGTTTGCGGTGCTCGTTTATGTAAGAACTACATTTCCCAGTATGAATTGTGGCACGCCCAGTAATTCACACCTCCTTGAAGTCTCTAACACGTAGAGAGCGTCCTGCCGCACAGATGTAGTTCCCAGGAGGGGGCGAGCATGTCACTGACCACCGCAGTAAAGCCTCCCTTCACGGTGGTGAGTAACAAGCAGGAAGTGAACAGAGAAGAAATAGAGCAACTTCTGAGCAAAAACGAACAATGAGGAAGTGAAAAGAGGAATGTCTGCAGGTAAAGGATGCTTATTATGAAAAAAAAAGTTTTCCTTTACAACCCCTTTAAGTTACCCTGACTGGGCATCTTACGATTATCACGTGATCACGCGCCCACAGGAGTGCGCATCACGGCGATGTGTGGTGTGTCAGTCTCCGATATAGGTAAAGAATATCGGCTTTTCCTCTACACGCGCTGACAGATGCAAGTAGAGGAGAGCCGATCAGCTGCTCTCCTGACAGGGGAGGTCTGCAATGATTATCAATGCAGACCCCCCAAGGATGCCCACCCATGAGCACCAGGTAAGTCCACTAGAGCCCAACAGGGATGGCAATCCCCACCCATGGCCAGAAAGGATGCCCACTCATGATCACCAGGTAAGCTCACTAAAGGCCATCAGGGATGGCAATCATTGCGCATTAGGGATGGCACTCTGTGCCTATCAGTGATGCCTGCCAGCATCTCCTATCAGTGCTGCCTATACGTGCCCTCCAGTGCAACCTATGAGTGCCCATCAGTGCTGTGTATAAGTGCCAATCAGTACTGCCTCATCAGTGAAGGAGAAAACATACTCATTTACAAAGTTTTGTAACAGAAACTAAGAAACTTTTTTTTATTTTTTTATTTCCGTTCTTTTTTTTTATTTGTAGCGCAAAAAATAAACCCCCCCCCCCCAGAGGTGATCAAATACCACCAAAAGAAAGCTCTAATGCCGCGTACACACGGTCATTTTTCAGGTTGTAAAAAACATAGTTTTTCCAACTTCATTATTAAAACGACGTTGCCTACACACGATCGTGGAGAAAAAAAATGCTCTAGCAAAGCGCGGTGACGTACAACACGTATGACGGCACTATAAAGGGGAAGTTCCATTCGGATGGCGCCACCCTTTGGGCTGCTTTAGCTGATTTTGTGTTCGTAAAAGACAATTCGCGCTTCTGTCTATTACAGCGTGATGAATGTGCTTACTCCATTACGAACAGTAGTTTTACCAGAACGAGCGCTCCCGTCTCCTATCTTGCTTCTGAGCATGCACGTTTTTTCATGTTGTTAAAACCGACACACGACCATTTTTTACAACCCAAAAAACGACAACGTTAAAAACGTTGTTAAAAAATAGAGCATGTTCGGATTTTTTTTTTGCCCGTTTTTCAGAACCTGAAAAATGCTCTGAAGCCCACACACACAATCGTTTTTAATGACATTAAAAAAAAAACTTCATTTTTTACAACCCGAAAAATGATCGTGTGTACGTGGCATTATTGTAATTTGTTTGGGTATATCGTCACATGACCACGCAATTGTTGTTCAGAATGTGAGAGCGCTGAAAATTGGTCTGGGCGGGAAGGTGTATAAGTGGCCGGTATTGAAGTGGATAAAGTGGTTGTAGAGCAGGCCCGGATTGGCTAATCGGGAGTACCGGGACAATTCCCGGTGGGCTGGTCGGGTTGGGGGCCGGTCCCGCGGCCGCCTTCCTGCTCCCTTATAAATGTAGCCCCCAGCGCGGCGGCCTGTAGCGTTGCACTTACATGGGGCGTACACGTACTTGGCCAGGGGGAGGGAGCGACTGACGCCCGCATTAAACGGCCGGTAATTGGCCAGACCGGGTGCATGTCATACCAGAGGCGGAGGCTCTGCCTCTGGTATGACATGTACCCGGTCTGGCCAATCACCCGCTGTTTAATGTGGGCGTTGGAGAAGGAGGGGCGGGGTATGCACACTCCAGCCTCGCACCTGCAGCATCTCCCGAAGCCCGCGCCGGCAGCCTGACATGGGGTAAGATAAGGTACAGTACTTCTCTTCTGCTGTACACTAGACAGGGAGGAGGAGAAGGGTCGGGAAAAGAGAGAGAAAGGGTGCGCTCTGCACTCTGGGGGGGGGGGGGGGGCAGAAATTTGGGGACAGAGCATGGTACAGGGAAGTTATAAACTGGCCTGTGATTTATGCACACCTCCACGCTGTACATAAGCAAACCTGAACCCTTCACTCTGTATGTAAGGTAATCCTGAACCACGCACTCTGTATATCATGCACTCCTGAACCACGCACTCTGTACACCACGCACTCTGTACACCACGCACTCCTGAACCACGCACTCTGTACGCAACGCACTCCTGAACCACGCACTCCTGAACCACGCACTCCTGAACCACGCACTCCTGAACCACGCACTCCTGAACCACGCACTCCTGAACCACGCACTCCTGAACCACGCACTCCTGAACCACGCACTCTGTACACCACGCACTCTGTACACCACGCACTCCTGAACCACTCACTCCTGAACCACGCACTCTTTACGCAACGCACTCCTGAACCATGCACTCTGTACGCAATGCACTCCTGAACCACGCACTCTGTATATCATGCACTCCTGAACCACGAACTCTGTACACCACGCACTCTGTACACCACGCACTCCTGAACCACGCACTCCTGAACCACGCACTCTGTACGCAACGCACTCTGTACGCAACGCACTCTGTACGCAACGCACTCTGTACACCACGCACTCTGTACGCAACGCACTCCTGAACCACGCACTCTGTACGCAACGCACTCCTGAACCACGCACTCTGTACGCAACGCACTCCTGAACCACGCACTCTGTACGCAACACACTCCTGAACCACGCACTCTGTACAAAACGCACTCCTAAACATAATGTCGTGAGCTAAAGTGGGCTGGTCTAAGGCATGAAACTCCAGGGCTGAAAATGAGTCCCACTCCGGCCCTGTTGTAAAGCCATAGGCTCTGTTCACATCTAGGCGTTGCTATTTTACAGGCGGTTTTTCAGCATTTGTGTACAGGCATTTTGAAGTTCAAAAGGTCACCAATGTAATTTAAGTTTTACCATATGTTATTCTGCATGCTTTGTAACAGCTTCTGAATGCTATAAATGTTGTGTCTGTGTCAAAAAATGTAGAGCATGTGAGGGCCGGAGGGAGAAATACGTTGGAAGGGTGACTGGTCAGGTTGCTGAGTCAATTGCCGGCAAAGAGATAAGTGCAGATATGTTTCTGGCAATAAAAGCACATGGATAAAAACGTGAGTCTGCAATAAAGTTGTACTCTAGACTGATATCAAAGATACATAGTGAAGCAGATTAGTGTCGTATAAAAAAAAAAACATACTAAGTTATGTTCAAACTTCAAAAATAGCTGCAACATACCATGTGATATAATAACATGGCATGAAAAATAAGAAAATAATGTTGCGATAGCACATGTGACCATCTATCACGTATTGATAGGAAAAAAAGGAATGGGGAGAAATAAAAAAAACAATTGTCCACAACAGTTCAAGATGATCAATCTCAGGCCTCGTACACACAACCGTTGTTCCTCGGCAAAATCCGTCAAGAAAAATGGTGGCAGAGCATTTTTGCAGAGAAAAACGGTTGTGTGTATGTTTTTCGTTGAGTCTCAATTTCCTCGTCGTGTTTCTCGTCGGGCTGGTTTACAACGAGAAACACGTTCGTGTGTATGCTTAGAAACCCGCGCATGCTCAGAATAAAGTATGAGACGGGAGCGCACCTTTGGTAAAAGTAGCGTTTGTAATGGAGATAGCACATTCGTCACGCTGTAACAGAATGAAAAGCGCGAATCGTCTCTCACCAAACTTGTACTTACCGTATTTATCGGGGTATTGCACGCTCCGGCGTATAGCGCGCACCCCAAATGTGGACCTGATTTTCCTGTAAAAAAACATTTTAGTACTTACAGTTTTGGTGTCTTACGCGGCGGCCTTGTCCGGTCCGGCATCCGTCTTCGGTGTCCTCCCGGCTTCTCCAGCGCTTTTTTTTAGTCGAATCCCTGCTTCCCGCGCTTAGTTTGAACGTCTCCGCCGACATATACCGAGTGCAGTACACTCGGGTACATTCGGCCAGGCTCGGCTTCGCTCGTGCTCACGCTCTGTGACATTTATGTGTGAGCACGAGCGAAGCCGAGCCTGGCTGAATGTACCTGAGTGTACTTCACTCGGTATATGTCGACGGAGGCGTTCAAACTGAGCGTGGGTATCGGCGTA
This sequence comes from Rana kukunoris, assembly GCA_029574335.1. Taxonomy (NCBI): domain Eukaryota; kingdom Metazoa; phylum Chordata; class Amphibia; order Anura; family Ranidae; genus Rana; species Rana kukunoris. The sequence continues at coordinate 15,324,595 of CM056051.1, read as the reverse complement.
TATCGCGCACCCACGATTTTCCCCTTATTTTAAGGGGAAAAAAGTGCACGGTATACGCCGATAAATACGGTAACACGCAGTAACATGAGATTAGCAAAAGCAGCCCCAAGGGTGGCACCAGTGGAATCGAACTCCCCCTCTATAGTGCCGTTGTACGTCACCGCTATTGAGAACGACAAGGTTTTGTCTTCACACTGTGTACTTAAAGAAAGCTTGTCAAGATTTGTGTGTACGATGCCTCACTCTGTAATAATATCATAGAGATTTCAAATAGAAAGGTGTGCTGTGTCATGACCCAGTGGCAGCTGGTGTTTATTTTTTTGGGGGGGTAGTGGGGGGGCGACAAATAACCCCACCCCCTAAGTGCCTGGTCTGCTGGTCGATCCGGCACTTACCCTGTCTAGGTGGCGGGCAGAGGCTCTTGTGTCCTTTTCTCCATCACAGCGACTTCCGCCGTGCCTCTGCTCCCCTCCTCCTAGGTGTCCAATAGGATCACCTGTCCCTTTTCAGCCAATTGGGTGACGGGTCTCAAGACCAACGTCCTGATTGGCTGAGAGGAGGATTGGTGTTACAGTAGCGAATATTCATTTGTTATTGTAACACACCTGGGTGGGCGGAGTACATAATTTATTATGACAAGTGATTTTCATATAGCTGGATAAAACAAAAACTGGGCCTGTCTTCATTTCAGGCTGTAAAGTAACAATATGTGATTATTTTAACCACTTAAGTACCTTGGGTGTTTTTAAGATTTGGCGTTTACCAGACTAAAACATTTTTTTTGCTAGAAAATTACCTAAAACCCCCAAACATTATATATATATTTTTCTAACACCCTAGAGAATAAAATGGCGGTCATTGCAATACTTTTTGTCACACCGTATTTGCGCAGCGGTCTTACAAGCGCACTTTTTTTGGAAAAAAAATACTTTTTTTAAATTAAAAAATAAGACCAGAATAAATTTGGCCCAATTTTTTTATATATTGTGAAAGATAATGTTACGCCAAGTAAAATGATACCCAACATGTCACGCTTAAAAATTGCGCCCGCTCGTGGAATGGCGTCAAAATTTTACCCTTAAAAATCTCGATAGGCGACGTTTAAAAAATTCTATAGTTTGCATCTTTTGCACTACAGAGGAGGTCTAGGTCTAGAATTATTGCTCTCACTCTAATGATCGCGGTGATACCTCACTTGTGTGGTTTGAACACAGTTTTCATATCCTGGCGCAACTCACGTATGCGTTTGTTTCTGCGCGCGAGCTCGGCGGGACGGGGCGCTTTAAAAAAAAAAATCTTGGTTTTCTTATTTATTTTTGTTTCTTTTATTATTTTTTACACTGAAGAAAAAAATTATCACTTTTATTCCTATTACAAGGAATGTAAACATCTCTTGTAATAGAAAAAAGCATGACAGGTCCTTTAAGGCTCTATTCACATCTAGGCGACAAAACGCCTGTCGCCCGACGCTCGTGCCGCTGGAGGGGCGAATTCCCATTGATGTCTATAGAGATGGTTCACATCTCTGAAACGCCGCATGCCTGCCGCCTGAAAGAAAGTCCCGGACCCTTTTTTTTCAGGCGACATTGGCGTTCGGCCATAGACATCAATGGAGATAATTTGATAAAAAAAAATAAAAAATTAATCGAATCGCGGCAAGTAAAGCCGCGTACGCGGCGTTTACTTGTCGCCTAGATGTGAATGCAGCCTTAAATATGAGATGTGGGGTCAAAAAGACGTTAGATCTCATATTTAGACTTTAATGCAAAAAATATGAAAATTCGCCGCAGAGACCACCGTTATCTTTTACAGGACCGCTCATGCTAAGGATGGATACCTCGGTTGTGCCAGCAGCTGCTGCCGTTACCGAGATATCCATCTTTAAAGTACCGACGTATATGTACATGAGCGGGTCCTTAAGTGGTTAAAGGGGGGTGATTCTTTTCTATACTAACTGTAGTTCAAATATTCCCTGAATCGTGAACTGTCTTGTTTTTGTCTCCTGATTTTAGAGATGACTTGAGATGTTGACAGCGTGTACGTCAAGGTGGATGGGCCCCAGCCAAAGATGGCTTCTGAACTCTGCCAGACCATCATTGTGGCCAAGTTGGAAAGGCACAAAAATCTCTTCTTAAATTATCGAAACCTAAACCATTTTCCTCTGGAGCTGCTGAAAGATGAAGGTCTTCAGTACCTTGAGAGGCTTTACATGAAGAGAAACTCATTAACTACACTGGTAGGTATTACACCGTGTTAATTTTATTCGATTAAATAAATACTATTTTAGTCGACTAAAATATGACTAAAACTAAAACGATTGAGATGACTAAAATACGACTAAAACTAAGACATGCCAGAGGGGGGCTATAGCGTCCTCCCTGGAGACTCTGCATAATATCATCTACAGGGGACGGGTCACTGACCGCCCCGGAACCTCTCTACTGGCCACCTCCCTTTCATCTTTCTGTTACATTGTCATGAAGGTATCCCCGCATACCTGGTTGCAGTCCCCTAACAACCCTCTGTGGTTCAACCCTAACCTGCAGGAACTGTACTCTCTTCCCGATCCCAATCGCTGGTACTCCAAGGGGGTTAAATACTTATGTCACTTATAACGTATAATGCCGCGTACACACGATAATTTTTCGGCATGAAAAAAAACATTGATTTTGAAAAACGTCATTTAAAATGATGGTGTGTGGGCTACACATAATTTTTCAGGTCCTGAAAAACGAACAAAAAAAATTTGAGTGCTGCATTTTTCTAACGTCGTTTTATACAATGTTGTTTTTTGGGTTGTAAAAAATGATCGTGTGTGGGCTAAAACAACGTTTTAAACCCGCGCATGCTCAGAAGCAAGATATGAGACGGGAGCGCTTGTTCTGGTAAAACTACTGTTCATAATGGTGATAGCACATTCATCACGCTATAACAGACAGAAAAGCGCAAATCGTCTTTTACTAACAAGGAATCAGCTAAAGCAGCCCAAAGGTGAATAGAACTTCCCCTTTAGAGTGCCGTCGTACGTGTTGTACGTCACCGCGCTTTGTTCATCATTTTTTTAAAACTATAGTGTGTGGGCAACATCGTTTTTAAGGATGAAGTTGGAAAAATGTTGGGCCAGATTCAGATAGAATCGCGTAACTCCTTGCACAGACTGCGAAAGCTTTGGCTGAGTAGCGTATCTCATTGGCTACACTTACGCTGCCGTAAACTGTATAGAGTAGGCAGGTACAGCCGTATCTCTTTATTTGCCTATGTCTGAGAACCATTGCAGTCCATCCCAAAGTTAAAACGGACGGCGGAGTGTAAATCAGCATGTAGGGCCGTAGATTTGCCCTGGCGTAGCGTACACTTTAACAGAGCAAGTAGTATTCTCCAAGCACTTGGTAGTGCGGGCGTGTTAAGGCCGCGTCAAATGTATTTAAATTAAACTAATAAAAAGCCCAGTGCGCATGCTCCAGCTCACGTCGGAAAGCGTCGGTGAAACGTCAAAACGACGTGATCATCACTTACGCAATGCCCTATTCGCGAACAACTTAGTAAAATGACGTAACCGACGGAAAAAGCCGACGCTGACCCGACGCCATACTTAACATGGCATCCGACTGCACCCGACGGCATCCGACGGTACTGCGTAAGGTTACCCACATCTTTGCAGGGGTAATCTTACGCGGATGAAAACGACGTAAGCGACGACGACGGGGCGTATTAAAAGGCGTTCGGAGGACGATCCGCAGTATTACACGTATCTTAGCTATATAAGTCATTCTAGGAATCACTCGCATAGATACCCGGGGTAAAAAACGGCGATACGACGGGGTATCTGAGATACCCCGTCGTAGCGCCTCTGAGAATCTGGCCCAAAGTTTTTCCAACTTCATCATTAAAGTGGAGTTCCACCCGTTTGTCTGTGCTGCATGACCTAATCTCATAGTGTTCAGAATGGCCAATTTTTATTTATTTTGTTGCTTGTAAATACCTTTATTTTGTAGTCCTTCATTACTTCCTCCTCCTTATTAGCCTAGGCTATTAAGTCACAAGGCTATTTGCAAGGGTTTCTGGGATAGGCATCATGTTTCCCAGTAGTCCTTGCAAACCTGACTGAAACCTATTACATTGCTTGTGCAGCACTGAGCATGTGCGAGATATGCAAAGCTGAAATCCAGGAAGTCATACAGTCTGGCTTCAGGATGCCCACACTTAATATGGCCACAGTCTATTTCTAGATTATAAATGCTGTAACAACCTAACAAAACGGACCTTAGTTTACAGACTAACTTTACTACAATACATTAAGCTTGTGTATTACAGGGGTATTTATATTTAAAAAGTGAAATTGTGGGTGGAACTCCCCTTTAACCACTTTAGCCCCGGACCATATTGCTGTCCAAAGACCAGAGCACTTTTTGTGATTCGGCACTGCGTCGCTTTAACTGACAATTGCGCGATCGTGCGACGTGGCTCCCAAACAAAATTGGCGTCCTTTTTTTCCCACAAATAGAGCTTTCTTTTGGTAGTATTTGATCATCTCTGCGGTTTTTATTTTTTGCGCTATAAACAAAAATAGAGCGACTATTTTGAAAAAAAATGCAATATTATTTACATTTTGTTATAATAAATATCCCCAAAAAAGATCTAAAAAAACTTTTTTTTTCCTCAGTTTAGGCCGATACGTATTCTACATATTTTTCGTGAAAAAAAATTGCAATTAGCGTTTATTGATTGGTTTGCGCAAAATTTATAGCGTTTACAAAAAAGGGGGTAGTTTTATGGCATTTTTATTAATATTTTTTTTTTACTAGTAATGTCGGCGATCAGCATTTTTTTTCAGTACTGCGATATTATGGCGGACACATCGGACACTTTTGACACATTTTTGGGACCATTGGCATTTTTTTAGCGATCAATGCTATAAAAATGCATTGTATTACTATAAAAATGGCAGTGAAGGGGTTAACACTAGGGGGCAGGGAAGGGGTTAAGTGTGTTCCTGTTTGTGTTCTAACTGTATGGGGGGGGTGGACTCACTAGGGGAAATCACTGATCTTCTGTTCATACATTGTATTAACAGAAAATCAGCGTTTCCCCCGCTGACAGGAACGAGAGCTTTGTGTTTACACACATAGCTCTCGTTCCCCGCTCTGTACCGAGCGATCGCGTGTGCCCGGCGGCGATCGTACCCGCCGGGCACGCGCGCGGGACTCGGGGGGGCGCGCGGGCCGCCGACGGCGCGCACGCTCCCCCTAGTGGCCGAAAAAGAGAGGACGTAGAGCTACGTGCTCCTGCGAGACAGAGCCACCGTCCCGCAGTAATATGACGGCGGGCGCTCGGGAAGTAGTTAAAAACAATGTTGCCCACACACCATCGTTTTAAAAAAATGCTCTAGCAAAGCGCGGTGACGTACAACACGTACGACGGCACTCTAAAGGGGAAGTTCCATTCGCCTTTGGGCTGTTTTAGCTGATTCCGTGTTAGTAAAAGACGATTTGCGCTTTTCTATCTGTTACAGCGTGATGAATGTGCTTACTCCATTACGAATAGTAGTTTTACCAGAACGAGCGCTCCCGTTTCATAACTTGCTTCTGAGCATGTGTGGGTTTAAAACGTCATTTTAGCCCACACACAATCGTTTTTTACAACCCGAAAACCAACATCGTTTAAAACTACGTTAAAAAATGCAGCATGTTCAAATTTTTTTTGCTGAAAAATGATGTGAAGCCCACACACCATCATTTTAAATGACGTTTTTTTCATGCCGAAAAATTATTGTGTGTACGCGGCATAAGACTAAAACTAAATCGAAATTTGCTGCCAAAATTAACACTGGTATTGCATGGAAAAGGTAGACCAGGCCTCGTCAAAATCCGGGCGCCCGGTCGCAATTGCGACAAGAAATTGTGACCTGGCGCCCGGGAAAGCTTAGGCCTGCAGAAGGCCACAAAGCCACGGACTCAATTACCGGCGGGCCTGCCTGGATCGCGTGGCGGGGGAAGGTGGGGGCGCACGGAGACACAGGATCTAATATCTGATCAGATTCGATATCAAAACTGGAAAACGCCACTTAAAACCTAGAAAAATGGTTGTCATTCCATTATTTTTATGCTGCGCCAAAGTGACTGTGCTCCTGAAGCAAAGAGAACAGCAGGAAGTGAGCTAAACCACTTGCCAACCTCTAAACACTTTTTTTGGGGTTCCAGAAAAAGCCTCTAAACTCAACTGCCTGCCTAGAAATGACTATAAACGACCCTCTGTACATGTATAAAATAGAGGGGGTGTGGAGGCGCTTGCTAATTAACAAAATAATTAAGAACTCTCTGTACATGTACTGGTAAAATAAGGAGAGTTCAGGAGCAGTTGGAAAAAATGCCCAACTACTCCTAAGGCACCTTTCACGCGGATGGCCGCAGTTAAAAACATGTAAAGGTTCTGTGAAATTCAAGGTTTCAGGCACTGTCATTAGCTGCATTTGGACATTGCGTTTAGATGCGGTCGCGTTTAACCGCGGTAGTCGTTTCCATAGCAACCCTTTTTATTTTTTTGATTATGATGTGCTTCCTGTTTTTATTTTTATTCTTTTTCTCGCGCTGCTATCCGCAGTTGACACAAAAGACTGCGATTACCTGCGGGTTATGTGCATATAGCTGCGCTAAATTGCTCCTGGACGCATTCAATTCTATTTTTTCTATTTGCACCAAACCGCATGTAACGAAATCGCAGCTAAACGCTGTGTGGGAATGGGGGCCATAGGAAAGCGTTGTGTGCTTTTAGCTGCGGTAGAAAACAAAAAAGTCTGCAGCTAAAAGCACCATTTTATCCGTCTGCGTGAAAGGGGCCTAAGGCTGCATTCACACCTGAGCGTTTTGTCGCCTGAAGGGCGACGCCCAAAGACGCTAGAGGGGAAAAATAACATTATTCTCTATGGAGATGGTTCACATCTCCAACGGAAAATGCAGAACGCCGAACGCCTGAATTTCAAACAAGTCCCAGACCCTTTTTTGACGTGCGAATCGGGTGGCTTGGGCGTTTTCCATTGGTGCCAATGACCTGTACAAAACCACTGTAAAAAACGCAGCGGTAAAAAACGCCGCAAATCGCCTATGCTTAGGTGTGAATGCAGCCTAAACGCCTATTTACCAGCAGTAGTGTACATGAGGCCTAAGAACACCACCCCTACAGTCATGCACGGAGGTAGAAACATTGGGCCAGATTCAGATACACTTAATCTTGCGCTGCGTAATCGAAATACTCTACGCTGCCGTATTTCACCAGGCTCTACACCAAATCCTGGTAGATTTTTGCCCGTACGCTACGGCGGCGTAGTCTATTTCTCGCCGCGTAATCGAAATACGCGATTAGGGGGCGTGAAGCATTTAAATTAGGCGCGTCCACGCGGCGATCGAACTGCGCATGCTCCGTTCAGAAATTCCCCGTCGTGCATTGCGCGAAATCACGTCGTTACGTCATTCGTTGTTTGAGTAGCGTCGCTTACGAACATTCCTATTCCCGGACGACTTACGTAAAAAATAATAAAAGACGTCGGAAAACGTAGAAATTCGACGCGGGAACGACGGCCATACTTAACATGGGCTGTCTAATATTAGAGCAGCAAAAAGCTGGTATAGTGTTACGCAGCGAAAAGATGACTAAAGGTGCCGTAAGAGATTGCGATTGAAGATCGTAATTTCGGGGATCGCCGGCAAAAGCTCATTTTCATACCCCGACGCGGAAAACGACGGGAAGTCCACCCAGTGGCCGCAATTTTATTGCAGAGTAGATCCGAAGGCGTACGAACACGTAATCCAGTCGAATTGAAGCCCGCAGCCGTCTTCATGGTTTGAGGTTTTCGACTAGCTAGATTTGAAATTACTCCAGTCTAACACCAGTTAGACAGGCGTAATGGCTCTCTGAATCTGGCCGCATTATGCTTTGGGGATGTCTCCGCTAGAGGTACAGGCCGACTTTGCCACATTGAGGGGACAATGGACAAGGATTTGTATTGTAAAATTTTGAATGAGAACCTTCTTCCAGAACAAGTAAAGATTGGGCAACAAAGGAGAGGCTCAAGAAGAAGCACATCAAGGTCATGGAGTGGCCTAGCTGGTCTCCAGACCTTAATCCTATAGAACATTTATGGAGGGAGCTGAAACTTTGATTTGCCAAGAAACCTTAAGGATGTAGAGAAGATCTGTAAAGAAGAGTGGACCAAAATCCCTCCTGAGATGTGTGGAGGAGACCTGATCACCAACTACAAGACTCGTCTGACCTCTGTGTTTCCCAACAAGGATTTTTCCGCCAAGTCATGTTTTGCTTGGGGATCAAATACTTATTTTACTCTCTGAACTGCAACTCAGTTTGTAACATTTGTATTATGTGTTTTTTTCTGGATTTTTGGTTGATAATCTGTCTGAATCATTTAAAATACACATAGGATAAAAATGATAGACCCTTCATTTCTTTGTAAGGGGGAAAACTCACAAAATCTGCAGGGGATCAAATAATGATTTTCCCCACTGTATAATCATACCTTCTATGATGTCAGTTCTTACATATAAACACATGCAGAAATGTGCGAATAAACTATTGTCTTTGTATTTTGCAGCCAGAAAATCTTGCCCAGAAGCTTCCAAACCTGGTTGAATTGTAAGTTACTTGCTTCTATGTCATACTCACAGATTTTCACTAGAGGGCAGCAGAGCACTACCTGTGTACTCACCTTTGTTTCTCCCAGCATTTTGTTTTGTTCTCTCTCCTGGGCCTTGCATGCTTTCTTTCACCATTCCACTGTACTTTCAGAAAATAAATGAGGTGCTACAAAGTAGGTGACATGCTTTAAAGGGGTTGTAAACCCGCATAAATTTTTTTTTTTATAATTTTTTTTTTACTCCTGCAAAGGAAAAGCCATAATGAGATAATATGCACCACATATTAGCTCATTATGAAATACTTACCTCGGAACGAGGTGAGAGGAACTTACCTGGTCCACGCCGAGCGAGATGTCCTCTTGCCTGGCGTAGCTTCCGGGTATCGCCGCTCCAGTGCTGTGATTGGCTGGAGCGGCGATGTCGCATGCGCGGGAGTTTTCAATTCAGCAAGGTCCGGCGGCTGCCGGTCCTTTAGCCGAGAATTCCCCCTGCGCATGCGCCGCAATGCGGCGCATTGCGAGGGGAATATCTCCTAAACTGTACAGGTTTAGGAGATATTCTCCTTACCTACAGGTAAGCCTTATTATAGGCTTACCTGTAGGTAAAAGTAAAAAAAAAAGAGTTTACAACCTCTTTAAAGGGGTTGTAAAGGAAAAAATGTTTTTCCCTAAATAGCTTCCTTTACCTTAGTGCAGTCCTCCTTCACTTACCTCATCCTTCCATTTTGCTTTTAAATATCCTTATTTCTTCTGAGGATCCTCACTTTCTGTTCTTCTGCCTGTAACTCCACACCGTAATCCGAGGCTTTCTCCCTGGTGTGGAGAAAGCCTGTTGAGGGGGTAGGGCGCGAGCAGGAGTGTCAGGACACCCACTAACACACAGCTCCTTTCTCTATCTGCAAAGTAGAGAGCGTCCTGACTTGCCTGCTCGCCCACTCCCCCCTCAAGAGGCTTTCTCTACACCAGGGAGAAAGCCTTGCATTACTGTGTGGAGTTGCTTTCAATGGGAAGGAGCGGTAAACACACCGCTCTTCTCACCGCTCCAAAGATGCTGCTGGCAGGACTTTTGGAGCGGTCCCACCAGCGCATCGCCTCAGTGTAAAAGCCCTCAGGCTTTCACATTGAGACTGCAGGGCAGGAGTTTTTCAGGCTCCTCAGTGTGAAAGGGGTCTTAATCTATTCCGTAGTTTGTAGACGCTATAACTTTTGCGCAAACCAACAAATGTCCGATCTGTCTGTCTCAATGTCGCTGTCCCGCTAAAAATCGCTGATCACTACTATTACTAGTTAAAAAAAAAAGCCAAACTATCCCCTATTTTGTAGACGCTATGGGCCAGATTCAGGTACACGTACATTTGCGCAGCGTATCCGAGATACGCTACGCAGCCGCATTTTACCAGGCTCTACGTCGAATTATGGTAGATTTTTGCCCGTACGATATGGCGGCGTAGTCTATTTCTCGCCGCGTAATCAAAATGCGCGATTAGGGGGCGTGAAGCATTTAATTTAGGCGCGTCCCCGCGGCGATCGAACTGCGCATGCTCCGTTCAGAAATTTCCCGCCGTGCATTGCGCGAAATAACGTCGATACGTCATTCGTTGTTTGAGTAGCGTCGTTTACGGACATTTCTATTCCCGGACGCTTTACGTCAAAAATAAGAAAAGACGTCGGAAAACGTAGAAATTCGATGCGGGAATGACGGCCATACTTAACATGGGCTGTCTAATATTAGACCAGCAAAAAGCTGGTATAGTTTTACGCAGCAAAAAGATGACTAAAGATGCCGTAAGAGATTGCGATTGAAGATCGTAATTTCTGGGATCGCCGGCAAAAGCTCATTAGCATACCCCGACGCGGAAAACGACGGGAACTCCACCAAGTGGCCGCAATTTTATTGCAGCGTAGATCCGAAGGCGTACGAACACGTAAACCAGTCGGATTGAAGCCCGCAGCCGTATTTTCATGGTTTGAGAGTTCAGAGTAGTGAAAAAACGCGCGTAATTCGAAAGTACTCCAGTCTAACGCGAGATAGACAGGAGTAATCGCTCTATGAATCTGGCCCTATAACTTTTGCGCAAACCAATCAATATACACTTATTGCAATTTAATTTGTACAAAAAATATGTAGAAGAATATGTATTGGCCTAAATCGACACATTTAGATTTACATTTCTTTTATATACCGTATGTATTATAGCAGAAAGTAAAACATTTTTGTACTTTTTTTGTTTATAGCACAACAAAAATTAAAAACGCAGAGGTGATCAAATACCACCAAAAGAAATCTCTATTTGTGGGGAATAAAGGACATACATTTTATTTGGGTACAACGTCGCACGTGCAATTGCCAGTTGAAGCGACGCAGTGCCGTATCACAAAAAGTGGCCTGGTCAGGAAGTGGGTAAAACCGTCCGGGGCTGAAGTGGTTAAAGAGTTAATCCAGTGACCCTTCCATTTGCACTAGACAAGGTTTTTTTGGTTCAGATCGTCCTTCAGCTTGATGGGACAGACAGCAGTACGTTTGTCCGATTCCCAAGGCGAGTGAAGGGCAGGCAAGATTGAGTATCTGAACATGGCGCAGCCGCCAGCAGGAAGCCAGCCAGCTCCCAGACATTGGTCCTTCACCATGCCCTTCACAAGGGTGTGAGGCTCCCTCGGTATTAGGATGGGCACAGTGTCCACACACACACACACACATAGGACGTACAAGAACAAAGTACGAGCATGCCCTCCAGCAACCAAGGGGAAATGACTTTAGGGTTAGACAGAGAGATCAATACTAACAGAATATAACAACCCTGAAGACTTTGAATTTTACCCGGCACTTTACCTGCACTAATCCAGAGATATCCCATATATGTGTGCAACACAGACCTCCCTGGTTTGATTTTTTTTTTTTAATTGTTTTTACATTTCACAAGTTACATGAAATTGCATTGTACATTGCTTTAACACCTATGATGGTGTGTATGTGATTAGTGTCGTCCGATTACATTTCATTCTAAGCAAGAGAGGGAAAAGGTGAAACAAACCACAGACATTAATTCCGCCCGCCTGCTTCTGTCTAATTTGCAGCAAAAGCAACAGTATTTGTTGTTTTGTCCTTGATGCTTCAAGTCTGGAAATTGATGTCCTAGTAGAAATCCTTCAGGGTAACAGCTGTTGTATTTCTTTTTTTTGTCTTTGTCTCTAAAGGTATCTTCACTCAAATAACATTGTCTTTGTCCCAGAAGGTGAGTGTCTCCTTGTTGTAGAGGTATAGGCAGGTTGAATAATCATCGTGTTCTACAATTGTCCTCAAAACTTTATATAACAAAGAAAATAATATAAATGTATACAGTATACGCATACTGCGTGTGTTCCTGTATATGTATGTGTGTGTGTGTGTATGTAATATATATATATATATATATATATAATTATGTATATATATATATATATATATATGTGTGTGTGTGTGTGTGTGTGTGTGTGTGTGTATATATAATATATATATATATATATATATATATATATATATATATATATATGATGCACAGTACAGACCAAAAGTTTGGACACACCCTCTCATTCCAAGAGTTTTCTTTATTTTCATGACTATAAAAATTGTAGAGTCACACTGAAGGCATCAAAACTATGAATGTAACACATGTGAAATTATATACATAACAAAAAAGTGTGAAACAACTGAAAATATGTCATATTCTAGGTCCTTTTGCTTTGATTACTGCTTTGCACACTCTTGGCATTCTCTTGTCACCTGAAATGCTCTTCCAACAGTCTTGAAGGAGTTCCCAGAGATGCTTAGCACTTGTTGGCCCTTTTGCCTTCACTCTGCGGTCCAGCTCACCCCAAACCATCTCGATTGGGTTCAGGTCCGGTGACTGTGGAGGCCAGGTCATCTGGCGCAGCCCCCCATCACTCTCCTTCTTGGTCAAATAGCCCTTCCCCCACCTGGAGGTGTGTTTGGGGTCATTGTCCTGTTGAAAAATAAATGATGGTCCAACTAAACGCAAAGCGGATGGAATAGCATGCCGCTGCAAGATGCTGTGGTAGCCATGCTGGTTCAGTATAAATCCCCAACAGTGTCACCAGCAAAGCACCCCCACATCATCACACCTCCTCCTCCATGCTTCACAGTGGGACCCAGGCATGTAGAGTCCATCCGTTTACCTTTTCTGCGTCGCACAAAGACACGGTGGTTGGAACCAAAGATCTCAAGTTTGGACTCATCAGACCAAAGCACAGATTTTCACTGGTCTCATGTCCATTCCTTGTGTTCTTTAGCCCAAAGCAAGTCTCTTCTGCTTGTTGCCTTTCTTTAGCAGCGGTTTCCTAGCAGATATTCTACCATGAAGGCCGGATTCACACAGTCTCCTCTTATCAGTTGTGTCTGCTGCAAAAGGTGGCTACTTTGAAGAACCTAGAATATGACATATATTTTCAGTTGTTTCACACTTTTTTGTTATGTATGAAATTCCACATGTGTTACTTCATAGTTTTGATGCCTTCAGTGTGACTCTACAATTTTCATAGTTATGAAAATAAGGAAAACTCTTGGAATGAGAAGGTGTGTCCAAACCGTTGGTCTGTACTGTATATATAGATAGATAGATAGAGTGTGTGTATGTATGTATGTATATATGTATAAATATGTATGTGTATATATACACTACTCAAAAAAATTAACCACTTCAGCCCCAGACCATATTGCTGCTCAATGACCGGGCCCCTTTTTGCGATTCGGAACTGCGTCGCTTTAACTGACAATTGCGCGGTCGTACGACGTGGCTCCCAAACAAAATTGACGTTCTTTTTTTCCCCACAAATAGAGCTTTCTTTTAGTGGTATTTGATCACCTCTGCGGTTTTTATTTTTTTACGCTATAAACAAAAATAGAGCGACAATTTTGAAGTTTAGGCCGAAACTTATTCTTCTACATATTTTTTGTAAAAAAAAAAAACGCAATAAGCGTTTATGGATTGGTTTGCGCAAAAGTTATAGCGTCTACAAAATAGGGCATAGTTTTATGGCATTTTTATTAATATTTTTTTTCTTTACTAGTAATGGCGGCGATCAGCGATTTTTATCGGTACTGCGACATTATGGCGGACACTTTTGACACATTTTTGGGACCATTGGCATTTTTATAGCGATCAGCGCCATAAAAATGCATTGATTACTATAAAAATGCCACTGGCAGGGAAGGGGTTAACAATAGGGGGCGGGGAAGGGGTTAAATATGTTCCCTGGGTGTGTTCTAACTGAAGGGGGGGTGGGACTGATTTGGGAAAATGACAGATCGCTGTTCATACATTGTATGAACAGGTGATAGGTAATTTCTCCCCCTGACAGGACGGGAGCTGTGTGTTTACGTACACAGCTCTCGGTTCTCGCTCTATAACGAACGATCATGGGTGCCCGGTGGTGATCGCACACACGTCGGGACCGGTGGTGAGCTGATTCGCGAGATCACGTAATATTACGTGATCTCGCGCAGCCGAGCCGACCTGCCGCCATAAAACTGCGGCGGGTGATCGACAAGCGGTTAAAGGAACACTTTGAAAACATATCAGATCTCAACGGGCAATAATCTCATGCTGGATATCTATACTGGTATGGACGGGGTAATGTGTTGAGATCTATACTGGTATGGGTGGAGTAATGTGTTGGGATCTATACTGATATGGACAGGGTAATGTGTTGGGATCTATACTGGTATAGATGGGGTAATGTGTTGGGATCTATACTGGTATGGATGGGGTAATGTGTTGGGATCTATACTGGTATGGACAGGGTAATGTGTTGGGATCTATACTGGTATGGACAGGGTAATGTGTTGGGATCTATACTGGTATGGATGGGGTAATGTGTTGGGATCTATACTGGTATGGACGGGGGTAATGTGTTGGGATGGCATGAAAGGATGGCACATCATTTGATGGAAATGAAAGTTATCCACCTACAGAGGGCTGATTTCAAAAACACCCCGAAAATAAAAGTGAAAAAATGCAGCAAGCTAGTCCGTTTTGCTGAAATTTATTTTTTATCATTCAAGTTTAAGTTTATTTTCAGAAAAAAAGATCAGTACAATGTAATGAACATCAATGAAAATTATTACAGTGTGGCATACAGTCAAAAACAACATGGTACATTTAGTTTATTTCCTGCCCTTCCATTCCACATTGAAACAAAGTACCATTAAAACGTAAAGGAAATTGTGAATAACAAAAAATAATAATAAATATATTGAAGAAAACAAAATCCAACCCAATCGTCCTCCCCCACCTCCAGAGATACTATAATCCAATCCAGACCCGTGAAACTTTAATAAATATAATAGATTGTTTGTTTAGATCTATAAGGAGGATAGATGCCTAAGGTAAACTCCACCCCCTCTGACACCCCTAATGGGATCACTCTGTGCCCTAAGAGGCAGAATAACCCCTATCACCCCCCCCCCTCCCCTTTAATACATAATAAGAATAACCCGATAACAAGAGGCCAACTTCAAAACCATCTGCTATATAACATACCTAAGAGGGTTTAAAGCAGTTGTAAACTCACATCAAAATTTTATTTATTTTTTTCTCCTGCAAGGCAAAAGTCATAATGAGCTAATATGCACCGCATAATCCCTCATTATGAAATACTTACCTCGGAACGAGGTGTGTAGAATTTACCTGGTCCACGCCGAGCGTGATGTCATCTTGACTCAGCGTGTCTTCCAGGTATCGCCGCTTCAGCGCTGTGATTGGCTGGAGCGGCGGTGACGTCACTCCCGCGATTTAAATTCGGCAGTGTCAGGCGGCGGCCGGTCCTTTCGCCGTAGATCCCCCCTGCGCATGCGCCGCTGCAATCAGCGGCGCATTGCGAGGGGAATATCTCCTAAACCGTGCAGGTTTAGGAGATATTCTCCTTACTTACAGGTAAGCCTTATTATAGGCTTACCTGTAGTTAAAAGTAAAAAAAAGTGGGTTTACAACCATTTTAAGAAACCTTAAAATTAGGTTCAATCAAACCATTTTAAAATAAATTGTGACATTTGGGAAGAATAATAAAGAATATATATTATTCTTGTCAAAATAAAGGAAAAGAACAATATATGTATGCACAACTTGTTCCTTATTCATATAATAAAAAAAAAAGAAACAACATAAACAAAATAATAAGAGAGAAAGAGAAATAATGATAGAGAAAAAAAAGACAGCATAATAAAAGAAAGATAGAGAAAGGAGTTTTAGAAGAGAGAAATGAAGGACAAAGAGCCTACCTGCCAAAAGTGCACATCAGTCCAAAGCAAAATCTAATACTAAATCCGCAAGGTATATGAGATTCCCATAAATTTCAACCAAGGCTCCCATATTTCATTGAACTGGGTAAGTTTATCCATCATTGAGCCAATTCTTTTTTCTTGTTCCATTATCCATGTGACTTTTCTTTTCATACTTAGTATAGAAACCGATGGTTTCTTCCAGGCAGCTGCTATAGTAATTCTAGCACCCGTCAGGATAAATAATATCAGTTTTCTGGTAACCTTTTGAACCTGAGGTATGAATCCATTCAGCAAAGCAATTGCCGGGGACTGATGTAAATTCCAACTCGTGACCCGTCTAATAATATGGAATACCTTGTTCCAGTATCCACGTATCCTTGGACATTCCCACCATGTGTGTATCATAGAGCCCACCCCATGGCACCCTCTAAAGCACAGAGGTGAGGAGGAGGGATAAATAGATGCCAATTTTAGAGGAACAAGATACCACCTGGTAAATATTTTCACATTTGCCTCTATAAGAGGCACACTCATAAAGCCTTTAATAGATCTAATAAAGTTTCCACACTAATTTTTCAAGTCCCATTCATCATGAAGTTCCCTCTCCCAAGCAAGCATATGAGGTCATTTATTATCATTTGCCGCAAGTGATTTATATATAACCAAAATAACTCTCCTTCTCTCCGAAGCTTGATCACATTTATGCTCATATGGAGATAGACGTCCAGATACAATTTTGTCTGTCCAAAGTTTCTGAGCATAATCGTATATTTGAGAAAATCTCAATTTCTCAGAGGAAGGAAGATTAAAATTATCCACAAAATATAGTTCAGAAAGGGGACCTAAATGTGAAAAAAAAAAAAAAAACGCCCAATACGGTACACCCCCTTGTCACGCCACCATTTAAATTAGGGTTGTCCCGATACCGATACTAGTATCGGGACCGATACCGAGTATTTGCGGGATTACTTGTACTCCCGCAAATACCCCCGATACCTAAATAGAATACTTTCCGCCGCCGCCGCATACCGCCACGTTAATCCCCGTGCAATACAGCAAGCACTACAAGCTTTCGTTTCTATACTTGTAATGCCTGCCTCGCCATGTATAGACACTCCCCTTCTCAGGATTGGACGGATCTGTCCAATCCCGAGCAAGGGGGAGTGTCTATGCACGGATCCGTGTATAGACACTCCCCCTTGCTCGGGATTGGACGGATCCATTACAAGTATACAAACGAAAGCTTGTAATGCGCGCTGTATTGCACGGGGATTAACCCGGCAGCAGTGGCGGCGGCATCTACTACAGGTATGGGGGACAGGACATGGCTGCAATATGTGGGGGACAGGACATGGCTGCAATATGTGGGGGACAGGACATGGCTGCAATATGTGGGGGGACAGGACATGGCTGCAATATATGTGGGGGACATGGCTGCAATATATGTGGGGGACATGGCTGCAATATATGTGGGGGGACATGGCTGCAATATGTGGGGGACACGGCTGCATTTGGGGACACATTTAAAAAAAGTATCGGTATTCGGTATCGGCGAGTACATGAAAAAAAGTATCGGTACTTGTACTCGGTCCTAAAAAAGTGGTATCGGGACAACCCTAATTTAAATGATTCGATATCAACATTAGAGGTAAAGATCGGATCTTGAAAAATATCAGCCAAAGGTTGACCCTTCGAGATTATAGAAGAATTATTCCTAAGTGAATCCCAGAGAACTAAAGCCTGTGAAAGAGCGGGGACAGAATAGAAGGTCTACGTTTAAGGATACACCACAATAAACTTTCTAACAAATACGCGGGGAATGCCTGTTCTTCTATATTAACCCATTCAGGACGATCCTTTTTGATGTATACGTCCGATAGTTGGGCCAATTAGCAGCTTGGTAATACCACCACAATTTTGGAACTCCCAGACCCCCCCTCAGGGAGATTAAAAAGACAACGTGAAGAAACACGCGGACCCTTTTTGTTCCAGATAAATTTAGTAATTTTACCCTGAAAGGACTTCAAATGATTTTTTTTTTATCGGTATAGGTAGTGAGTGAAAAAGAATGCAGATTCAGGTAGATGAGAGTTCTTCTATACGCTTTAACGTTACCTGAAGACCCTTTCAGGACGATCATAGCAGTTGCGCGTAAACTTGCGCCAGAGTGATGCGCTGTAACCCGACGCAATAGTGGGTGTGTCATATGTAAATGATGGGCGATAGCGCAGAGTTGTTCAGGCATCAACCCAATCAGTGAGTAGCAGCCCCCTTTGTGCGCATGCTCACAACTTCCGTCGGCAATGCACGGGAAACCACCATGCCTTCCGTTGGGCGTTTAAATGCGCCCGTAGAAGCGCCATTGCACTAAAGAATCCTGCTCCCCCTCCCCGCAGTGATGTTACTTTTGTTCTGAGATGGCTGCTCCCGTTCCCCGCAAACACCAGGAGAAAGCTGAACTTTAATGGCCAGGAGCTCAGCCGTTCAGGGACCTAGATGTCTTTATGGCTGTAAAAGACAACGTGGACAGAGGTGTTGTCCAGAAGTGGGGGTGCTCATAGCTCTTAGCGGACCTGTAGCTTTTTGTTCCTGGAGTAAAGATAAAGCCTTTTGGTAATGCGCCGGACGGACGAGATACGCGCGGCGCATTACCCGTATGGTGATCCGTTCGTGAAGGAAAAATCCCTCATTTGCATATTTGCAGGGGAAATCAATGGGCGCGATGATGCGCCCAGCGAAAATAAGCGCTGACGATTTGGCGTCGGAACGTTCCGCCGGTCGCAAATGACCCGTTATTAGGGCATCTAGTTTGGTGGGTAGGCACATAGAAACGACGGCGCATCATCACAGTTACGCGGCGCATATCGAAATACTCCAGCACAAGTGTTCCTGAATCTGGCCCATAGACGTCTGGGGAGAAGAGTCATCTTAACCAAATTATTCCTGCCTATCCAGCCTATGTTCTGAGTACCCCAGTCGCACAAATCCTTTTCAAGTTCAAGTTACATCACTAGCCTAGTCTCAAAATACCAGTACAAAAATCGTTCTCTTTGTTCCTCTCAAAACCTCCTGCTCCCTAGTTCCCTGGTTGCCTCCAGGACTTTTTCAGAGCCTCTCCAATCCTATGGAATGCCTTACCCCAATCTGTCCGATTATCTCCTACTCTATTAGCTTTTAGACAATCCCTGAAAGCCCTCCTCCTCAGAGAAGCCTATTCTACCCACACCTAACAACTGTATTTACATTTTCTCCAATAATTCATCCCCCACAGTTATTACCTTTTCGTTTCACTTGACCCTCCCTTCTAGATTGTAAGCTCTACCGAGCAGGGCCCTCTGGTTCCTCCTGTATTCAATTGTATTGTACTGTACTGTCTTCCCTGATGTTGTAAAGCACTGTGCAAACTGTTGGCGCTTTATAAATCCTGTATAATAATAATATACACTTTAACTATTTGGTTCTCGCTAAAGATTCTTCCCTTTGTAAACCTTTGAATGCAAAGCTGCCCTTGTTGTAAGCTTGTTTTCTCCTTCTCGCAGCCATTGGTTCTCTGGTAAAACTGCAGTCCTTGGACTTGAGTGACAATGCTCTGGAAATCCTTTGTGCTGACATTGGGAGGCTTAAATCACTGCGACATTTACGACTGACCAACAACCGGCTCAAGTTTCTCCCGCCAGGTAATCTCTCCCTTCGCGTGTACACGGGTGAAATACAAAATTCAACATGGAAAGTTATTTAACGTTTTGTTTAGTTTTTTTATGTTGCAATGGAGTTGATTTACTAAAACTGGTGAGTGAAAAATCTGTTGCAGCTCTGCATAGAAACCAATCAGCTCCCAGTCTTTTTTTTTTTTTCAAAGCTTAAAGTTGGATGTAAAGCCACTCTCATCCTTTCTAAACTACTGCCATAGTGCTGATCTATAAGGATATAGATTCCTCCTGCATGTATCCTTACTTGTCAAATGTCTCCCCTCTGTCTGTTATAAGAACTGAAAAACTGCAGATTCTGTGGGTGGGTCTGTTGTCTGGAGCTCGGTGGGTGGAGTCGTGATGTCAGTAGACTCCCCGCCCACCTTTACACTCCCCTTGTCAACATGCATTTTTTCCTATGTATTCCTTACACTAAATTCTGCTATGATCACTAACATCCAGTCAAAATCCAGAAAAGTAACCACATGACTTCAGAAAAGGAGTGGGGGTGGGAATTAAAAAACAATGCCTGTCTCCAGGCTAGTGCATAGAGATATGTAAATAACCTGTCACTCACAGCAAGGGGGCGGAAAGGACTAAGGTTTTTCTCTGTAAGTCCGTTTTATTTCACTGAACAATAAAAGAGGATTGCTCAGAGCTGGATTAACTCTGTGTGGCAAGACTGGCCACAGATGATAGGAAATTTTAGACTCTACATTGTGACATCAAAAAAAATTGGGGTTTACATCCACTTTAATTGAACAAGCTGAAATTGGAAGCTGGTTGGTTGCCATGCACAGCATGCAGATTTTACACTCTCCAGTTTTAGTATATCAAATTGAAAAAATATATTTTGTTACTTTTGCTTGTAGCAGAATACACAACAATCATACTGGATAAGAAAATCGCCGTTCCACACAAATGCTGCATCCATCTGTAAACCTTTCCCCATAAACCGTTAGAGACTTACCCTCAACTGCAGAGGAAAAGTGTTAACATTAGGTGTGTGCGTAGCATTGGCGGAACTACCAGGGTCACAGCAGTCGCAATTACGACCGGGCCCTGGCATTCCGCCACTGTTGAGGGGGCACCAGTGGGGTTGCTAGTCCCAAGGCTCTGAGCGGACAGGGTGTCTCTCATACAGCTCAGAGCCGACAGTTCCCTCTGCTCCTCCCTCCTTCCTCTTTCGCACGGGATGACACAGCCGATCTGTTCCTTTTCCCCGCACCGCTATTCCTGTGTGTGCTTTGAGGGAAGTTAAGTGTGAAGCTAACCAGCTCGCACCTCCCACGGTACACATACTGGAGAGAGAGCGGTGGGGGGAGAAGAAGCGGATTGGCTGTGTCATCCCATGCGAGAGAGAAAGGAGGGAGGGAAGCGGGAGCAGAGAGAACTGTCGGCTCTGAGCTGTATGAGAGACACGCTCTCTACTCAGAGCCGTGCTGAGCAGGCAGGCTGCATTGATGGGCACTGAACGGCTGCACTGATGGGCAGTTCTGATAGGAGGCATTGATGGGCACTGAGAGGCAGTGCTGCTGATAGGAGGCATTGATGGGCACTGATAGGAGGCATTTATGAGCAATGATAGGTGGCACTGATGGGCATTAATAAGAGATAGGCAGCACTGATAGGCAGCATTGAGGACCACTGATGGGCATTGATAGGTAGTACTGATAGGCGGCATTGATAAGCTCAAATGGAAGAGGGGGGGTCAGGGGGGCCCATCATGGTTTCTTGCTTAGGGGCCCTAAAGATTCTAGTTGCATCCCTGGTCAGCAGTGGCCCATCTAAAGGGGCGCTGCCTAGACATGTGCATTTGTTTTCGTTAGAATGCATTTTCATCCGAAAATCATTTTTTTTCGTTATCCTTTTAACAAACGATAACGAAAGTGCAATAAACGAAAACCGAAAGATCCGACATAAAAAATGCTTTATTTTCGTTTTCGTTGCGGTAAAAATTCGATCTAGAGAGATTTGACATTATAGGGAAAAGATTTGACATCATAGAGAAAAGATTTGACACTATAGAAATAATAGATTCGACATTAGAGAATAGATTTCGATTTATGAGACGTAAAGATTCGACGTTCCGTCGAATATTCTTTTGAGCATTCACCAGCAACCAAAAAGATTCGAAGTTCCGTCGAATATTCTTTTGATCATTCGACAGAAACCAAGCATTATTGGATTTTCGGACGAAAGCTATTCCCCAACCAAAAACTAAATAAATCAAAACGATTTTCGGGAGAAACTAAATAAATTTATTTTCCAAACGAAAACAAAAAAACGAAACGAAATATTCCAGTCTGCACATGTCTAGCGCTGCCCCCCTAATCCATGCGCTCAGCCCCTAATCTACATGCAGGGCGCCGGACGCGTTCCGGACTGCGGTGGGCAGTCCAGAACGGGTTATGTACAACTTTACAACTCTACAGCAAACAATAGTGGCAGCGCCAAATTTCACTCCAAACCTCTTGAGACTAGCAGTCAGAGGCATCGGTGCCTCATATCAGTGGTCATCAACCTTGTCCTCAGGGCCCACTAACAGGCCAGGTTTTATGTATTACCTTGGTGGAGATGCAGACTAGAATACTGCAATCACTGAGCAGCAAATGATCTCACCTGTCATGTATTTTAGTTATCTTCAAACCTGGCCTGTTAGTGGGCCCTGAGGACGGGGATGATGACCACTGCCTTATATGATCTCACGCTGCAGATATACATTTATGAGGCTCTGCTGTTTTCAAGACAAAATGTAGATTTTTTTTTTTCAGGGTACTGCTTAGGTGCAATTAACATTTCTAGATGTCCCCCATAAGACCCCTTTCACACAAGTGGTCCAATCTGGCAAAAACAAACAGAAGGGTTCCGTTCTGCTCTGTCTGGCTGGTGATGTGAATTCCATTTAATCACAGAGAAAATGTGCAATTACTCCTTCAGCATCAGTCGCACTTTCACGGATGGCTCATTGGTTTCATATTTCCAAATTTGACAGCATGTGCTTACTTATGGTCCCTTATATACTGCATTTCTACTCTTGTTCAGCAGACATTATCAAGCTTTTCTGTGTGTTAGGATATTTGGTAAGCCGATGCCCTCTGTCTTGCATTGTTGAATCTTTTTTCCTATGTGGTGCTGATTTGAAGCACCCTAGAGAGATTCATTGATACGTTTGGCCCAGGTATGTGATTTTGACACTTAATTTGTTTTATTCATGCTTGCAGAAATTGGAAAGCTGAAAGAACTTCAGACTTTAGACCTCTCTACAAATCACCTTGTCACTTTACCGGAGAAGTTGCACTTGTGCCAGTCACTGCAGTACCTGACCGTAGATAGGAACTTCCTGTGCAGCATTCCACGCCACCTGTGCCAGCTAGCCAGTCTTAATGAGCTTTCCATGGCTGGCAACCGGCTGGCATCCCTGCCTTTGGGTGAGTATAGAAAGGACTTGCTGTTGGTTTGCATTATGTGTCAGTATATACAGTAATACCTTGGATTACGAGCATAATTTGTTTCAGAAGAATGCTTGTAATCCAAAGCACTCGTATATCAAAGCAAGTTTCCCTATAGGAAATACTGCCTTTACAACCTCTTTAACCACTTCCCATCCGCCCGTCAAGTTTTTACGACCACAAGGTGGCTCTAAAATGCTGGGAGGCTGTCAATATACAGGCATACCCCACTTTTAAGTACACAATGGGGTTTATTTAATAAAGCTGGAAAGTCCAAAATCAGGCTCATGCTGCATAGAAACCAATGAGCTTCCGAGTTTTATTACCAGGCTTAATTGAACAAGCTGGGGTTAGAAACTCATTGGTTTCTATGCAAAAGTGAGCCTGATTTTGCACTTTCCAGCTTTATTAACCCATTGTGTACTCAAAAGTGGGGTATGCTTGTACAGCCTCCCGCCGCTGGGGGGCATGTGTGCCTGCCGCGTCACTCAGGTGCTGATGCGCTTACAAAATATCCCCTATTTTGTAGACGCTATAATGTTTGCGCAAACCAATCACTATACGTTTGTTTGTTTATTTATTTATTTTTATATTTATTATAGCAAAAAGTAAAAAATAGTGTTTTGTTTTTTTTAAAAATTGTCGCTCTATTTTTGTTTATAGCGCAAAAAATAAAAACTGCAGAGGTGATCAAATACCACCAAAAGAAATCTCTATTTGTGGGGAAAAAAGGACGCCAATTTTGTTTGGGAGCCACGTCACGCGCAATTGTCATTCAAAGCGTGACAGCACTGAAAGCTGAAATTTCGCCTGGGCAGGAAGGGGCGCCAATCTGGTGGTGGATGCACGCCCCCCAAGTGCCTATTGGACAAAGTGATGTTGGGGTTAGTGTGCCTGCGTGTACTGGTGTCAGTGTAGTGTTGTGCAGACTTACTGTGCAATGTGATCTCTCCTCAGCGGCGGTTGAAAAAACTGCCGAGGGGAGAGATTACATCACTTCCCTCTTCCTGTGTTTACACAGGAGGAGGAAGTGCAGAGCAGGGGAGCGTGCGGATTGGCTGGAAGCGATCCGGAGGGGGCGGACAAAAACGAACAGCCGCCCCCTCATCCCGGATCGTGCCATTCTGCCAACATATATGCACATGCGGCGATCCGCAAGTGGTTAATATAACTGCACATGGTTATTATATAATCATTAAAATGGTCAAAGGGAGTAATCTTAACCGGTTCCTGACAGGATCACGCAGCTTTACTGCGGCAGAATGACTCTCCGGTATGAAATCCTGTACATATACGACTTCGCCCAGGAGAGCCACCAGAGGGCGCGCCCGATGCACGGCGGGGAACTCAATGCGATTGCATGCACAAGCGGCAGCATGGGTTATGTGTGTGTAAAAACACAAATCCCTCTGCTCTCTAAAGAGACAAGACAGATCATGTGATTCTACAAAGTGGAAAACGTGATCTGTCATCACCTATAGTAAGTCCCATCCCCCCACAGTTAGAACACACAATAGGGAACACAGTTAACCCGTTGATCGCCCCCTAGTGTTAACCCCTTCCCTACCAGTGACCTTTACATAGTAATCGGTGCATATTTATAGCACTAATCGCTCTGTAAATGTCAATGGTCCCAAAAATGTGTCAAAAGCTTCCGACCTATCTGTCGTAATACAGCAAAAAAAAAAGCGCAGATCACCACCATTACTAGTAGAAAAATAATAATAATAATAAAAAAGCCATTTAAATGCCATAAATCTATCCCCTATTTTGTAGACGCTATTACTTTTGCGCAAACCAATCAATATACGCTTATTGCGGGGTTTTTTTGTTTTGTTTTTTTACCAAATATATGTAGGAGAATACATATTGGCCTAAACTGAAGAAAACATATTTTTTTTTTTAATTGGGATATTTACTATAGCAAAAAGTAAAAAGATATTGGGGGTTATTTACGTAAGGCAAATTCACTTGTAGTGCAAAGTGCACTTGAAATTACACTGAAATTGCACTTGGAAGTGCAGTGACTGTAAATTTGAGGGGTAGATCTGAAATGAGGGGAAGCTCTGCTGGTTTTATCATACAATCATTGGCAAGCTAAAATGCTGTTTTTTTATTTTCATTGCATGTCCCCCTCGGGTCTACAGCGACTGCACTTCCAAGTGCACTTTCAGTGCAATTTTTGTAGTTCAAAGTGGATTTGCCTTTAATAAATAACCCCCATTGTGTTTTTTTTTTTTTAATTGTCGCTCTATTTTTGTTTATAGCGCAAAAAAAAAAAAAACGCAGAGGTGATCAAATACCACCAAAAGAAAGCTCCATTTGTGGAAAAAAAGGGACATACATTTTGTTTGGATATAGCATCACACGACCGCGCAATTGTCAATTAAAGCGACGCAGTGTCATATCGCCAAAAAAAAATGGCCCGGTCATTTGGCAGCCAAATCTTCCAGGGCTGAAGTGGTTAAAACAGAAAAATATGCTTTCTGTTCTGTAGGGGTTAAAAGGGAATTTACTATTACTTCAAAGTTGGATGAAAGCCCCGCCATGTGACTCTGCATCCCCCCGAAGGCCAGGAGTTAATGCATGAGTCATTTTTATCACTACCTTGGCCTCCTCCCTGCAATGTCTTTTTGTACCTCATCACTATGCTTTTGGCGAGGTGCCGCCTCTACGCAAACATCGTTTTAGTTTTTGTCCCTTCTGCACAGTTAGCAGAAGTTGCCATATTTGGACTTTGCGTGAGTCTGGCCATCAGCACTTGTCCAGTCTGCAGCTCAATGTAAATCACAAGCATTGCTCTCCAGACAATAGAGCTGCAGCTGCCAACATCTGAGCTGCGGCGATAAAAAATAATGTGTTGAGTTACAGCCAAGAGAGGCCGGCGGAGTGACAGCACATTACAAGAGATGAAAAAAAGACTCTCTGTAGAGGGTGAGCATGAGAAATGGACACACACCAGTTAACCGCTTAAGGACCGCCGCACGACTAAATACGTCGGCAGAATGGCACGGCTAAGCATATGGACGCACAGGTACATCCCCTATATGAAGCCCAGCCGTGGGTTGTGAGAGTGCCGGAGGCGGCGTGCTTACGACCCGGTCCTGTGCTCCGTGACAGCACCCACGGACCCGATCGCCGCCGGTGTCCCCCAATCGCTATAACTTTCAATAAACGCTTATTGCAATTTTTTTTACCAAAAATATGTAGAAGAATACGTATGGGCCTAAACTGAGGGAAAATTTTTTTTTATATATTTTTGTGGGGATATTTGTTATAGGAAAAAATATTGCATTTTTAAAAAAAAAATGGCGCTCTATTTTTGTTTATAGCGCAAAAAATAAAAACCGCAGAGGTGCACTATGTACTGTACCACTTTTGCCTTAATAAAGACCAACCTTGTTGTTAAAAACCGCAGAGGTGATCAAATACCACCAAAAGAAAGCTCTATTTGTGGGGGGAAAAAGACGCTAATTTTGTTTGGGAGCCTCGTCGCACGACCGCGCAATTGTCAGTTAAAGCGACGCAGCGCCGAATCGCAAAAAGGGGCCATTTTCTTAACCTGCATAATGGTCCGGGTCTTAAGTGGTTAAATACATTGTTCTTTTAAACTTGCTAGAACATCATAGTAAGAGATTCCGTGCTAGAAGATAAGACTTTGCCCTTCACCCTAAAGCCGGTGGATACCCAGAAAGACATTGATGTTTATGCATGGCTGGGATTTGCTGATCCTGGGAGCTGGTGACCGTTTTCTTTTACCTTTGATCAGAATAATTAGGATAGGTCTCAACCTCTATTAATGTCTTACTACTTTCAAGGTAAGACTAATACTTTATCCTGTTTCATCAGTGAACATTTTACTGTATGCATGGAGTGTACATGTTCCTTCTGTATTTATGTGGAAAAACAGCTGCAGGTTACGTAGTTTATACTACTGAAGCCTGAACTCGAGGGAAAGGTAAAATGCTCCCCTCTACTGCAAGGCCTTGTTTATACTCGCCTCCTCACTGCCTGATGTAACACCCTTAGGGCTCATTTACATTCGCTTCGGCTTCAACACACATTAAAGCACCTACTGCCTCAACACGCTTTTATGATGTGTTTTTGGTGCTTCGATGAAGTATCGGTGAGCTTTGGTGAGGCTTTGGTGATGCTCTTATGAAGCTTTGTTGAAGCTTGGCAAATGCCGTGTGTGTGTGTATATCTCATACCTGCAATTTCTCCAAAACAAAGCCAAAGCTGAATTAACCACTTAAGCCCCGGACCAAAATGCAGGTAAAGGACCTGGCCCCTTTTTGCGATTCGGCACTGCGTCGCTTTAACAGACAATTGCGCGGTCGTGCGACGTGGCTCCCAAACAAAATTGGCGACCTTTTTTTCCCACAAATAGAGCTTTCTTTTGGTGGTATTTCATCACCTCTGCGTTTTTTTTTTTTTTTGCGCTATAAACAAAAATAGAGCGACAATTTTGAAAAAAATGCAATATTTTTTACTTTTTGCTATAATAAATATCCCCCAGAAATATATTAAAAAAAAAGGGGTTTTTTTCCTCAGTTTAGAAAAAAATCGCAATAAGCGTTTATCGGTTGGTTTGCGCAAAATTTATAGCGTTTACAAAATAGGGAATATTTTTATTGCATTTTTATTAATGGTGGCGATCAGCGATTTTTTTTTCGTGACTGCAACATTATGGCGAACACTTCGGACAATTTTGACACATTTTTGGGACCATTGTCATTTTCACAGCAAAAAATGCATTTAAAATGCATTGTTTACTGTGAAAATGACAATTGCAGTTTGGGAGTTAACCACAAGGGGGCGCTGAAGGGGTTAAGTGTGACCTCATATGTGTTTCTAACTGTAGGGGGGCGGAGCTGTAGGTGTGACATCATCGATTGTATTTCCCTATAAAAGGGATCACACGATCGATGACAGAGTACGGAAGTATGACTATGGGCAGGAGAGGAGTACGGAAGTATGACAGTGGGCAGTATGGGCAGGAGAGGAGTACGGAAGTATGACAGTGGGCAGTATTGGCAGGAGAGGAGTACAGAAGTATGACTATGGGCAGGAGAGGAGTATGGAAGTATGACTATGGGCAGGAGAGGAGTACGGAAGTATGACTATGGGCAGGAGAGGAGTACGGAAGTATGACTACGGGCAGGAGAGGAGTACGGAAGTATGACTACGGGCAGGAGAGGAGTACGGAAGTATGACAGTGGGCAGTATGTGCAGGAGAGGAGTACGAAAGTATGACAGTGGGCAGTATGTGCAGGAGAGGCATACAGAAGTATGACAGTGGGCAGTATGTGCAGGAGAGGAGTACGAAAGTATGACAGTGGGCAGTATGGGCAGGAGAGGCATACAGAAGTATGACAGTGGGCAGTATGGGCAGGAGAGGAGTACGGAAGTATGACAGTGGGCAGTATTGGCAGGAGAGGAGTACGGAAGTATGACAGTGGGCGGTATGTGCAGGAGAGGAGTACAGAAGTATGGCAGTGGGCAGTATGGGCAGGAGAGGAGTACGGAAGTATGACATTGGGCAGGAGAGGAGTGCGTGTTGGGGGGTAAAACGGCCATAGAGGAATATCATTGGGTCCTGTGGAGGGATGAGGAGGCAGGGATGTCAGTGGTGGGGGGAGGGGGAGCTGGGGGGTGTGAGGGCACAAGGTGGTCAGACAAACAGGAATGAGGAGGAAAAATCGCTTCTGATGGCAGAATCGCCCACTAGCAACACAAAACTATACATTTAGGAGGGAGGTCAGATTAAAAAGGACAGTATGCTGACAAAGCAAAGCTTTTATATGATTAAAGATATTTTTTATCTTCTTTCATTTTGCATTTAGATCTGGGAAGATCTCGAGAGCTGCAATACGTGTATGTGGATAATAACATCCAGCTGAAGGGTCTCCCTTCCTATCTTTACAATAAAGTGATTGGTTGCAGCGGGTAAGTCATTCCCATTTCCACATGTAGTGTTACTTAGTTTTCTGCATCCTTGTGCAATAAATGTTGTACTGTGTATATTTGTAATTAGATCATTTTGCACATCCTAAAAGCTTTTGTATTTACATTGACGTGTCATATATCACATGACATAGTCTTCTGCTGTTAGCAGTTTGCCTCATTCACAACAACTGTGGTGTGGTGGCTACTGCAATGTGGGAGGCTTTGATGGGGACCCTGATGTAAGGGAAGCTTTTTTGAAAGGGGGACTTTGATGGGGAACCCTGATGTAAACAGGGATTCTAATGGGGACTAATGGATTTCAGCCCCAAATATCTGTAAAATATATGAAGTGGTCCCCGTGCAGAAAAGTTTGGAGGCCCCTGGTATATACACTATATTACCAAAAGTTTTGGGACGCCTGCCTTTACACACACATGAACTTTAATGTCTGTAGGGTTCAATATGACATTTTCCCATCTATTGCCACTATAACAACTTCAACTCTTCTGTGAAGGCCGTCCACAAGGTTTAGGAGGGTGTCTATGGGAAAGTTTGACCATTCTTCCAGAAGGGCATTTGTGAGGTCAGGCACTGATGTTGAACGAGAAGGCCTGGCTCGCAGTCTCCGCTCTTAATTCATCCCAAAGGGATTTTCCAAACAAAGGGCCAGTTTATTGTCCTTAGACTTGAGGAGGGCCGGAATGTGGCCAGCAGGGGCAGAAAATGTCACAGACCTGGCATGAATGAGAATAAATATGGCTTTGGGTTGGGGGTCAATAGGAGTAGGCGTAGTGTCACTATTAGTAGGAGGAATAGTATCCTATCATTGGTATTGTGGAAGAAATAGTGCCCCATTGTTGGTGTCAGTAAGGGGAATAGTTCTTAATGTCAGTGGGAGGAATAGTGCCCCAAGGGCTGGATAAAGGCTAGTAAAGGGCCACAGTTTGGAGACCCCTGTTCTATAGGTTTGAGGTCAGGACTGTGTAGGCCAGTCAAGTTCCTCCACCCCAAACTCGCTCATCCATGTCTGGAGGGGGGATTATGGTGTGGAGTTGTTTTTCAGGGTTTGGATTTGGGCCCCTTAGTTCCAGTGATGGGAACACTAAAAAAAATGATTTTAAAATCTTGCTTTAAGACCTCTTTCACACTGAGCCGCCCATAGCGTCGGCGGTAAAGCTCTGCAATTTTTACTGCCGAGGCTGGATTTGCGGTGCATTTCGACTGCTAGCAGAACGCTTTTAACCCCCGCTAGCGGCTGAGAAAGGGTTAAAACTGCCAGAAATGCGCTGGTATAGCCGCGCTGTCCCATTGATTGCAATGGGCAGCAGCAGTGGAGGAGTGGTAAACACACAGCTTCTTCACTGCTTGCGGCTAGCAGGATTTCGGGCTTTCACACTGGAGACAATAGAGCAGCTGTTTGGTGGCGGATTGCAGGCGCTATTTTTAAAGCTATAGCGCCTGCAATACGTTAGTGTGAAAGGGGTCTTAAAAAAATAAATAAATAACAAACATGTTATACTTGCCTCCTCTGTACAGTTGGTTTTGCATAGAGCAGCCCAAACCCTCCTCTTCGCTGGCCCTGGCTCCTTCCACCTAATGAGTGCCCCTATAGACCAGTAGCTTGCTATGGTGGCAACCGAGCCGAGCTGCAGCCCTGTGTATCCATTTAGACATGCAGCTGCCATTCTGCCCCACCCCCTCTCTCCCCTGATTGGCTCAATGGTGCCGTGGCTGTGCCCCAGCCAAATTTAGAAAGAGAGTCCTGGATGATTTAGGCCAGGGATATGCAATTAGCGGACCTCCAGCTGTTGCAAAACTACAAGTGCCATCATGCCTCTGCCTCTGGGTGTCATGCTTGTGGCTGTCAGAGTCTTGCTGTGCCTGATGGGACTTGTAGTTTTGCAACTGGAGGTCCGCTAATTGCTTATCCCTGATTTAGGGGATCGTAGACATCGCTGGATTGAGAAGGGGCCCAGAGTAAGTGCTGTGGGGGGGCTGCTACACACAGAAGGTTTTTAATCTTACTGCATAGAATGCATTAAGATAATAAAAAACTTTTTCCAAGACAAAAGGTTTATACCAAAAGGCATATCAAGACATTGTGGACAGTTTCATGCTCCCAAGTTTGTGGGAACAGTTTGGGGACGGCCCTTCCTGTTCCAACATGATTGCGCAACAGTGCACAGAGCAAGGTCCATAAAGACATGGATGAGTGAGTTTGGGGTGGAGGAACTTGACTGGCCTAATGTCACAAATGGGAGCACTTTCCCCCGAGCCCATCCCTTTTCAAGCCAATTGGAGCCTCCGGCTCTAATCATGTGCTTCAGAAAAAAACTCAGAACTTCATGCGTCTGGCAGCCTGCATGGAGATTAGGGGGCTGGTGAGTAGAGATTAGGGGGGAAGCACCGTGTGCCCCATATAGACAGGCCACCGCTGATGTAAAGGCAGGTGTCCCAATACTTTTGATAATATAGTGTGTGTGTGTGTGTGTGTGTGTGTGTGTGTTGTGTGTATATAATATAGTTGTTTTCTCAGCAATTTTGAAGTTTCTTTTCTATGCAGTGCAAAGCGTGGAAACGTCTTGCGGATCTATTCGAGGTGTTTCTTGTGAGTTCCTGTTTAGAATGCTACCGAGTCTGTTTGGATGGAGGCCAAAGAATGATCACTATTTTCCACTGCAAAGTGATTGGAAATGGCTACCTGCTAAGAGCTTGGCGTAGATTTACTAATAAAGAGCCGGCTTAGTTTCGTAGAACTCTAGATGCCTCTGTCAGAGAATTCCAGGAAAGAAAAGACACCTCATGATGTTATGTTTAACAGTTTCCTTCCTTTCTTCCCTCACAGCTGCGGCTCTCCCGTTCCAGTATCCGAAACAAAGCTCCTTTCCTTCACCTCTGGACCGCTCAGCGTCCATCTGCCGGCCGAGGTGAAGGGCATCGGATTGCCATGTGATTCAGTGTTGCCTCTACAGGAACTGGCACTGCGTTCTCTTCATGCTGCACTATGCTCCTTGTTACCAGGTGAAAGCGCCGTCTTCACACATTCGCATGTAAAGCAGAAAAAATAGGATTTTTTGTACTCACCGTAAAATCCTTTTCTCTGACGTCCATGGGCGGACACAGCTCCTTAAATATTGACAAGTGGGTTATGTTCCCTGTTTACAGGAGAGGACTAGGCCTCTCCTGTAAACAGGGAACATAACCCACTTGTCAAGATTTAAGGAGCTGTGTCCGTCCATAGACGATAAGAGAAATGTTTTCTCTCTGTATGTATATCAGTCACACACATTCTGCAGGACTGACCAATCTCACACGAGGCTACATGGGATTTATGTAGATCATGCGTGTTGTTTGAATGCTCCGTGTTTTTTATATTTGAGCATTAGATTGAGAATTGTTTCCTGATAGTTCCATTTATTTAAAATTTTGCGGGTTGAATTACTAGACATGTGCACTGCTGAATTTTTTTTTTTCGTTTCATTCGTTTTTGATTTTTCGTTTTTCGGTTTATTCGGTATGATCTCAATTCCTAAATTTGAAAGTTCGTAAATTCGAAAAATAAGAAAGAAAATTTGAAAGAATACCTAACTAATAATAACTACCGTATATACTCGAGTATAAGCCGAGGCACCTAATTTTACCACCAAAAAAATGGGAAAATTTATTGACTTGAGTATAAGCCTAGGGTGTCCACGTGCATGCCTCACTGTGCCCATGCCTCACTGTGCCTCTCTTTGTCCATGTGCATGCCTCACTCTGCCCATGCCTCACTGTGTCCATGCCTCACTGTGCCTCTCTTTGTCCATGTGCATGCCTCACTGTGCCCATGCCTCACTGTGCCCATGCCTTACTGTGCCCATGCCTCACTGTGCCCATGACTAGACTTACTCTTAACATGGGAATCTATAGAAGGGGTGCCTGGCTTTTAAAAATCGGTGCTCCCCGGCTGTAGGTCCCCCGGACAACAAACTTTGCACACTTGTAGAGAAAGAGTGGGGTTACATGTGTGCCAAGATTGGGGTCCAGGGGACCAACGTCCGGTACCGAGTCCCCAAAGTCAAGAAGATCGGGCGCAAAAAGGTGACTCGAGTATAAGCCAAGGGGGGCATTTTTAGCACAAAAAAATGTGCTGAAAAATTTGGCTTATACTCAAGTATATACGGTAACTATTAAATTACAGTTGAACCTCGGATTACGAGCATAATCCGCTCCAGGAAAATGCTTGTAATCCAAAGTACTCGCATATCAAAGCGAGTTTCCCCATTGAAGTCAATGGAAATTAAAATACTTTGTTCTGCATTGACTTCAATGGCATGCAATACCGTATACAGCCAGAGGCGGGGGGTGTCGGAGAGCCTCGGGAAAGGCCCAAGGACAGTTCGGATGACCTCAGCAAACCTCGGAAAGACTCCGTTCCCAAGCTGTCCTCTGCCTTTCCGTGCATTTCCGAAAGGCGCTGTTCGGCTCTGGCGCCAAATCAAATCCCCCACCCCTCCCCAGGTCAAACGTGGTACTGCGCATAGTTTTGGCCTGAATCATGCTTGTTTTGCGAGACAACACTCGCAAACCGAGTTAGGATTTTACAAAAAACAGTGCTGGTCTTATGAAACGCTCATTAACTGCGTTACTCGCAATGCAAGGTTCCACTGTATAGGTATTGGAATTCCCTTTCAAATTTGGCTGTTAGTGAGCGTAACGAATAAGAATTTTCTCAGAAGTTACGAAATAACGAATGCAGCATCTAAACAAATGCAATGGAACGAATTAATAATAACTGATAATAAAACATCTTTTATTATTGTTATTGTTTATTAATTTGTTAGTTTAGATACGGCATTGGTTATTTCAGATAATTCGTAACTTTGGATAAATTCGTATTTGTTACATTTACCTATAATTTAATAGTTAGTTATAGTTAAAGTGGACCTTCAGATGCTATGGGCCAGATTCAGATACACTTAATATTGCTCTGCGTAATCGAAATACTCTACGCTGCTGTATTTCACCAGGCTCTACACCGAATCCTGGTAGATTTTTGCCCGTACGCTATGGCGGCGTAGTCTATTTCTCGCCGCGTAATCGAAATACGCGATTGGGGGGCGTGAAGCATTTAAATTAAGCGTGTCCCTGCGGCGATCGACCTGCGCATGCTCCGTTCAGAAATTTCCCGCCGTGCATTGCGCGAAATCACGTCGTTACGTCATTCGTTGTTTGAGTATCGGCGTTTACGAACATTCCTATTCCCGGACGACTTACGTACAAAATAATAAAGGACGTCGGAAAACGTAGAAATTCGACGCGGGAACGACGGCCATACTTAACATGGGCTGTCTAATATTAGACCAGCAAAAAGCTGGTATAGTGTTACGCAAAAAAAAGATGACTAAAGGTGCCGTAAGAGATTGCGATTGAAGGTCGTAATTTCTGGGATCACCGGCAAAAGCTCATTAGCATACCCCGACGCGGAAAACGAGGGGAACTCCACCCAGTGGCCGCAATTTTATTGCAGCGTAGATCCGAAGGCGTACGAACACGTAATCCAGTCTAATTGAAGCCCGCAGCCGTCTATTCATGGTTTGAGGTTTTCGACTAGCTAGAAAACGCGCGTAATTTGAAATTACTCCAGTCTAACACCAGTTAGACAGGCGTAATGGCTCTCTGAATCTGGCCCTATAACTTTTACGCAAACCAATCAATAAACGCTTATTGCTATTTTTTTGTTATCAAAAATATGTAAAAGAATACGTAGCAGCCTAAACTGAGTAAAAAATATGTTTTTTTTATATATTTTTTGGGGGATATTTATTATAGCAAAAAGTAAAAAAATATTAGGGCTGTTACTGATCAAATTTTTTGTGTTCGATTTATCGTTTTTTTTTTTTATCGATTAATCAAATAATTTCGATTAATTATAACGCACATACAGATCCAACTACTTTTAGCTGATCTCCTTGCAGGCTGATTCTCAGTGCAGCTCCCAACCACTGGAAAGATGGATAGCAGGATACAAAAAACACACAAAGGCAGCGCTCGATGAGTATAGCATTAAAACTTTTATAGTCCTCAAGTAGGTAACCAAATAAATATTGCACTGGAGATAAAAATCGATGTAGCTACATAAACTGTAAAAATGGTGCGAGTAATACCAAACGGTAGCAAAAGTATGATACTGGTATAAAAATGTGTACAACGATACCACTGCTGAATCCAGATGAGGAGAGGTTAACACCAGTCAGTCGGCATGTAGATGTCCCGTGAAGGGAACTATCACAACTCCCAGTGGATGGCTGTAGAATCCCAGTTTAATAGACAGCCCTTCGTGTGGCAGATAGTAAGGTCCCGCGGGCATGCAGATATGAAGGCACAGCAAAGGAGCCCTTCAGATGGACACGGCAAGCCCCGCCGGTGTCTGTAACGTTACCAGATCTCCGACAGAACTACCTGAAGGCCCAGAAGCCGGCAGAGAGATGAGTACCAATCGAAAGAATTTTAATCGATCAAAAAGATTTTGAGCGATCAAAAAAAATGAAAGATTAATCGATGAATTAAAAGTTAATTTCCACAGCCCTAAAAAATATATTTATTTTTTTTTCCAAAATTTTCCCTCTATTTTTGTTTATAGCGCAAAAAAATAAAAACCGCACAGGTGATCAAATACCACCAAAGGAAATCTCTATTTGTGGGAAAAAAAGGATGCCAATTTTGTTTGGGAACCACGTCGCACGTGCGCAATTGTCAGTTAAAGCGACACAGTGCTGAATCATAAAAAGTGGCCTGGTCTTTAACCAGCCAAATGGTCCGGGTCTTAAGTGGTTAAACACCTTAAAATCATATTTATTTTCTAATATTTCAGCTTTCATATCTGTTACCTTTTAGTGTATCTATCTAAAAATGTGACGGAAGTTTTTTTCACCGAATTGCCTTATTATACTAACCGATATCTTCCATTTGTTTTTTAGATTTGAGTTGTCTGTCGCACATCTCATTGCCCAGAAGTCTTCTGGAGTTGTTGCAGTGCCCCCTGGGACATTGTCATCGCTGCAGTCAGTCAATGTTTACCATAGTCTATCCCAAGCTCTTTCCTCTGAGGGAGACCCCTATGGCCGGACTTCATCAAGGGTAATTTGAGAGACTGGAACATTTCTGTATATTAAATAGTTTATTCTATGTTGCTAAAATTGATAATAACCCCTGGTGACTCCCTTCATATAAGTGTGTTTGCACATCGCAGATTCGGCAGCCCATTTATTCCAATGGACTGCCTCACTCGGGAAACACAGGAAACGAAAACCCTTTGAAGCAATCACACCACTGCCTCTGATGCATGGGGGTGGCAATAAGAATTAATGACATCCTTACATGTCTGCTAAAGTACAGTGCATTACTCTGCCGGTCGGGGAAAAGTGCGATTTCAGTCGTGCTCTCCCCGCTTGCAGAGATGTGAACCACGCCTTAGAAGTGCACGTACCGCAGCAACCTCAAAACTTTCCCATCATGGCTGAATCTGAGGTTATGAAAGGCAAAACTTCTACATTTGCAACTAGTGCTGGAGTGTTCAGCCAAGTCCTGCCCTATACATTCCTACCAGCTCATTATTATGATGGTTAGCCTCCTTGGTCAAGAGCAATGTGCAAGAAAAGTCAAGCAAAAGCAAAGAGAATTCCCAGCTCGGCTTACCAGCTTGTCTGCAACCAACCAAATTATCTTGTCTAACAATATGCGCAAAAAATTGGTTTAGTTTGCAAATACATGCGTAAGCTGCAGAGCCATTTGACGGCACCCCCAGTATTATCTGCAGTCCTAACCAGTGGCGGCTCATCCATACAGGGCGCAGGGGCCCAGCACCCCTAATCAATGCACACGTCCCCTAATTTCCATGCAGGGCACCGAACGAATAGATTCCAGGCTCTAATTGGCTTCAAAAAAGGGTGGGCTCGGGGCGCAGTGCCCACCCACTTATATGACAATAGCGAATATTAATTCACTATTGCCCCTATCAGTAGGAGGAATAGTTTCCCATCATTGATATTAGTAGAAGAAATAGTGCCCTCTTGTTGGTATCAGTGAAAGGAATAGTGCCCCACATCAGTGGGAGGAATAGTGCCCCAAGGGCCGCATAAAGGCTAGCAAAGGGCTACATCTGGCCCTTGGGCCGCAGTTTGGACACCCCTGCTCTAGGGTGTTAGAATAAAAAAATATATATAATGTTTGGGGGTTGGAGGGAAGGAGATGGCAGTGAAAACAGTGAAAAAACACATTAGAACTGCTGTTTTACTTGTAATGCTAACAGCCACTACATGATGGAGCCAGATCACAGAAGGAAGCTTAGGCCGCAAAGCCCCAGCCTCAATTACCGGCGGGCTCTGGCCCGCCGCGATCGCCCGGCAGGGGAGGTAGGGGCGCAGGGAAACACAGGATACTAGATACTCTTTCCCTCTAATAAGAACCCCCAAACATTATATATATTTTTTATTCTAACACCCTAGAGCAGGGGTCTCCAAACTGCGGCCCAAGGGCCATATGTGGCTCTTTGCTAGCCTTTATGCGGCCCTTGGGGCACTATTCTTCCCACTGATGTGGGGCACTATTCCTTCCACTGATACCAACAAGAGGGCACTATTTCTTCTACTAATATCAATTTCTTGTCGCAATTGCGACCAGGCGCCTGGATTTTGTCGAGGCCCGCCTTAGATTGTAAGCTTCTTTAGGGCAGGGACTGATGTGAAGGTTTAATATACATGTAATGCACTGCGTGAATTGATGGCACCATATAAGTACCATAAATAAAATACGATGTTGGTTTGTTTTTTGCAGGAGAACAGCTGTCAGTTTTGTGGCGTACTGCTGCTCCACCCAGTGTCTGCAGACATTTGACCTACTGAGTTGATGCAAATTAATTTTCACCACTAATCTCTGACTGTCCCGTCTTCTGCTGTCCTTTCACTGTACAAACATCGGGAGCGACCCGGACCTCCGGGATTTGGGGAAAAATAAAAAGACCTCAACTTTGTCAACAACCTCTAGCCGCTATTACACGTTACTGTCCTTCCCACAGACTTCTCCAAAAAGAAACCTTTCTACTTCTGTGTTTACAGATGAATCGCGAATACCACAGGGAGGCGGAAGCTCCTTCTAAAATACTTATGAATGAAGAGATTCAACAGTTCTATCCTTAAGTTTCAAATATGTGTATACAAGAAGGGTGAAATGAGGAGATGGTATGATGGACTATACAGGGGTACTGTACGTGTATGGGATAACTGTTGATGAGCCTGTGTATATTTTATATATATATATATATATATATATATATATATATATATATATATATATATATATATATATATATATATAAGCATTAATAAGGTTAAGAAGAAATTTGCTACAATTGGGGACGAAGTCTAAAGTTGCCAACACCAGGCCTTAAAAAAACAAAAAAATAGAATATATTGCAGTTTACCAGTCCTTCGTTTTGGTGGCTTCTATTATTATCTTAATTTTATACAGTACAGGACACAGGCTTCATATTCACAGACCCTGGGTTATAGGCTTCTACCTTCAGGTGATTGGACAAAGCTCCGCTGGACATTGCCCCAGGTATCCCCCTATGAGCCTCCTCCGATCCACCCCCCTCCCCTCCCCTGGGTTACCCCTGGGTTATAGGCTGCTACCTTCAGGTAATTGGACAAAACTTTGCTGGACATTGCCCCAGGTATCCCTCTATAAGCCTCCTCCGATCCACCCCCCATACCCTGGGCTTCCCCTGGGTTATAGGCTGCTACCTTCAGGTGATTGGACAAAGCTCCGCTGGACATTGCCCCAGGTATCCCCCTATAAGCCTCCTCCGATCCACCCCCCCCCCCCCCCATACCCTGGGTTACCCCTGGGTTATAGGCTGCTACCTTCAGGTGATTGGACGAAGCTTCGCTGGACATTCCCCCAGGTATCCCCGTTTTAAACCCCCCCCCCCCCCCATTGTGTGAGTCTTCCATTTTATTTTTGTGTGTTCTAAGGCAGGGGTCTCCAAACTACGGCCCTGGGGCCAGATGCAGCCCTTTGCTTGCCTTATATCCGGCCTTTGGGGCACTATTCCATCCACTGACACCAACAATGGGGAGTCATTCTTGTTTCTAAAACCACCAATGGGGCACTATTCATCCGACTGACACTATCAAACGGGTACAATTTCTTCTATTGGCACCAACAATGGGACACTAGTCCTCCCACTGACACCAAAGATATGGTATTGTATACTCCCACTGGACATTTTTTTTACTCCCAATGGCCCTAGTCCGGCCCTCCTAAAGTTTGAAGGACAGTAGACTGGCCCTTTGTTTAGAAAGTTTGGAGACCCCTGTTCTAAGGTTAACCACTTCAGCCCCGGAAGATTTGGCTGGTGAATTACCAGGACATTTTTTGCGATTCGGCACTGCTTTGCTTCAATTGACAATTGCACGTGCGACGTTGCAACCAAACAAAATTGCCGCTCTTTTTTTTTCCCCTCGCAAATAGAGCTTTTTTTTTTTTTTTTTTGTGGTATTTGATCATCTCTGCAATTTTTTTTAATTTTTTTTTTGCTTCGCTATAAACAAAAAAAGAGCCAACATTTTGAAAATACCATAATATTTTTCCCACAAATAAAGCTTTTTTTTGTGGTATTTAATCATCTCTGAATTTTTTTTATTTATTATATTATTTTTTTTTTGCGTTATAAACAAAAAAAGAGCGACAATTTTGAAAAAAAAACACAATGGGTCAGATTCAGAAAGACTTACGATGGCATATCTCCAGATACGCCATCGTAAGTCCGAATGGCCGCCGACGTATCTCGGCGCCTGATTCAAAGAATCAGATACGCCGGGATATAGCCAAGATACAAGCGGCGTAAGTCTCTTACGCCGTCGTCTCTTAGTTGCATATGTACGCTGGCCGCTAGGTGGCGCTTCCGTCGATTTACGCATCGAATATGTAAATTAGGTAGATATGGCGATTCACGAATGTAGTTGCGGCCAGCGTATCTATTTGCAGCGTTTACGCAAGGCGTCGGACCGGCGTAAAGTTACCCCTGCTATATGAGGCGCAGGCATTGTGAAGTATGAACGTCGGAACAGCGTGGAATTGTACGTAGTTTGCGTAAGCCGATTCAGAATGGGGCTGGGCGTAAGTTACGTTCACGTCTATATCAATGACTATTTGCGACGTGATTTTGAGCATGCGCACTGGGATTTGTCCATGGCCGGCGCATGCGCAGTTTGTTCGGCGCGTCAATAACGTGGGGTCACCATACATTTACATACAACGTGCCTACTATCCACCTACTTTGAATTATGCACGGTTACGCTGGCCCATTTACGCTACGCCGCCGCAACTTACGGAGCAAGTGCTTTGAATACAGCACTTGCCTGTCAAAGTTGCGGAGACGTAGCGTAAATCGGATACGCTACGTCCGCACAAAGATACGCGCCCCATCCTGATTCTGGCCCAATATTTTTCCCACAAATGGAGCTTTTTTTGGTGGTATTTGATCACCTCTGCTATTGTTTTATTTATTTTTTTGCGCTATAAAGAAAAAAAGAGCGACAAGTTAAAAAAAATATATATATATTTTGTACTTTTTTCTATAAAAAAGTGGTTAACGTGGATTTAAACCCACTCTCATCATTTCTAAATTACTTCCATAGGGCTGATCTATAAGGATATACACGTCTCCTGTATGTATCCTTCTTTGTCAAATATCTCCCCTTTAGCTGTTTGGAGCCCTGCAATACTTCAGATTCTGTGAGCGGGTCTGTTGTCCAGGGTTTGGTGGGTGGAGTCATTATGTCAGTAGACTCCCCGCCCACCTCTACACTCTCCTTGGCCAGGCATCGATATTTCTTACACTGAACTTCTGCCGGTCTCATGGATTATGCCCCATGATCACTAACATCCAGTCAAAACCCAGGAAAGTCGCCACATGACTTCAGCATGCCCAATCATGCTGAGGTGTGGAGCAGCCAATCCTGGGAGAGCTGGTGAAGAAAGGACGGGGATATGAAGTACACAGAATACCTCTCTCACACGCCTGCATGAAATCATCTGTCACTCACAGCAAGGGGGAAGAAATGGACACCTGTCAGTTTTTATCTTACTGAAAAAAGATAAGAAGATTGCTCAGAGCTGGATTAACTCTTTGTGGCAAGTCTGGGTACAGATGAAATGACATCCTCTGCTGTATCAGATATGAGCCTTAATTTTAAATAAAAATTGGGGGGGTTTACATTTACTTTAAGGAGAGTGGCTGTAAACCGTCACATATAACCATTGAAGGGACTGGCCTCAGGTGATACACAGAGATGAAACAAATCCTCCTACATAAGTTGTACCTCTTAATCTGCGGCCTTCTCTACATCTGTTCAAAGCGCAGATTATCTGAGCTACCAGAAAAAAGTGGGTGGCGAGCTGAAATTACACACTGCGAAGCTCAGTGAGGAGAGCTCTGAGAGCTGATTGGAGGGAAAGTCCAACCGAAATATTCCCTACGCACATATTCATGGAAATGGCTGTAATAATGCTGCGTGCTGTAATGACGTCAGGCTGGAAAACACCGACAATTTTGAATGACAAAACGTTTTTAGCACACCAAACATTCCGCAGAAGGGTCCAAAGCTTTATTTTAGGGCTGTTACCAAGTAAAACTTTTGTGTTCGATTAATCGCCTAATTTCAAATAATTATAACGCACATACAGATCCAACTACTTTCAGCTGATCTCCTTGCAGGCTGATTCCCAGTGCAGCTCCCAACCACTGGAAAAATGGATCCAGGATACAGAAAACACACAAAGGCAGTGCCATAAATTGTCACCACTGTGCCATGCCATCAAACGCAGCCACTGTGCCCATCAATTGTCACGACTGTGCCCTTTAATTGTCGCCACTGTGCCCATTGATGCCACTGTGCCAATTGTCCCCACTGTGCCCTTTAATTATCACCACTGTACACATTGTCGCCACTGTGCCCATTGATGTCACTGTGCCCTTTAATTGTCGCCACTGTGTCAATTGTCACTGCTGTGCCCTGTAAAATGCCCCTTCCCCCCCGCTCGGCACTTACATTTCTGGGAGTCAGCCATCCTCCTTCCACGTCCCATGATTTCTTCTCCCGCCCTTGACGCGTCAGCCAATCAGGTTTCCGATAACCAGAACCGGTGAACCTGATTGGCTGAGACGCCTGTCAGTCTTATCCAAGGAACGCACCCCCCCGTACGTACCCTGGATAAGCATCTGGAAGGCTGAGGGCTGTACTTCTGCACAGCCAACCAGCTGTCGTTATTCAGGTGGCCGACGCTCAAGGTCCGGCCATCTGAATAGACCAGCGGCCGGCAACAATAACACAGATTCATGCAATGCATGAATCTGTGTTATTGTAATCAGTGGTGGTGCGAGAGCCAGAGGGGGCAGAGCTCCAGCACCCTCTATAGACGCACCACCACTGGTGATGTCACCGGATCTCCGACGGAACTCCCTGAAGAGCCGGAAGCCGGCAGAGAGGTGAGTACCGATCAAGAGAATTTTGATTGATCAAAAAAATTAACGATTAATCGTTAATTTTTCCACAGCCCTACTTTATTTACATGGTCAAACGGTATACTTACAACAACATTTCGGAGCCACACAGGGCCTGTTGGTCAGGCAAGTGATGAAGGGGCCCTGTGTGACTCCAAAAACGTTGCTGTATGTGTACCGTGTGACCATCTAAATAAAGCTTTGAACCCTTCTGAGGAATCCTTGGTGTGCTGATGACATTTTTTAAAATTTTTTTTACGATCGTGTGTATGCAAGGCAGGCTTGAGAGGAATCACTTCGAGAAAAATGTTTTTCCCATGACATTAAAAACAGTCGTGTGTACGCAGCATAAGAAGTGACTCATGCTGATAATAGAGGAACGAAGCAGCAGACAGAAATGACACTTAGTGCTTTTAGTTGAGACAAGTACATGCTTTGGTTATGTTTCCAAGGTTGACAACCACTTTAACCACTTGCTTACTGGGCACATATACCCCCTTCCTGCCCAGGCGAAATTTCAGCTTTCAGCACTGCGTCGCTTTAAATTAAAATTGCGCGCTCGTGCGACGTGCCTTACAAACAAAATTGACTTCCTTTTTTTCCCCACAAATAGAGCTTTCTTTTGGTAGTATTTGATCGCCTCTGCGTTTTTTTTGTTGCGCTATAAACAAAAAAGAGCGACAATTTTGAAAAAAACACAGAATATTTTTAACTTTTTGCTATAATAAAAATCCAATTTTTAAAAAAAATATATATTTTTTTCTCAGTTTAGGCCGATATGTATTCTACATATTTTTGGTTAAAAAAACAATCTCAATAAGCGTATAGTAATTTTTTTTTTTTACTAGTAATACGGCGATCAGTGAATTTTGTCAGGACTGCGATATTGCGACGGACACATCGGACACTTTTGACACATTTTTGGGACCATTCACATTTATACAGCGATCAGTGCTATAAAAACGCACTAATTACTGTATAAATGTGACTGGCAGTGAAGGGGTTAACACTAGGGGGTGAGGAAGGAGTTAAATGTGAGTCCTGGGTGTGTTCTAACTGTGTGGGGGGAGGGGGGTGACTGGGGGAGGTGACCTATGCTGTCTCCCTATGTACAAGAGAAACGGCATGTCTCCTCTCACTGACAGGACGTTTACACACAGAGCTCCACGTCCCTGCTCTAAAACTGGCGATCAGCGGGTACCTGGCAGACATCGCGACCGCCAGGCACGCGCATCGGCATCTCGGGGACGCGCGCGGGCCCCCCAGTGGCCGGAGAAAGCGATGCCGTCAATTGACGGCAGCTTGGATATTCAGATCCCCTAAGCTGCCGTCAATTGACGATGAGTGGGGAACCAAGTGGTTAATTTGTTTATTTCACTTTCTGATTCTTCTTTAACACTTCTTTCTCTTCTAATACAACAATTGAAGCAGTGCATGTGGCTCTGTGCACCCTCTGTAAAAGCTTGGGAGCTGTACCCAGACCCGACACCATGGGTATGGCCTGTAATGTTGCTTCAGGCAGTGGATCCTACATGGGTGCTCATCTTGGCACCTGGTGAAGCTCATGTAGTTGGTTGCAGGGTGCTATACAGGTCCAGAACCATGGAAATGCTTCTCCTATTTCCACACTTTACTCTGGAATTAACCCATTAGGGCAGGGGTGCCCGACCCTCGGATGTGACCCGCGACCTCCTGCTTTGGGATGGAAGCCCAGATCGTGGGTTCCTGATCCGCCATACCTGTGAAACCCAAATACTGAAGACCTCTCCAGGGGGTAGGCCCACTGTAGCAGGCAAAGCCTAGGCTCTATACAGTGAAAAGGACAGGTAAGACAGGGTCACCCTTCGTCGAATCTTCTTAGAACATTCGACAGACACCATAAACCTTCAAGTGACAGATTAGATCTTAATTCGGATTTTTGGATGAATGCATTTTTTTAGGAAACAAAATAAACACAAATTTCGTGAGTATCTAAAATGTATTTTTTGGACGAAAACGAAATTCTGAAACAAAATATTTTGGTGTGCACATGTCTAAATACAACCCCGTCAGTGTGACCAATTTGTTTTCTACAGTGTTGAGATTATAAATCTTATCGGCTCTCAAAACATTTGTATCAGCTG
Organism: Rana kukunoris; assembly: GCA_029574335.1. NCBI lineage: Eukaryota > Metazoa > Chordata > Amphibia > Anura > Ranidae > Rana > Rana kukunoris. The sequence goes on along the minus strand of CM056051.1, from coordinate 15,279,916 downwards.
AAAAATCTGACAAAATACCATCATCATTAGATTGTTCTATAGGTGCTTAATCACATCTGAGTATCTCAGACTTTTAAACTTGCCTCTAAAACCGTTTTACCACCCAGAGATTTAGGAATTTACCTTAAACCATAGAGTAGAAACTTTTATGTGTGGACACATAGCATCACACCTGCCATAGGGTTTGCCCGAGCAGGGATGAGTTACGTGTTTTCTAGATCTCCGGTGCTGTTAGCTAGGGATTAGCCGAACACCCCCTTCAGTTCGCACCAGAACCTTCGAACAGACCGAACGTTCGCTCGAACATTTAGACGTCTATGGGACTCGAACGTTCAAATTCAAAAGTGCTCATTTTAAAGCCTAATATGCAAGTTATTGTTGTAAAACGTCTTTGAGAACCCGGGTCTTCCCCCAGGGAACATGTATCAATGGAAAAAAAGTTTTAAAAACGGTTGTTTTTTTCAGGACGACCATTTTTAAAACTTTTTTTCCATTGATACATGTTCCCTCAGGCAAGACCCGGGTTTTCAAAGACGTTTTCACAGGCATACTATAGACACCCAGCAGGTACAATATTTAAAGTAATTTTTCCTTTTTTATTTAAGCATCATTAAAATCACTGCTCCTGAATCAGGAGCAGTGATTTTAATGATGCTTAAATAAAATTAAAAATTCCTTTAAATATTGTACCTGCTGGGTGTCTATAGTATGCCTGTGAAAACGTCTTTAAATAGCACAATCACCTGCCTGCCAGTAAATTAGGAAGAACTGATCTAGCTAAACTATACAGTGTATAAATATATGTACAACACCTGGGATGTATATATATCCTCTACACACTGTAACATTAACTGACTAGCCTGCCTGCTCTATCTACCTGCAAAAAATGACACACTCTCTCTCTCTCTCTCTCTCTCTGTTCCCTCTAACCACCGCCGCAACACACTACACAAGGCCGACCTGCAGGCGGCCTTTTATAGTGTGGGGCGTGTACTAAACCCCCTGAGCCATAATGTGCCAAAGCCACCCTGGCTTTGGCCAATTACGGCTCTCTGTACTGAAGGTGCTGTGATTGGCCAAGCATGCAGGTCATAGTGCATGCTTGGCCAATCATAAGCCAGCAATGCCGCCGTGAATTATGAGCCGTGGCGCGTCACTTGAATTTGGTGCGAATGACCCGTTTTGTTCGTATTTCGACGAATGATCAAACATACAATGTTCGAGTCGAACATGAGTTTGACTCGAATACACTATTCTGCTTGGAGAGCATTGGGGCTGCTGACCAGACACCTTATCCAAGGCACTGGAATAGATCTTTGGTACTTATGACCTCATCCCAGTAACTTCTCAACATTTTTGTCACTCTTCTGCGTGTTCCATCTTTAGTCCAAAACACCCTGGGTTTATATTATATTAAAGGTAAAATTTTTTTCCTAAATAGCTTCCTTTACCTTAGTCCAGTCCTCCTTCACTTACCTCTAGGGATGAGCTTCGAGTCAAACTCATGTTCGATTCGAACATTGCCTGTTCGGCGAACAATTTGAGGTGTTCGCGGCAAATTCGAAAAGCCGCGTAACGCCCTGTTAAAGTCTGTGAAATCTAAAGTGCTAATTTTAAAGGCTAATATGCAAGTTGTTGTCATAAAAAGTGTTTGGGGACCTGGATCCTGCCCCAGGGGACATGTATCAATGCCAAAAAAAGTTTTAAAAACTGCAATTTTTTCAGGAGCAGTGATTTTAATAATGCTTAAAGTGAAACAATAAAAGTGAAATATTCCTTTAAATTTCGTACTTAGGGGGGGATGTAAAGTATGCCTGTGAAATAGCGCATGTTTCCCATACTTAGAACTGTCCCTGCACAAAGTGTCATTTCTGAAGAAAAAAAAAGTCATTTAAAAATCACTCGTGGCTATAATGAATTGTTGCTCCCGGGAATTCAGAGAAAATTCACTCATAAAAAAAAAAGCGTGGGGGTCCCCCCAAATTCAATTACTAGGCCCTTCAGGTCTGGTATGGATATTACGGGGGAACCCCGCCATCAATTTAGAAAAAAAATGACCTAGGGTTCCCCCCAAATATCCATTCCAGACCCTTCAGGTCTGATGTGGATTTTAAGGGGAACTCTACCCCAAATAAAAAAAATGGCGTGGAGTTCCCCCAAAAACCCACTAGACCCCTTATCCGAGCACGTAACCTGGCCAGGCCAAAGGAAAAGAGGGGGGACGAGAGAGCGCCCTCCCCTCCTGAACCAACATGGGGACATCCTCCCGATGTTGATGGGGACCTTATCCCCACAACCCTGCCCAGTGGTTGTGGGGGTCTGCGGGCAGGGGGCTTATCAGAATCTGAAAGACCCCTTTAACAAAGGGGATCCCCCTTATGTGAATTTGCAATAGGGTACATTAGACCTCTACAATTTCACTAAGGAAGTGTAAATAATAGTAAAAACACACACACACACACCATGGAGAAAGTCCTTTATTAAAAAAGATAAATCTAGCGGTAGTAATCCACTCTCGATCCCCGCTCCAACATTGTCGGTATCCAGCGACAGTTGATCGCCTCTCTGCTGGGGTCCATGGATGAGAAGATCCATCCAAGTCCGGGATCCAGAGCGCACACATCGCCGGCCACCTGTCTCCACCAGAGACAGCCCGGCGAATGACGCGGCTTGAGCCAGTGACAGCTCTTTCATAGGTGAGGCGGGGGCCACCCGTCACGTGACCCCTTCCCCTCTGACGCACCCTCTTAAATATGTCACTGGGTAAGCCCAGGCTTTCCCTTGCGTCAGAGAGGGGCTGGGGCATGTGACGGGTGGCCCCGCCTCACCTATATAAGAGCTATCACTGGCTCAAGCCGCGTTATTCCCCCTCGGCTGTCTTTTTTTTTTTTTTTTTGTATATGAATGAATTTTCTCTGAATTGCCGGGAGCAGACAATTCATTATAGCCGCAAATGATTTTAAAATTCCTTTTTTTCCTTCAGAAATGACACTTTGTGCAGAGACAGTTCTAAGCACGGGAAACATGCGCCCCCCAGGTACGAAATTTAAAGTAATAATTCACTTTTATTGTTTTACTTTAAGCATTATTAAAATCACTGCTCCCGAAAAAACTGCAGTTTTTGAAACTTTTTATGCATTGATACTCACAAACTCATCTCTTTTGATATCAAAGGAGAAAGGAACAACGAGCGCCCAGAGGCGATTTAGTTCGCATGTGCTGCGCTATACAAGTTTTTCACTCATTCAGGGTAGCCGGCTGTGTGGCAATGACAGTGCATACATACCACCGACAGCCCTGTCAGTTACTCGATCGTGGCTGTGATCTCCTCCTTCTCCCAGAGGTGCGAGGAGTGGCCCGGAGGTGCGGGAAGCAGCGGCCATAGGTGCAGGGAGTGGTGGCCATAGGTGCGGGGAGCGGTCCAGAGGTGCGGGAAGTGGTGGCCATAAGTTTCGGGAGCGGCCTGGGGGTGCGGGTAGTGGCGGCCATGTGTGCAGAGAGTGGCCCGGAGGTGCCGGGAGAGTACTGTAGATCTGGGCTGTGATCTCCTTTCCTCCTTCTCCCAGAGGTGTGGGGAGCGGTGGCTCAGGTGTCCCCTCCTCCTTCATCTCCTACAGCATACTGTTCCTCTTCCAACTAAGCACTAGGCATCCAATACCTGACACTTGGGCCAATCGGGAAACAGTTCTCACGACCTGTCTCCTAATTGGCGGGGAGAAACTTTATTGTGAAAATAGAGAAATTGTATTCGCTATAGTCACATAGTCACACAACAGGGTGGGATTTTTACACAGTGCTCTGCGCCCTGAGCCCATCCTTTTTTTTTAAGCCCCCTGATATGTAAATCAGGGGGCCGAACGTATGCCCTCTATGGACGGGCCGCCATTCTTGCAGTATAGTCTCCTGCTATTTTATGTGATTCTGCACTCTGTCCACTAAGTTACTACACTTACAGAAATCTTATGCTGAATGGAATACTGAGGTTGGCTGGCATCTCCTTCCTAGAATACTCATACTGACCCTCTAGTTTTAATGTTAGCTGTTAAGTCACAGACTGAGAACAAGCATGCAGATTAGGAATTTTTACTTTGCTATGATTCAGCTGCTTCATGACTGTAATAAAACCAGACAGCCAGACAGCTAGAATTTTTCATAAGGAGGTCGGCACTGACAGTCTCCCTTTATACACAGTACATGTTTCCTTTAGGCTAGGTTCATTGCATCCAATTCGCAATAGCAGGGGATTTTGACTGGCTCTCTATGGAGCCGGTTCATATATCTCCGCTGCGGTTCTGGTGCGAATTTGCACAGGAGCCCTGTGTGTCTTTTGGTCCATTTCAGGTTCGAATCCTTCCGTCTGTCCGTGTTCATCCGATCCGCCAGACGGAAGGAAAAGTAGTTTTTTCCTCCGGCATACTTTGGCAGATCGGAGCGGGTCAGGTTGTCAGCGGACATGTCTCCGCTGACATCCGCGGCTCCATAGAGGAGCACGGAGCGTCCGTTCAGGTCCGCAAAAACTGGCAGGCGGATCTGAACGGACGCTCCGTGTGAAAGAGCCCTACCTCTCCTCCCGCAGATACTTTCCCTTCAACTACAGGCATCCTAATTAGGAAGCCCTGTGCAACCTCCACATTAGTCTCGTCTGGAATTCACCCAGGGCTAATGCACTTCTTCAAGCCCATACTTGCCAGCATTTAGGTTCAGTGACTTTACACTCACTTGGCAAGCTGTGCCTCCTGGGAGGAAGGGGAGAATTCTTGAGGCTGGGTTCACACTAATGCAAATTGGATGCGAGTTTCCCCCGCATTTAATTCGCATCACAGGAAAGTGTGACCCGGCTTGCAATGGAGCCGGTTCACACATCTTTGGGGAGGCTGCGGAGCAGACAGCAGAGGGGTCCTTTCTGTGCATCTTTGGCTTCGTTTCAGGTCCAAATTCAAGATTTTTTTTTAACCTGTTTTGTCAAACGAAAACGGAGAACTAGGACACACCAGACCCCCTCCCGTGAGACACACGGCTGCACATAGTGTGAATCCAATAAAAGGGGGAACATGCTCAGATATTTCCAATTGCCCATCAGGTAAGTGTATACATAGTTACATAAAGTAGCACCTTAGATTATAATCTGTTCCAGAAGAATGCTTGTAATCCAAAGCACTCATATATCAAAGCAAATTTTCAAATAGGAATCAATGGCTTATTCGTTCCAGTGTCACTGCTAGTGTATGCAGTACTGCATGTGGCCAGAAGTGGGGGAGGGCGGAGAAACTCTGAAACCGCTGGGAAACACTCAGAGACACTCTGGGATGGAGTGTTTCTGAGTGTATTCGAGCGTCACCGGCACCCCAGCACCTCTGGCCACATGCGGTACTGCACACCCCAGAGGCTTGAATCCCGTTCATCTTGCCTATCGAGTCAGGTTTTTTTTTTTAAACAGCTCGTATTGCAAAATGCAAGTAAACTGCGCTACTCGCAAACCTGAGGTTTTACTGTAGTTAGTCTGGTTGAAAAAGGAAATAAGCCCATCTAGTTCAACCAATAAAAAGGGGGTAAAAATGTAGCAAATAATTGCAAAAGTATTTGCACAGGTAGAACAAAATCCAATTGTTACGGTTCCCGTATTCCAGCCAAAAAGTTCTACTTTAACCTCATCGCTCCACAGAACTTGTTTTCAAAATGCATCAGGCTTGTCTATATTTTCATTTGCAAAGTTCAAACGCTGATTTTTGTGGTGAGAATGTAGAAGAGGTTTTCTTCTGGTGATTCTTCCATGAAGACCATATTTGTACAAGTATCTCTTTATAGTGGAATAGTGTACCACAACTCCAGTGTCTGCCAGATCTTTCTGGAGGGATCGTGCAGTCAAACGTGGTTTTTGATTTGCTTTTCTCACAATCCTGTGAGCTGTTCTGTCTGATATTTTTCTTGGTCTTCCAGATCTTCCTTTAACTTCCACTGTTCCTGATGATTGCCATTTCTTAATTACATTCCGAACAGAGGATATTGACATCTTAAAACGCTTTTCTATCTTCTTATAGCCTTCTCCAGCTTTGTGAGCGTCAACTATTTTGAGTTTACTAGACAACTGCTTAGAAGAACCCATGGTGCTGATTGTTGGGGCAAGGTCAGATGAGTCTGGGCATTTAAAACCTTTGAGATTGACATCACCTGGTCTTCCCAGACGATGATTGAGAACAATCCATGACACTGGCAGGTCTCAGCTTTGCAAAGGGGGCAGTGCATGCTATAAATTCTGCAGGGTGCCCAAACTTTTGCAGACGCCATTTTTTTGTTTTCTGTAAATGATGGAAATAAAATCTATTTTTTTTTTACATATTATAAGAATGTCTAATTTGTAATTTGATGCCTTTTGGAGATGTTTGCATCTTTCCTTGGCTTAGTTATGCACATTAACTACTTAAGCCCCGAGCCTGTTTTTCAGATTCGGTGTTTACGAGACTAAAACATTTTTTTTTGCTATAAAATTACTTAAGGCCTCGTACACACGATCAAATCTGTCCGCTGGACCGTTTCAGCAGACAGATTCGATCGTGTGTACGGCCGACCCGACGGATTTGGCCACCCGACAGATTTCAAAGCATGCTTTGAAATCTATTGGGTGGGAATCCGCCCGCCCGACATGTCTGCTGGTTAGTACACTTACCAGCAGACATGTCGTCCCCCACCACCACCGAATGGATTCGGCGCATGCGCGGAAGTGTTTTACTTCCTGGTGCAGTGACGTGGCGGCGTCAACGTCACCGCCACGTCACCGACACGTCAGCGCGCTCTCTGCTGGTGGGGATTTTGGTTTGCTCGTGTGTACACGCGAGCAAACCAAAATCCCAGCAGACAGATTTGTTCAAATCTGTCGGACGGACAGATTTGAACAAATCTATTGCCTCGTGTGTACGAGGCCTAAAACCCCCAAACATTATATATATTTTTTTCTAACACTCTAAAGAAAAAAATGGCAGTCATTGCAATACTTTTTGTCACACCGTATTTGCGCAGCGGTCTTACAAGTGCACTTTTTTGGGAAAAAATTCACTTTTTTAAATTAAAAAATAAGACAACAATACATTTGGCCCAATTTTTTTACATATTGTGAAAGATAATGTTACGCCGAGTAAAATGATACCCAACATGTCACGCTTAAAAATTGCGCCTGCTCGTGGCATGGCGTCAAACTTTTATCCCTAAAAATCTCGATAGGCGACGTTTAAAAAATTCTACAGGTTGCATTTTTGAGATACAGAGGAGGTCTAGGGCTAGAATTATTGCTCTCGCTCTAACGATCACGGCGATACCTCACTTGTGTGGTTTGAACACTGTTTTCATATGCGGGCGTATGCGTTCGCTTCTGCGCGCGAGCTCCTCGGGACGGGGCGATTTTTTGTTTTCGTATTTATTTTTATTTATTTTACAAATTTTTAACACTAAAATAAAAAAATAAAAAAATTATCACTTTTATTCCTATTACAAGGAATGTAAACATTCCTTGTAATAGAAAAAAGCATGACAGGTCCTCTTAAATATGAGATCTGGGGTCAAAAAGACCTCAGATCTCATATTTAGGCTTAAATGCAAAACTAAAACAAAAAATTTCCCCTCACTCGCATCCCCACTGAGCACGGGAGAGGACCCGATCGCCTCCGCCGCTACCGACGGTTCCGGTAAGCGGCGGAGGGCGCGGGAGCCCTTCGCCCGCCACCGATAACGGCGATCTCGCGGCGAATCCGCCACGGAGACCGCCATTATCGTTTGACGACCGCCCACTGAAGAGATGGATATCTCGGTTGTGGCAGCAGCTGCTGCTGCCGTTACCGAGATATCCATCTTTAAAGTCATGACGTATAACGACGGTGGGCGGTCGGCAAGTAGTTAATACACATTTTTACCTGGGGTGCCCAAACTTTCGATCCCCACTGTACACGTAGGTCACCGCCTTATTGTCGGTCTAAAGTTCAGAGAATTTTTGTGTGACCGTGTGTATGCAAGCCAAGCTTGAGCGGAATTCCATCGGAAAAAACATCCAAGGTTTTTCAGGCGGAAAATCCGATCGTGTGTACGGGGCATAAGTGTCCAATTTGTCCAGCGCAATATCGCATTCCCACTATCACTATAAGACGCTGATCTCCCCCATTACTGGTATAAAAATAAAAAATCCATAAATATATACCGTAGTTTGTGGATGCTATAACTTTTGCGCAAACCAATAAGTATAAGCTTATTGGGATTTTTTTACCACAAATATGTAGCAGAATACATATTGACATACATTTATGAAAAATTCGATTTTTTTTTTCAATTTATAGCAGAAAAGAAAAAAATGTTTTATGTTTTTTCATAATTTTCCATCTGTTTTTGTTTATAGCGCAAAAAAAAAAAAAAAACAGTGGTGATTAACCACTTCCCTACCCGCCCATTGTCATATGACGTCCACAGATGGGATCTCCCTGGGCTTCCCGGCTGTCTACGGGGCAGCGCGCAGGAGCGGCATTGCATGGGACCCGGTGCGCGATGCCCGGCGGCCGGGATGTCTGCCGGGCACCCGTGATTGTCCACATCCTGTCAGAGGTGAGGAGACCGATGTGTGTTCCCAGTACAGAGGAACACAGGTCAGTCTCCTCCCCTTGTGAGTCCCCTCCCCCTACAGTTAGAATCACTCCCAGGGAACATATTAACCCCTTCAGCGCCCCCTAGTGTTTAACCCCTTCCCTGCCAGTCACATTTACACAGTAATCATTGCAGTTTTATAGCACGGATTGCTGTATAAATGTAAATGGTCCCAAAAATGTGCCAAAAGTGTGCGATATGTCCGCCACAATGTCACGGTCACAATAAAAATCGCAGATCGCCGCCATTACTAGTAAAAAAAAAGAAAAAAAATGCAATAAAACTATCCCCTATCCCTCTGCACGTCCTCCCTCCGCCCCCCTCCCCATTGGGCAGGGTTTTTTTTTTTCCACAGCGCAAATGCCACGCCCCATAAAAATCCGCGTCTAAAAGAAAAAAATATATAACGCTGGTCGCGGCAAATTATATATCACCTTGCAGGAGCGGAGTTTTCCAGCCCCCATAAAAAAAAGGCCCTCCTACCTTACGGGGGGGTTGTCATCTGGGGCCCTGGGGATCTCCAGGTCCCTGTGGACCTCCGGACCTCTAAAAAACTTTTTGCTATTTTTTGGTTTTGTTTGTTGCCAAGAAAAAAAAATTGGCCCTTTAATAAAAAATAAAAGAAAAACTCCCTGGCATATATTAAAAATATATATTTTTTTTATAAAAAAATAAATAAAAAAGAGGGGGTTGCCATCTGGGGCCCTGGTGGCCTACGGGCCCATAGACCCCTAAAAAAAATGGCCCTTTAATAAAAAAATAGTTCAAATAAAAATATATTAAAAAATCTATATATTTTTTAATAGAAAATAAATAAAAAAAGGGGGGTTTGCCATCCGGTGCCCTGGGGGCCTCCGGGGCCTACCCATTCCCCTGTGGACCTCCGGACCTCTAAATGTCTTTTAAAAATAAAAGAATCTCCTGTTCAAAAATTGCCCTTTATTGTTTTTCATATTGTTTTGTAAAAATAAAAGAAAAATATATTAAAAACCTTTTTTTAAATATAGGCTCGTTTTGTCAAGGGAATTTTTTTATAAAAAAAATATCGTCTCCGTCGCTTCCGGGTATTTTTTTTTATAAAAGGCTTCCGAAAAAAGAAAAAAAAGGGCTTGCCATCTGGGGCCCTGGTGGCCTCCGAGCCCCTAGGAACACCCAGGGACCTCCGGACCTCTAAAAAACTGCTTTGATTAAAGAAAAAAAATTGGCCCTTTAATAAAAAAAATGTTAATAAAAAAATATATTAAAAAAAATATTTTTTTTATATTAAAAAATATATTTTTTTTTATAAAAAAGCCCCTGTGAAAATACCACGCATTTTTTTTATATAAAAAAAAAAGGGTTTGATACTCCCTGGGGACCCCCGGAACCTCATTTAAAGTCCCAATCTCCCCTTACAGGTGTAATGCCTGTACCCCCCTGATGGCGGCCCTGAAGGAGGGTAAATCTGTGGTCAAGGTGAAATAGTTAAAAAAAAAAATAGAAATACTGTATATGAATCAGAATAGTATAGTCAAATATGACTCAAAAAGCATATAAAAGCAAATATGAGTCAAAAATAATTTATGACTAAATGTTTCAATAATAATTTGTGAAAATTTGCTATAATTTGCTTTTAAAGTTTATGATTTCTACATCTGGGAAGGAAATCTAATGTTTCTCTCATTGTTAATTTAGAGAATCCTATATTTAATGTAGGGGCCTCTGTACCGGGCGAAGGAGTCTCGTCTCTCCTTGGAGGACTCTCTGAATATGACTTCCAGCCTGGGCAGTAGCCCAAAACCCCACAGAGACGGATCCAGTGGTTATTTTAATTGAATATCGATTGAATTTCTGCCATCAGTTTTTATTCTAGCTGCTCGACTCTGTATATATATCTATCCTAGATTATGGGAATGATATATAAGCTTAACAAGCCTTTGCTGCTTGGAGCTTGTCTCAAGGAGAAGATAAGAAAATATAATGGTTTTCATGCATTGAATTGGGAATATAAAAGCATATTCACATCCCATACATAAAACTAACACAAGTGATTACTTGCTGCGTATTCATGACTCAATAAGCACCTCCTGAACTGAAGAGTTGAAGAAGGTTCTGTAGGTATTTAAATATAAATTGGAACTAAATCGTTCTACGTTGATATGGCAGACTTTATAAAATTCTACAACAGCCTCTCTCAACCGGGGGTTCCTTGGATCCTAAGGTTCCTCCCGGGGTTGCTAGGGGTTACTTGGTCCCTAAGGTTCCTCCCAGAGTTGCTAGGGGTTCCTTGGTCCCTAAGGTTCCTCCTGGGGTTGCTAGGGGTTACTTGGTCCCTAAGGTTCCTCCCAGAGTTGCTAGGGGTTCCTTGGCCCCTAAGGTTCCTCCCGAAGTTGCTAGGGGTTCCTTGGACCCCAAGGTTCCTCTCTGGGTTGCTAGTGGTTCCTTGATCCTAAGGTTCCTCCCGGGTTGCTAGGGGTTACTTGGTCCCTAAGGTCCTCCCAGGGTTACTAGGGGTTCCTTGACCCAAGGTTCCTCCTGGGGTTGCTAAGGCTTACTTGGACCCTAAGGTTCCTCCCGAGTTGCTAGGGGTTCATTGGACCCTAAGGTTCCTCCCGGGGGTTGCTAAGGTTCTTTGGACCCTAAGGTTCCTTCTGGGGTTGCTATGGGTTCCTTATGTTTGTCAGCTAATTAACCTCTGACACCAATGATATATTTTAGCTACAGTGGAACCTTGGATTACAAGCATAATCCCTTCCAGGAGAATGCTTGTAATCCAAATATGGAATATTCTTTCTATTCTGTTGTTTTTTTTTTCTATACTATGCTGTTTCATAATATAACTGGGTACTAACATTTATAGGTAAGTTGATCCGGGGGAAATCTGATTGCCTCTTGGGGAAGATAGGATTTTTTCCCCCTTCTGTAGCAAATTGGATCATGCTTTGCTGTTTTTTTTTTCCTTCCTCTGGATCAACTGTGGGTATAGAATTGTGTATATAGATTGTATGATAGTATTATTTTTTTATTTCTTATGGTTGAACTTGAGTCTTTTTTCAACCTGACTACGGTAACTATGTAACTATGTTATTTTCTATTCTATTCTAATCCAGGGTTTGACAAGCTAGCTTGGAATCTAGGAGCCAGCTAAAAAAGTTAGGAGCCAGAAAACGCGCCCCGTCCCGACGAGCTCGCGCGCAGAAGCGAACGCATAGGTGAGTAGCGCCTGCATATGTAAACGGTATTAAAACCACACATGTGAGGTATCCCGCGATCGTTAGAGTGAGAGCAATAATTCTAGCTCTAGACTTCCTCTGTAACTCAAAACATGCAACCTGTAGAATTTTTTAAACGTCGCCTGTGGAGATTTTAAAGGGGAAAAGTTTGTCGGCTTTCCACGAGCGGACGCAATTTTGAAGCGTGACATGTTGGGTATCGATTTACTCATCGTAACATTATCTTTCACAATATAAAAAAAAATTTGGATAACTTTACTGTTTTCTTATTTTTTTATTAAAAAAAGGTGTATTTTTTCCCCAAAAAAGTGCGCTTGTAAGGCTGCTGTGCGTGACAGAAAGTATTCACGCACCATCGCCTATTTTATTCTC